>NQII01000425.1:131215-445963 GCA_002778355.1 Clitarchus hookeri
CCTTATACCATATATTCCTATACAATAATTGTTTGTTTTAGTGAGCTCTACAACCCCTCAATGTTTGTCCCATGATTTTAGAATCATTCTGTATATATACAACGTGTTTAGGAAATATGCTCTGCTGCATCCGATGGCATCCACCATCAATTAAACCTCACGGTATAAATTTTTATGTAATAAAAATGTGCCAATCCCTATAATTTACACTATGAAGTTGTGTGCGACGTACCATACCATCCTTTTATTCAAGGTCTTGGTTTAACTAATATGTATACCAATTTGTGTTTCTATAACCCAAGTACTTCGCATACTATTCCACGTAATATGCTTGTTTGTACGCATGTTTCTTAAACACGTTTTATTAATGTAAGTATATATATGTATATATACAGTTATGTATACACAACACCATATAAGTAATTGCTAATAAATATAACAAACACTAAATCACTGTAAAAAACAAAAATGACAGTTGGCAACAAATAAATGTTTCCGAAATTACAAATAAGATAATTTTACGGGTTTGAAACACAGTTCAAAACAGTAACTGAATCTAATCAGCAAAATATCCATATAAGCGCTCTTACAGCTGTATACACATACTATCATCTACTATTCCTAATTGGCTACGGTGTATTAAATATCAGATCTTTTAAATTATAACTGAGACGCTTGTTGTTTGGTAGGATACGTTAGTGTCTTCCAAAAACGCGCAGCAGCCACTGGAATTAATTTTGAATATGCTCTCGTATGGTGCATAGGTATTAGCATTCACAAAGTAGCCTTTTGACGATACCGATGTTATGACGGCAATTGAGACGGAGATTAAGAATGAATTACCTTCCTTAAAAAGTGTATGTTGTACAGTTTCGTTTTTTATCGAGTCGTAACCATGATCAATTATCGTAGTATGAAAAGATGTAATCTTGCGATTTAAGATTAAATATAAATTCGATGTACAAATTTAGTGTTTTCTGTAGTCTATTTGCTAGCTCATCTGTAAGACGACTGTAAACAATATCGCAGTAGATAAAAAACGCATGTGCAAGATATTTTTATGTGCTCTTCATGTTTTTTTATTTTAGATTTAATTGAATTAAAGGTAGCTAGTAGAATATCAACCTGTTACTTTGTATCTGAAACCAACTTGTATCAGGTACTGTGAACTAGTACACTGCCGAACAATCACATACATTTAGTATCAGTTTAACATTCGCCAGTGTGTTGCATTTGCTTTTTCACACAAAGTTGCCAACTTTTTCGAGAGGTTGTTAACAAAATATATAAAATATTTGTAATAGATACTTTCAGCATACCAAATTTGGTCCAAATTTGTCAAACAGTAAAATATAATTAACAAATAATTTATAAGACCGCTATTTTTAAAATAAGTTATTTATCCATTAAAATTGCAAGTATTAACATGACCTACAAAAATTTTACTTATATGCCACATTTGGCAGGAATCGGTTGAGTAGTTCCCAAGATACAAAGTAAAAGCTTTATTTCTACATATTGGGCTATCTTTCAAAATGGCCTACCCATTACATTATTCTTGCTTGCTATATTCAATGCGTGCATCATGCACTGCAAATGTACCAAATTTGGTTTTTATCGCTTAGATCAGGGGTGGCGAACCTTTATGTATCAGCGTGCCATTTTTCTAAAGAAATGTTCGATGAGGCCATAGAAGTGCCGTCAGATAATTTTAACTTAGTGATTATTAGAAAAATAATAATACTAAACACTATCTACTCAAAACTCTTTATTTACTACCAAAAATACATTTTGCAATGTCAAATAATAAATGTTTCAGTTGTACGCATAATTCGAATTACATTAGTGTGACTTCTGTTGTTGCAGATTAGATGACAAATAATTTATATTAGGGTTGTAAGATGTTACTTTTAGCAGAATGCATGCTGAACTGGAGTCATCTGTCAAACGGTTTCTAAGCGAGTCTTTAATGTTATCCATCTCTGAAAATAATGACTCGCAGGCATAGGTAGATGAAAATATGGTTAAAATAGCACGAGCCAGCTTCTTCAAACAGTTAAATGTGTCTGGAAACGAATTCCATGTTTCCAAAATTTTGATACTGGCATTTTTACTTATATTGCTTGACAATCTTTCTGTTTCAATTAATTCCAACTCTTTCCTTGCTTCAATAAATTTTTGAATCCATATTGAACTAGACTGGAAATCAATCAGCTGCATTTCAAATTCTTCAATTTCCAACCAATCGAATGGGGACAAATTCAGTTTATCAAATGAAGTCACATCAGGGTACATAATAAACTTTAGTGTTTCCGATAATTCTCTGAACTGAGAAAATCTAGCTGAGAATCCCTTGATTGAAGAATCAATTACAGAAATAAATTTTTCAGTTACTACCTGGTTTCTCATGTATATCTAAATGGTTGAAATTTTTTTTCAAGTTTGGGAAATACTTGTAGTTTTTTGTAGTAATATCGTTCCTGAAAACATGTAGTTTAGCATCAAAAGTGCGAATGAGATCTATCATGACGATAATTGTTTTATTTGTGCCTTGAAGCTTTACGTTCAATTCATTGAAATGTTGGCATATGTCTGTAAAAAACATCAATTTTGAAAGCCACATAACATCCAACAACTCTGGGTATTGTTCAATTTTTCCCTCATTTTGCACAAACAGTCTGATTTCTTCCAAGCAGTCAACAAATCTTTGAAGTACGTTCCCGCGGCTCAGCCAGCGAACATTATTATACATCAGTAAGCCATTATATACCGAGTTGACTTCATTCAACAAAGCATCAAACTTTCGCTTATTTAAAGCGTGCGACGATATGAGGTTGACTATTTTTGTGACTACCGCCATTACCTTATCAAGAGATGTTAAACCACTCTTAGCACACAAGGCTTGTTGGTGAATTATGCAGTGGAATTCAAGAATCGAATGTCCTACGTCTGTTTGAAATAAACTTATGAAACCATTTTTTTTGCCCACCATACTTGGAGCACCATCAGTTGTGACTGAAACATTTTTTTTAAAATCAATTTCTTTCTCAGCAAGCGAATTTTTAACAGCCGTACAAATATCTGTGCCCTTTGTAGTTGTTAGCAACGATGTTATCGCAATTAATTCTTCCTTAATGATGTTTCCTACGCAATATCGAGCAAAAACAGCTAAACGTGCAGATTTAGTAATGTCAGTACTTTCGTCAATGCATAGCGATATAAAAGGAGCGGAGTTAATGTCAATTTTTTGTTGATCTGTTATATTTTCGGCCAGTTTTAAGATTCTTTCCTTTATTGTATTTCTAGATAGAGGAGTATCTTTAATGCGCTGAATTATCTTATCTTTATTATCGAAATCATCAAAAAGTGAGGGCGCGCATGCTAACCAGACTTCCTTCAAAAACTCTCCATCTTGAAAAGGTTTACTATGCCGAGCAATGACATTTGCAGCCGAGTAACTTGCCGCGCTCGTATGACAATTTTTGCCAACATATTTAATCATAGACGTTGACTGTTTATTTCTGTCTTTCATTGCACTTGCAATTAATTCCTTTTGCACTGGTTCGCTTTTTTGACTAAGAGATTTCTGATTTGTTTCAAAATGCCGTTTTACAGACGATGTTCTACATACCACTGTACCAGAACATAAAACACACACCGCTTTGTCGCCTTTACTTATCATGCCATATTTTTCAGTCCACCAAGTTTGAAATTCTCTATTACACTTAATATCTTGCCCTTTTTGTTTTTTTGCTGAACTAGCCATGGTAAATAATAGTTAAAAATCAACTTTAAAATACAGTTGTGTCAACGAAATTGAACGAACGAAAACGTCAACAAACTATGCGTCATTAGCAATTGTAGTCCACGACGTAACTAAGGCAAGACAATAACAAACGAGCGCGCTTTCCGCCCGCCGCCCCGCGCACCGCACCCGTTCACTCCTTAGCGTAGGTCCGTAGGATCACTCGCGCGCGTTCGTTCCTAATATAATACTGATACCTCCCTATTTGCGCTATGGCGTATAAGTCTGTATCTGCTCTCTGCGTAGGGCGCCAGCAATGGATGCTAGTCCTCAGTGATAGGGCGTGTAAATATGTTGACACTACTGTTCGTAGTTCAAATTTACCAAATGAATTTGAACTTCCTTGAGAGTTCACGTATGTCGTTTTATTTTTCGCTTAACAAGGTTCTTCACACTTGCTGCATGTCTCTACTTAGCTTGTCTCGAGGCGCTGGTTCGTCTCTCGGCTGGGGCTGACTCCGCTCCGGTGTCGAACTCGGGGCTGCTTCGTCACCTCGTCGGGAGGCTGCGACAGTTCCTCGCAGATTGGTCTTGGCGTCGTGATGCCTTCTCTCGAACTCCACTCCTCCCGGCTCCACTCCTCTTTCCTCGACTCGCGTACGCCGACTCACTCCCTCCGCGTCTGTGGTAGAACTGACCTCTTCTCGTCTGCTCCTCCGCCGTTTTATTAGCCCGTTAGCCATATTAAAACGCCTCATCTCGCACGTGGCTGGGGGCTGAACGCCGCGCCCTTGGTCGTAAACACGTGTTCGGCGCTGCGGCTATCCGCACGTGGTCTCAGCGGCGCCGGCGATTTTGCCATTAAAGTTTTATGGCTTCGCCCACCACGTGCTCGAGTTGGATACCCGGCCTCAGTTGTATAGGGCTTAGCGTCCCCCTTTCCGCTGCGAGACACGTGTTCCTTCCTTCCCGGAATTCTGGTGTTATTGTTCCAGCACGCTCGCCAAAGCTATTAGCTGGTTTTTGGCAGTAGCCAGCCTGCGAGAGAAATGCAGCTGTGGGCTGTGAAACCTTTTAACGTTTTCGACGCAGCTGCGAGAGGCTGTGCCTTCTCGTCGCGGCGGAATCCTGGCGTCATTCTTCTGGCACGCTCGCCGAACCCTTAGCTGGTTTATGGCGGCTGTTCGCGTTTCCTTGTCGTTGCGAGTTTCGACAGTGTGTGCCTGCTGACGGAAAAATATATCTCGGGATGCAGAATGCATCAATACGTCATAGTGAACTTTGTTATTTTAAACTAAAATGCAAACCTTTTGATCCGTGGCGTGGCGTGCCCAAAATATTGTTTCGCGTGCCATCAATGGCACGCGTGCCATTGGTTCGCCATCCCTGGCTTAGATGGTTCCCAAAACTAATCATAAAGTTCAACAATTTAAAATTAACGCTATTTTGGAAATAAGTACCCTTTGTGATCGAAAACTATAACATTTAGATGTACTTTCTAAATACTATATGTAAACCGAGTTTGGTGAAATTCGTTTCACTGGTTTAAAAGTTATTAAAGCGGCCATACATTCCACATTCAGCTGATTACATAAGCCTTCTTTCCTTCGGAAAGAAGGCTAATAAAACATATAATATGCATCACAAGAAATTAGCATGTTCTCTTGAGCTGTACGCAATATATTCCCACAGAACGAGCAATCCTAAATACACAAAAGTGTGTAAGTTGATACGAAATAAATCTTCAGTTTTCCTTTCAATCACCAGAACCCTCACCAGATTTTTACAGAAATCTTTCGAACTGTCACGAAAATGTAATTTTTGTACTAGAACAAATTCGGAAATGGCCTTAACTGATTAGATAATCACCAAGTTGGGAAGTATACATGTAACACTTATAAAAATATAACTATATAATTTTACATAATAATATAATGCCCAGTTATGTTAAAAACCATTTTCCTGATTTATTTTCTGGAAACTGCACAGTTAGTGTGTTTCCGTTCATAAGTGTTACTAAAACATAGGGATAAATTATGGCAGTACACTCCTGGCGAAAATATAAGGCCTAAGACTAAAATGTTAGTATCACTTTTCTCGTCAAATTTTTATAAAGTGCTACAAATTGTGATGCAAACAAAGGTTGCCAACAGCTATTTCCAAAAGGAAAGGGGATTATATTACCAACTGCGTTTCAGAGGTATAAAATTTGCTTTCTACATAACACCATTCACCTGTTTGTTGCTTAATCACGAAAGGTTTGTGATATTTTCAACTAGATGCATTTCAGAACTCAAATTTTGAGGGGCGCATAGCTCCCTTAATAATCACTTAAGGGGATAAGTTGTACGTATATATTCGTTGTATATTTTTGTAAGGAATTGCCTGCTGACATTTGTCCCTATATACAGTATGGTCCTGAACTACAGGTATAAACGCTGTGAGGTTTTCCTATGCAAAATGGGATAGTAAACATTATACGAACAATTTTATACAGTAATTCGTAAGGGAGGTAGCCATCCTTGAAAATCGATATTTCATATGGTCGTTTCTGGAAAATAATGAAACTTACATTATGTGAAAGGGCCATTCTGCGAATATTGGTGGTTTCTTTAACAAAGACGTGAAATCCGCGAACAGTTGTAGCGTACTTTCATCCCCTACATTGAGACACTAGGCGGTGGAATCTTAGTATCAAACCAATGTGTGTGTAACCCTTGGGCATTTCTTTAAGAAGTCATAATCATATGTAATGTACGATAATGCACAAATAATGTAACCTTGATGAAACACGCTTAGGCGAAAAGTTTGCGAGAAAATAGACAAAGTTTGTAAGGCACTTGGTTGCCTGCCAGGTACGCAACCCGCCTTGCTAGACAGGTTTTACTACGTGACGAGACAGTTGCGTGCGCAGCTGTGAGTAAGCACCACTAGCGTGTGTGACAGGGTGGCATTGCACTGTTGGTTCGCAACATGGAGATACAGTACACGTGCGCAGAAATGGTGGGTATGCATCTCGTGTATGGTGCCGCGGGTGGTAACGCAAGAGCAGCACAACGTCTGTATGAACAAACCTTTCCAATCAGACTCCATACAGGTAATTGGATGTTCACGTCTGTGGACAGACGGTTACGTGAGACCAGAACATTTACAGCGGACAGGTATGACACTGGCGTGATACGCAACGCCCGAACAGCTAGGTTTGAGGAGGAAGTGTTGGAACGAATCGCCGATTCGCCATCAAGTAGCACACGTGGAATCGCTTGCACAATGCATGCGAGCCACCAAAGTGTGTTGAGGGTTCTGCACTAACAACATCTTGAAATGTGCAAGCCTTACGCTCAGCTGACTTCTAGCCATTTGTCGATTTCGCTTGCTGATTTCTGTATCACTGCGCAGACGAACCTGGCTTTCCTCGCTATAAATAATTTTTTTGATAGAACTTTAGATTTGTCTCATATTTCAGAGAAATATCGGAATGTTTTCCACAAAAAAACTCTTTAAGTGAATATAATTTTTAAACAAGTAAATATTTTTCTACCGACCCTTTGCCCTTCTTTTGTACGCTAATGAGTTTTCTTCAGGAAAGTAATATTACATTATTAAAGTTGTGAATTTGTTATACATTACTAATTGAGATGTTATTCCTGTATTACACGCTATGACTCAAGAGGCGTTTTCTTAAAAGTTAATTCTTAAAAACTTAAATCAACAAGCATAAAAAAATACATTACGGCGAGAAATACCCATCCTCAAGTGAGTAGTGGCTACCTCAGTCGAGAGGAGGAATGTAGCAATTCTGTTGCATTGCTGGTGTTAAAACTGTTGTAGAAACATGCATGCAGACTCACCATTACATGCTTTTTTGGTGACCTACCTTATTATGTCGTCACTATTAAATGTTACAGCTTATTATTTTCATTAAAAATTCTTGGCGGACAGAAAGGCGACGTGATAAAAATAAAAAGGGGTCTAAGTGAGTGTTTCTGTGTTTATAATGTACGTTTTTTGTGTGTGAGTACATAAATTCACATATTGATTAGTTTCCAAATATTTATTTGCAACTGTGTAATATTTTTACTATATACATTTTAATACCAGGAAATACAGTGTGAAACACGTATTTTTCTCGGGCTCTTAAAGGGGGAGGGTGGCCGTCGCCCCCTCCGCCCCGCCCTTAAATACGCCACTGTGCGAGATATGCGTTAAATAATAAAAAATGTTGCGCTGTGAACATGTAAAATTTGGCTCGAAAATTCCCGCGTTGTGAATTTCCTTCAAGTTTTGACGTATCCACAATACTGTCAGATATATTTGAAAATAAAATTCCTTTTTATTATTTTGCACAAACGGCCCTGACCTTGTCATTCTGCCTACAATGAATCTCATGGCGTATTGTCTCTAGTGTATAAAATCAATTTTTTTTTCAATGCTGTGTTTTATTTCTGTGTGCTAGCGTACACTTCAGTTTGCTTCTATGCCAGAGAAAACTAATTATATTTAAATTAATGTTTCAATAAATTTTTTTGCTTTAAAAACATATTACATCTACCTTAGGCAATGTGAACCAGTGAACGCAATTGTGTACATAACGCACGTTTAGGTAATTTTTGGTCTGTAATGATCAATGCTAGAACCTGTGGGTAAGTGAATCGCAAAGAGTCTTACATGCCTAGGACATAATTGATTCATATTACTGAAGCCAAACATATAGCATACAGTGACAACGAAACAAGTGTTGTGTGTCGACTTGAGCACAGCAATACATGAAACCGTAAAATTATGTGGCTGTAAAATGTTTAGCAAAACCATTAAAACTTAGAATTAATAATTTAAAAAAAAATAGAAAATAATGCATGAAGAGTGAGTGAAGTGATTTGGACGGCTCTTAACATCGAGGTCTTGAGAGCTGACGAGGACGAATCGAGGTGAGTATGGAGCAGCGCCGGAACAGAAAGGGCGTGGGAAATGGAAGATCCCCGAGAAAACTTGCCAACCAGCATTACCGTCCAGCACGGAAATCTGGGAGCGACCCCAGGAAATATGATTGTTTATTTATTTATATAACATTTTTCTGCCTTAGGAAGTTAATAAAAATTAGTATTTATTGTAAATTTATTATTTTACATACAACATTAAGTAGAATTTAATAATGAAATGTTAATATTCATTTATATAAAGAGATAGAAGGTTTAAGGCGAGGACTCAAGTTCGTTGAATTTTAAATGTATTGTCCGTTTTAATCATGAACTCTTGTTTGTTAAGTACATATAATTAGCAATGTCGTAATGAGTGTTGCGTTTTTCTTTCGTCTGCCATAGCAGCTATGCTCTCCACATCCGCATCAAAAAAGATAGAAGAGTTCTTAGTTTTTTAATGTAATGCTAGGAAAACAGTGTTCCAGGATGATCCATATCGGGGTTGGCGTAGATGGGAACTTTGTAGGTCGTGTCAAATATTTAATTACATGAACTTAATCATGGCATATTTATGTACAAACCAAAACATAAGATAATCGGTTCAGTTGTTACGCCTACGTGTTGTATCCGTAAATAAGCAAACGGCTCCATCTTGAATGCACTGTGGTTACTTGGTCTTGCAGACGAANAACGGCTCCATCTTGAATGCACTGTGGTTACTTGGTCTTGCAGACGAACACATTTAATTTACACAAATGAAAGTAATGCGGTAATTTCATTAGAGGTGTATTATGGTCCTATATCGCAATAAAGTGAAGAAAATGTCGTGTTAATGTCTATTTTAAATACTGAGGCTGCGATAGCACATGCAAGGTTATGAAAAATAAGGACCGAAATTCCGAATAAATTTAGGGGTTAAGTTAAGATTCTTGTGGAAACAGCTCTAAACATGGCAACCCACGTAATGAAAAAAACATGACAGTTACCTAAAACCGTAGTCACGTGATCATTATAATGACATGTTTGTAAATTGCGTAAATTGAAAATACTTAAAAGTCTTTAAAAAAATTACGGAAAAATTACACAGGCCATTGGCATACATAAAATACTTGTTAGGAAATCTAGTAGGTAGAGCAACTTCAGGGGGTTGACACAAATGATTTAGAAACTGAATTGTTATTTTTTTTAATACTTGAACACAAACCCTTCCATGCACGATTTCTATACTTTTTAGTATGGTTGTCATATTGGAGTTGTAATGGTCAGGTTAGTGCCAGTGTAATTTTTTTATGTATGTCTACGGAAGGATTAAAGAAGGGTTGTATGTTAAAAGAAACTAAGCAAGGAACAGAAAATGTAATTTTATTAACAGTGGTCTGGATATACCATTTATGGTTACGATTTCGTGCCTTTGTTACGTTTGTGCAGCTCTGGCTTCGGATGTGTCTTCTATTTAGCGATTTTATTCCTAATACGTCACCAAGCGAGGTGGCGCAGTGGTTAACTTTCTGACACGCATTCGGGAGGACCCGGAGTTCGAGTCCCGGTCCGACCATCCTGATTTCGGTTTTCCCGTGGTTTCCCGAAACCACTCCAGGCAGGTACTGGCATAATTCCCTCCATGGCCGATTCCTGACTATCTGAGAAACTTGCTCTGGCCTTGCTGTCGATGAGACATTAAGCTCTACCTATGTAATACCACCTAAATGAAAACTGGTACGCAAGTAAATTACTTTTACCAAGATTTGTGTACTCGTCATGTTATGATGACCCCCGACAGAGGTACCACCTGGCGCACTTACAAGTACGTGCGAGCGGTGAGCAAGGTGGGGTAGAGGATGGCATGTATATGCAGTTAACACACAAACTCTTACGGAAAGATGGTTCGCCAGTGTATTTCAGCGAGGACGGGCATATGCACTACGTGTGTAGCTAGGTACAGCTTCTCGAGAACGAAGTCAACACGGTGTTGAAAAATGTGATCCTTGTGCAAACATTCTGTATACAAGCGCTCGCTTTTACGACAAGCTTGCTTCACGCCTACAAGTGTCCTACGCCATCAGTGGGGGCTTTAATCGTTATGGTTGTAGTAATTCCTACTCGCTTTTCATCGACTGTGATGTCTTATATGTGTACCGTTAACTCGACACTTCTCTCACCTATGACTTACAGGCTGCATGCGGGGTCAACACAAAGTCGTACTCGGGTTTAATTTACGCACACTTACGTTTATTTGGTAAACACAGGTCACTGTTACACATACGAGACCTATCCCCTTTTCCTATCTGTCTGAACTGCTGGGTTAATTCTAACGCGTTCTACAGACGTTCTGGCGAAAGGCTTGTGTTGGGGGGGAAGGTTCTTGGCGGGTTGCTGTGTTTACCTCTGTGTTGGCTGTGGTGCGTTGTCCTCTCTCTCTCTCTCTCTCTCTCTCTCGCGTTGGTGTCCTGGTGTATCTCTTCGGCTTCTGGCGGGAAGTCCGGGCTCGTATCCCGGGATGTGTAGTCTCTCGCTCTCTGGTTCCACCTCCACTCGCGTCCCGTCACTCTCCCGATCATAACTCGTACATCACTGCCTGGTACTCGCTTTGTCTTCCCTATATATAGTTTTCTCGTGGTACTTCCCCTGAAGCCCGGTGGTTTCCCTAATTCTGCGGGGGAGATGAGGAAGGGGGGGTGGGCGCGTGCTGTGCTTCCCCGGCTCGGGGGGGTTCCTTTGCTCGTTACTGTCCTCGGGGTGAGAGGTGGTGGGTGTGGCGTCCTCGGGGAACCCTAGGGTCATTACCTCAGGTTTCTCCCCTGCGCGGGTATCTAGCGTCGTGACTAATCTAAGTATGAGCGATTCGCGTCACCGTGTTATAAAATGTATGCATTAAACGTAACTAATTTGTATTAAAAATAATTTATTTTGCATTACATTTGTAGGACTATCAATAATGATTATGTACAAAATAAATTTATGTAAATTTTTTATATTTCTATGTATGTTTTAAAAATATGTAATATATACCTACAAATATATTTTAAAAAAACATATAATATGTTATATATCGATGGAAGCATCTGCTGTTTTTCCAANAAATATATTTTAAAAAAACATATAATATGTTATATATCGATGGAAGCATCTGCTGTTTTTCCAATTATATGTTATTTCTTCTCGCGCGAATATGTATGTGGGTTTCCTCAGAGTTCTCCCATATTTTTTTTTTCATTTTAAACTTTTATTTTTTTTTACATTTAAAATATATGGAAGAGTGCCTTCTGTGAATAAGACGGGATCCTTAAAAGAGCAGTAAAATAAATGTTCCTCCAATTACCTGCTTCGTTCACAATATGTTTCGTAAAGTGAATTAAAGAGGGAAAGTTAGTACAATGGAAGAATGGTTCATGAAATACTTCGCAAACAGGGATATATGCTCCTGCACATCGAAGATGTTGGTGAGTGTGTCGCCGGTTTCAGTCCCGATCAGATGGTAATACATCTACAGCCATGGGCATACTCACGAGTGTGCGGTATCGATGGTGATTTATAAAGCGTCCGTTCGTACAGCTCGAGAATTAGTTGGTCAATAACTTGCCAACCAGCATCGGTCATGTGCCATATAACAAATGGTTGATAATCAACACTGTATGCAATGATCATGATTAATAATTTTCATTTATAAATGAATATATACATGACCTAGAGGTTAGCTTACTCCTGTCAATCGACAGGAGTCAGTTGTCTTGTGAGGGTTAGGTCTTTTGAAGGGCCGGTCTTGTGAGCGGTTGGTTTGGCAGTAGTCAGTTTGAAGAATGCTAGCTGGGCTTACTTGTCTCTTGTCTGCTTTAAGTGTGACCATTAGTTCAAGCTGAGCGTAGGACTTGTCTGGAAGAAACTATTGAAGATGTAACTGCCCGGTAATGTGAATAAACTACCAAATAAAATGTTTGGATAAATTGATGCTTGAAAATGTTTCAATACCACAGATGAAATATGTCAATATATCTACATCAAATAGATACTCATGTTGGTAGTGTAGAAAGAACTTCAGTAAACTTGTCAGGAGACTGCACTTGTGAGCAGTCGGTGGCTGTGAGGAGTCAGTAGATGTACGAGTATTTTTGAGTTAAGATAGTGCAAGCCTTCAACACCTCGAATGTAGCTGTGTATCTTGTAGACGCAATAGAAAGCACTGTTGACGATAGTATACACAAGATATGCCAAGAGGAAGAAGAAATGTTTTCCAAGGGCTCGGGTTGGACCCTCAGTTTTTAAACAGAACTGTGAGGTGACAGCACTGAAGAGTCACAACTGAGGAGTTAGCAATAAGGAGTCACAACTGAGGAGTCAACACTGAGGAGTCAAAACTGAGGAGTCAGCACAGAGTAGTCAAAACTGAGGAGTTACAGCTGAGTCAGTAGTGAGTAGTCACAACTGAGGGGTCAGTGCTGAGTAGGCACAACTGATGAATCAGCACTATGGAGCCAGCACTGTGCAGTAGTACAAGTGTATGAATTCACATATGCTTGAAGACGATGCAAGTCAATGATTGTACAAAGTCTACTGTGGAGCTTACTCTGTGGACGTACCTTCTCCCACTGCTGAAAAATTACATGGAAAACAATGTTGTCACTTTGCCAAGACCCTCAGTAAAAGTTGCACTGCATGGCGACACGAAAATTGTGATTGTTCAAAGAAACCAGACTCCAGAATACGAAATGTACTATCTGTGGTACGACATTTGGTAGAAGTTATAATTTAAAGAGACATGCTAGTACGTGTAATGGTGATGCACATTTGCTTGCCTCGAGGCAGCGTGCACTGCACTTATTGCCACAAGACAAGGATGTGGCTAGCCTTCCTACTAATTCGCCGAGTAAACTATTTCTGATTCGGGCACCCATAACATTAACCGAGACTGCACCATGTTTCAAAACAGTGGGCGATGAAGGTAACAAAAATGTTGCAGAAATTTACTGCGAAAAGTGCGAGCCACGCGGATCTGCAGAAGTTTTAAATAGCAAACATTCACCGCTAACATGTAAAGTGAAAAACGAAGAAGTTACAACTATTCAAGACAAAGAGAATGAAAATGTTGTCTCCAAGAATGCTGGTGGCGCTGTGAATAATAAACGGAAATGGAAATATTTTACAGATGATGATTTGATGACATCTGCAAAGAAAAAGCGTAAACATGTTGCTGAATATGACAACTTTAAGTTGGAGTAGAATAAACATGGATTTGAATACAGTACTCTGGCCCAGAGATATCTCGCAACCTACACATCACCGACGAAAAATACAGCATGTAGTGTGTATAAGCACAATGGTAAATGGTTTCTCGGACCCAAGAAAATTACGTTTTTGTATAGCGAAATTATACGAGTTAACAAATTACGTAACACATGGGAGTCGAGTACTATATGAGTTGTTATTTTGCGTTAAACGTAAAAATTTTGTGTTGAAGATTGAGATGAAAACAAGAAATCAGTCGAACTCGTTAATTAACAAAGTAATCACTCTGAGCACAGTACTGATGAAGGTGACGAATGTAGTGGCCCCGACATGTGTACTGATAGTTATGAAGAATGTGATTACAATGGTGACCCTACCTTGAATTATTATGATGATCGAGATGAAATGAACATACATGCAGAAATGTATCGTGAACCTTCCGCGATGAAACTCGTTAAGTCTAGCTACTTATTTGATGAAGAATCCAATGACTTGGTTGTTAGGCTGAAACATTTTATTAACCTGCAAAAATGCAGATATCTCCCACACATTGTTGAGATATCTTCAATCATCAATGAACTGAAGGATCAGGGTTATATCATATGATACTGTTTGCTTTTATCCTTATTTACAAGCAAAAGGGAAATCTAAAATTCGAATTTATGAGAAAATAAGAAAGATAGAATGTATATTATAAGTATATAAATTGAATTTATGTATACATAGTAATGTGTGTTTAATTATTTATACAGTCCGTTCTGCTTCTCTGAAAGACTTATTAATTCAGTGGTGTATACAATATATTTCCAGAGTCTGTTTTGAATCAAATTTATTCGAGCATGTACAGGAGGAGGGCTACGGTAGGATCTGAACTATCATGTCATATTTGAGTCGATTAAAATAATCTGAGTTCTATATGGCGAACGAATGAACTAAGAAATGTATTTTAATGCAGTTTTTAGGCCAGTCATTCTTGTGGGAATAAAGGCACATACAGGTTCGGTGCGGTTATTTAACAAAACTTGTGTTTGGTATCGACCAGCGTGAGAAGTGCGGTAATGACTTTGTGTTTATCAGCGTCTAAATTTTATATTATTATTTTAAATCTCAAAATTGCTCGCTGGTTAAAATTTCTTTGCATTACAGTTTTGTGTATATGCCAGTTTTGAATATACTTATGGCTTATTGGTTATTTTATGAAATAAAGGTTTTTTACATACATAAATTTATTCACATTTTTACAAAAAAAAACCAAATACGTAAGATAAAATTTGTTTCAGTATTTTTCGTACACATTAAGTCGACATTTCAGAGTCTATTAATGTTTTCAAAGGAACATAATCATCTTCTGAGTGGATAAACATGGAAGGCCCACAAGCTGGAACTGCTGCTGGTGGAGTCACAGGAGGATGAGTCGCTGCTAGCATAACTGCTGCTGGAGTACATAAACTGTGGTTCTTGGTTCATGATGCATGAACGAAAATATCTGCAGTATTTATATAGTCCAGTTTGAATATATAAGAATGTTTTTGGGAAAAATCTAGCTTCTCGAAGCAGTTTTTGCCTATATACGGAGCACAAAATTAATGCACACGGTGTATTCATTGTTGGTAAACGACAAAGTTTGTTTTTTTTAATACTTCTATAATGTTGTTAAGAAATGCCTGTATTTCTTTCTTATTTATTGGATCAGTTTCACTATGCATGCCTTCTACCTTGCTATTCAATGGGTGAGTGCCCTTCCCATCAACTTGATGTCTCAAAAATTTGAAATATTTCGCTACGAAAACAAACTTCCACTTCTTTATTTTTGTACCTGTCTGCTCTAATCGAGCCAGGACCTCGTGGACACTGCCGTAATGCTTAAGTTCACTGTGCCGCATTACCAGATTGTCATCCAACAAAACTACAGTATCAGTCACCCCTTCTAGAAGTGTGTCCATCAAGCACTGGAATTTGGCTAATTCATTGATTACACCAAAATGTTACCTTATTACCTCGAATAGTCTCTTCATAATATTCACAGTGAGCAGCTCTGCCATAGCATCATCAACTGTGATTTGACGGTACGCTTCATCCAAGTCAAGTTAAGTGTAGATTTTTTCACCATCCAGCACAACGAAAGCTGACGTGATTCTCTTCCTTATCTACCTAAAACACTGAAGGATATCGATACAACAACCTGGTCAACTGGTCGTCCTGAACTTGACTAAGCCTACCAGTTCAATCCCCACTGGTTCTAACCATTTACGAACCTTCAACCTGGGGTCATTCCCTTTCATCAACAAAACCTCAAATGGGACACCCCCTTTTATTATCTGTTCCCACTTCAGCATCTAACAACCCCAACATGACTAAATGTTATTGGGACCATGTAAGTAACTTTCCTCGCAGCTTAAAAGGAGGCTTGTGAGGCAACAATGATTTAAACATCTGCCAACTTACGATAGAGTGGCCTGCCAAGTATCTATTTCCATAATCAGGCGTTTTGTTACGAATGAGCTCTTAAGCCATTCATACGTGAAAGTGTCTAATGGGCGTAGCTCAATAATGACTCATGATTCCGTAGAGCACAGCAGTATAAGATGAGGTTTATTAAACATAAGGATTATACAATAACAATTTACATGATTATTGATCGGGGAGTATACCAAGATGCTAATTAATTGTATTAAATATTATTACCCCACGCCATTACTATTGAAATATAATTGGAAAGTCCTTGCCTTGTTCATGTTGTTGGAGGCTGATTCTACGAGCCGGTTAACGACGGCCGGACACACCCATCTTCAGTGGTCTTCTCTCTAGTCGGGTCGACGACAAAAGACGCTGCTCCCGGTGTTACACTGGCCTACATCGGACGCGTTGTTTAATATTTTCGGCCCCCTTTACTGGCCGGTGGAGGGGATTTCTCTAACTGACTTTCGCAAGGTGTTGTTGCAATCACGCTCGTGCCCTGGTTCAATGTTTGAAGGTGTGATCAGGCAGGCTGTCCAGTTAAGGCCTGATCACTTTATAACAGTTTGCTGTTTAAGTACACTTCTAGACATAATGGCAATTTCTGATTATTTTCCCACATTTTGTGTGCTGTTATTTCATCTTCTGGTGTGTCCACTTGTAAATTTTGCCCTCCCTGGTTTTTAACTGGCTGTTGATCCCACCTGTAGCACTGGCAGATGACTGATTATTTTTCTTTGTGGTACAGGCGAGTTCAATATGGCCACGACTTTTACAAAATCGGCAAATGGTCTTCATGAGGTGGCACTTGTTTCCACTACACCGCCAACAGGACCGAGTCACCTTAATGGCTTTGCTTGGTTTGAGGGCCATCTGTTGTTTGCCTTATATTTTAAGTGTAAATTCGATGAACATCGAATACCTAGCTTGTGGTATTTAGCAAATTTGTCATTTTCTTCCTGGTTGTCTTCACCACCATTGTAATCTCCAACGTGTCTTTGAAGGATACCTTGTAACTGAACAATAGTTCATGTTGAACAACTTTTTCCCTAATCGCACACACAAACCGGTCTCTCGGCACGCATTAAAAGTTGGGAAATTTGCAACTACTGCTGAGAATCTGTAGCTTGGCCACATAAACGGCGATTATCTCCCCTTCCTGCTGATAGCAATTAAGAAACTTAAGAGTTTCTTCGATATTATTAGGCTTTGGCTTGAAATGGTCGGTAAGATTTGTAAGCACCTAATTTAAAAATATTTCATCTGTGGATTTAGGAGACAACAAAGCTGTGACAAGATTGAACAGTTAATCCCTGCACAATTGAAATAACCGCATCCTTTGTCATCTCGTCCTGAATTTTATTTGGCACGAAGGAAAAATATAGACGTTCACGATAATATTTCCGCAAATCTGGTCCTAGTGCAAACTTTTCCATATACTTAATTGAAGCCACTACGATCACTGGTTCGATCACACTTTATAATCATCGTCAATTTTATGTCCTATACCCGTTACTGCCTGACTGAGGGTCGCCAGCCCATGCGCAGTTAGTCATTGTTCACAGCTGAATGCTATAGTCATTGTCTTTCTGGATTCTCAGACATACTACAATACACGCATAGTTCTTAACGCCTAGCGTACCCTGTGACATATAGTTAACAACTTGGCAGCACTGAAATACTCTACAATAATATATTTATATAATATTCCAAGAAACATATTAAGCAGTTGGCATTTACAGCTTGATTTAAAACTTTAGAATGACACGTTCTCACAAAATCGTAAACTATATTTTACATTGTGCTATATACTTATATTAGTTATTTTATAATAAAAAACAATTAAAAACATATTAGTACTATCTCTATGCGAGAAATGTGTATTGTAATATAAATGGCAACATGCTACAAAACATAAAATATTTAACAATTCTAATATGTTACTTGAAATTCTAGGCTATAAATGAAAAGGTTAAAATAAAACAATTTCGGTATTGACACATGTATGGGTTAGTTTTAAAAGTTAACCAAAATTGATAGCACATAATTATAATTTTTTGTGATATAATCTATGTAACTTATTATGGTAAATAATGAAGTGTGTCAATTGGTAAAAAAAAGGAGACTAAAGAATGACACTTAATTCTGAAATATCTAATAAAGCATAAACTATAAAAGAATGTAGCAATTTATAAAAAATTTCTTTAGTAATTTTTTTGTCTATTGCTTTTAAAAAGAACATTTTCAATTGCTGTTCAGGCTACTTGTAGAATACTTAAGTTCAGAAAAATATGTTCATACTACTTGAGAATAATATGAAAATAGATATATATTTATTCTAATATGTATAATTTTAAACCAGTCATACACATATTTTTATTTAATTTGCATTTTTTTTTAAATTGCAACTCTAAAAGTTGTAAGTTGTAAATATGTTGTTTTAAAATTTTGCCTCCTTAATATATATTTAATTATAGAGTAATAATGCTTGTAACAAATTCATGGTTAATGTTTTTAAAACATGAAAATAGCTACTTGTTTCATGCATGGAAAAACATTTATCTCCAGGGAATATGGAGAGTTAATACGGCAAACTTATTCCCTAAGTGGTTTTTATGGATTATTTATTTTCGATACATAGTGAATACAAACAGAAATGGTGAATCAAATATTACCACAGATCTGAAAATGTTCACATGGGTAATTATTTAATTCTATTAAGTAGGCTACACTAGTAAACTTGTAGCGATGTCAATTGAAACTTTTGACTTTAGTTAACCGTTTGTCTGGTCTCAAATGTAAATCAAATTCAAGTATTATTGTCCGTCTAACGATAATACTTTTTATGTGAAACAGTGTTATGTTCCTAATAGTAATATTACTTTGCATTTTTCCTGAAAGTACACAACTCATAACTTTTTAAAAAAATACAGTAATATATTTGTGATTATTATCCTTTACTGACAACTATCGCTTGCCTATTCAATTAAGTAAAATTTTAATTATAAAATTACCTTAGACTTAAAATTTTACAAGTATCAGAGTTAATGGACTGATGAAGCACTGTTTTCTAAAACAAATGTTACCATTTAAAATGTCCTTGAGTTGATACAAACACTTATCAAGGTACATTTTATTGAATTCAATATATATGTCTGATAGGATGTGGAAATAATATATAATGTACAAATATACGTTTCTGATTTAAGTTTTGCAAAGTAAAATACAATATGACTGAAATAATTTATTACACTTAACTAATTACACAAAAATATTCATTTTTTAGGTTTGGGTGGCACATCTCCTCGGCCATCGCCTTCTGAAGAAAATCCTGTGCTCGATCAAAAACAGCAGCAGCAAACACAACAAATGCAGCAACACCACAATATGTACAACCAAGAGCTCCAGAGTTTAAACCAACAATCTATGTTCAAGCAGCAGCACCAAGAACAACTACAGCAACAAAATTTGCAGAATCTGCAGAGTTTACAGCTTCAGCAGTCACACGACTTACAATCATCCCAGCAGCTACAGAACAAGAGGAGTGAGCAGATACAACAGCAAATGGTGATGCAAGAACCACAGTTGTACCAACAACAGCTTCAGCAACAGCAGCAACAACAGCAGCAAGTGTCTTCCAACCTAATGAGCAGTGCGAGTCTCATAAGTGAGAGACAGTCTATGATACCACAACACATGACACCCCAGAAGCAGCTTATGTATCAGCAACAAATGCAACTACAGCATCAAGCACAGCACTTGAAAAAGATCAGGCGGTCTTTGCCTCACTCCTCAAGTGGCACCATGGAGCCAACAGCAAATCAGGTTCAACTTCAACAGCAGCAGCAGCAGCAGATGCAACAACAGCAACAAATTCAGCAACAGCAGCAACTGCAGCACCAACAGCAGCTACAGCAACAGCAGCAGCAACTACAGCAACAACAGCAGCAACTACAACACCAACAGCAGTTACAGCAGCAGCAGATGCAACAACATCAGCAGTTACAATATCGACACTTGGTAAGTTTTAATGTTTCGAGCAGCAGTAATGCACATAATTTATTACTGATGATGCAGTCTCGTCACAGACACACTGTAAGCAATGTGTATTTTTCTTGAAAAACCATAAATTTGCATTTTCCCCCATTCAGTTCATATGTTTTAAGCATAATATGTAATATAAATAGGAGCTCACCTATTTGTTCAGTGGCTAATTCAAGTTAAAACAAATTGATTAGGAATATTAAATTTTTTTTAATAAAATATGCCACTGCAGGTTTCTATTTAAAATAACTTAAATATTATAGAAAAATAATGTATCTATAAAAACTACAATGAGTCATAACATGGGCTTTCCACTATATGTATTTAAAGAAAACCTTTTTTTATTAATATTGAAAAATTTCCATTTTCAAGTTTTCCAAAAACACACTTTAATATTTACACCCCTAAAGAATAGCATTATAGAATTGTGATTTATTAGCAATTATTTCATAAATCACATATAATTAATAATACGTATGCTTAAGAGTGTAAGCTGATGGTGTGATGTGGAAATCTCTCTAATGTGTTGGCTCTCATGTGGAAATGTCAGCACTACTAGGCTTTATTGAATGCAGACTGTTTAATAAAACTTCACTAAACATATACTGAGTCTTTAAAACATTGCAGGAAATCTGTAAAATTTCGAACAATTTACTTGTGGTTATTACTAACAATTAGTGATATGCGATGCACGTCACTTAATGCAAACAACACTTGCACTCGTCACCAATAATTAATACATTTATCTGTGCTTTTTTCAACTATTGAAAGCCATTTTTTGTAGGACAATGCACAATGCATCGTCCCACCCACATTTTAAGAGTTAACATTTTTCTTTATTTAATAACATAGAAACTTAACTGCTGGTGTGATGTGGCAACATTGATTGGTGCATTCGTGCCACATAAGTATTACAACACTCGTGTATTATTGTTGTTTTGTTCACATTTCAAACTGCTATCCAGTCAGCTTACGATAAAATATGTATCACTGGTAACTTGTAGAACAGAAGAGGAGTTGGGAGTGGGCAACATGCAAATTTCGCTAATATTGTTGAAAATGATACGAACACATTTGTATATGCGTATGAAAATGAAAATTCACCATTTTTTGCATAAAATCGGTTTTGACAAAGTTATTTCATTATTAAAGAGTAACTTTCGCGGCCGCTGTCACGTGAATGCGGAACGCTCTCTCATTGGTTTGACGTCACTAGTCATACGCCGGTGGCCGGCTCCGGCACGTTGCAAACACGCAGCCCTAAAATGGAAGGCAACTTTGTGAAAGCTCGAACAATCTGCTATGAGCAGATACCGATATGCTACTTGATTACTTTAATTCCCATTGTTTTGTATAACTTCAAATAAGCGGTGTAAAATTACAAAGGTTAGAACGTAATCTTCAAAGCGACTGTAGGCCTACATCACATGTTAAAACTTATTTGTATGTACGTTATATTGATTTACGTATTATTATTATCATTTGTGTTTATGTTTGCGATTGCTAATATTCAAAGTAGGAAATTAAAATAAGGAATAGATAATACACTCACAAGAATAACACAATCGTAATAACGGCTACTACAGTGAGCGTACTGTTGTTGCGCGCCATGCTTGATCTGTGATAAATTAACTACATTTTTTTAGAAATGAACCGTATTGTTGTGTTGAGAAAGAAAGTTACAAATATTTCCTGATTCTAAACCACGTTTCAGTATTCATAAAAAACTTTTTTCGCTTTATAAATGTCAGATAACGAGCAGTATGGTGACATCTCTACCCGACACCGTATGACTTCTCGAGCAGCTGCGGGCCGGTGGCGAACAGAATGCCGCACTGCCGGCCGGCAAACCTGTATTTCCGCGTTTCACCTTGTTTATGAACACTATATTGAGGCCTCAAATATAGCGTTTAGAAACTAAAAAATAATAAAAAAAAAATAACTTGCTTATCATATTTTCTTATGTTTTGTGTACCTAAAATACCTTTTATTATTTTGACGTCACGATAGCTGTGTCTGCACTTTATTTTTAAACTGTTAGAACTGTACATATAAGGTGAAAATATAGATATGGTAGTTTGAGAAACACTTAATACCTGGGATGAGATTAAATACAGTGAAGAAGATCCGTAATAAAAGCTTAAGAATTTGTTTTATTCTCAAAAGCTGTTTGCTTTCTGTTTAATTAAGGGAAAGGGTTATAAAAGTAGCACAGCTTACTTGCGTAAAACGCGTAGGCTAATTAGTGTCAATTTTGTGGGCCTCCTAATTTTTTTTAACGTCCATCTCAGTAACTTAGAAAAAAGGAGAAGGGCAAATATGAAAGTAAGATCATCCTTGGTAAACATTTCTAAAAACCTGCAGTTTAGTTTTTTGAAAGTAAAAATTAAGCTGCTATTTAACTTAAATTGTTAGGCTTGTGAAAGCCAAAAAGAGAAAAATCAAAACGATTTAAACTTATTAGAAATTGATATGTTTGAAAAATACTGTATAATATAAACCCAATTTTTTGCAAGAGAGACTCTTGAGACCCACCCAAATAATTGAATGTTTAATTTCCATGGCTTAACATCGTGACATATTATTAAGGCATACAATGTTGATATAGCCTTAATATTATAGCTGTGCTCTTGAATCTAACGTTAGAAGTAATATTAAATTAATAAAAAAGTTATATACCAAATTTTTTATGTTAGGCCTAACTTAGAATGTATAAACTTACAAAATGTAAAATTTACATTGTATGGCTATATTTTTTGTAATGATATTTATATGCCTTTACTATTATAAAATACGTTAACATATTATTTTATGCTCACGTCTATGTCCCATACGAATTGCTAAACGCGTTGTGGTGCGTATTAAACAATATCATAGTATCGTAACGAAGGTTAGGTGAGATGTAAATAGTAGATATTAAGAAGTTCAGTGTTAAAACTGCCTTCATAGGTGAAACATAAACACCTTAAATATAATTAAGTACGTCAAAATGGTCTTCGCAAACAGGAAGAACTGATTTTGGCTAAACATCTTCAATGTCTCGCCTACTGCGTTAAACCACGTCTTCCTGTTTGTTTAGTTTTTTGTAACTAACAAATATTTTATCAGGTATTTTGCGAGATGTACTAGTACACTGCGGTACAATAAACCATTTCGATGATTTTGGTATACTTGACTGTTTATTTTCTCTTTTCATTACTTCGAACAATTTCAATTTAACCAAATGCGCATCACCGCTGAAGTAAACAAACGCGGTGGCCGAGGTTGTATCTAACTTGTGACGTCGCGGAGTGAGCAGGCGCGACAGACGCGTTTTGGCGTGGGTTTCAAACGTAAAACTTTCATTCAATCATAACTTTTTCAAAACTAATTTTTAAATAGTAATATTTTGTAAATACATTAAAAAACATAAATGAATGAAAACCAAGTGCCAGCAAAAAATGTTCATGTTGCCCATTATCCTTCTCACAATCACCAATCATCTATCCGGCTGTAAAAAGTTAAGTTGGTTCAGCCTTGGCCGAGTTCTAGCACAGGCCTTGGTTGATTCCTTTCTAATTCCTACATTAATAGTGTTCCCCTACTAAGGCCATGTTGCATTTCGGGGGCATTTAAAACACGAAATTAATAAATCAGATATAAATGTAGTTGTTTGAAAACCTTTATTATTGCAAAGGAGTATTGCATAGTGGTGTTATATACTTGGTGAAACATAGCTACGAAACGTAAAATAACAGTGATTACAATATCACGAAAGTCAGATATGAAATAAAAGCTTTAATTTTATGACACTGTGGTGAAACTCACTTAGGATTATAGAATTGTAATAAAAATGTGCATGGAATTTCGAAAAACAAAGGCAAGTAAGTGAATGTTGTGAACCGTGGGTCTCTCAAAAAATAGCACAATGAAAACATAAAAACCTGCAGACTTGAAAAATGCATTTGCTTTGTAGTTCAAGAAAAAGTGAGCCAAATATGTGCCTGTATCAGGTACATTTATTATGGAAAAAGCAAAGTAATACCACAGAAGTTTATAAAAGAACAATTCTCTGCTTTGTCAGGATGGTTCATTAGATTAAAGCAATTACTTGAAATAAGAGCTTGCAGAGTAAGGAGAGATACTTAGCACTAACAAGTAATCAGACAAAGCAGTCAGTCTGGGGATTAACACAATTGTAGAAGAACGCAATTTTTTCTACGTGTCAAATTTGCAATCCACACAAAAATGGTCTTTAGTGGAAGGGTTTGCCAAACCGAAGTCTGGTTTCCAAAAGTGAGTCACATGCACAAGGATACAAAGTGCGCAAAGAAAGCTTATACTACTTTTCGTTACAATTACATGGCTATACACTATTCATTTTTCGATACCAAATTTACAATGCACACAAAAGCGACCTCTAGTATGAGGGTTTCGAACCCAAAGAATGATTTCCGAAAATGAGCCTCATGCGGCATGATACAAAATGTTCAAAGGAAGGCCGATAGTACTGTTTTGTGGCGATTTCATGGGTCTGCACAAATTGGAACCGTTGGTATCGGCAAATTCAAAAGCCGTAGAGCACTTAAAGGAAAACAGAACCTGCCTGTTGACTGGTTCTATAAAATGTTGTCTTTCTTGTGTGTGTGTGGTTTTATTGAAGACCAAAAATTTGCCCGTTAAAGCGGTTTTGTTGGTGCTCTTGTCATCCAGCAATGCTAATGTTTTTTTCAAAAGATGACAAGATTTTTGTCAAATATTTTCTACCATGTGTTACTTCGTTGAAAGTCAATAGATAAAAGTGTTATTGCATGATTCTCAAAGCAACTTGTTGAGAAAGTGGTATGAGAGCTGGTTTTGGGGTAATATTGAATACAGAGTGTACCAAATTAATTTTACGCACATTTTATACATATATATATATATATATATATATAATTAAAACCATCTAATGGGACTGTGTGTATTTGAAACTATAAGGACAAAGTTGGGTGTTTGCGAAAATGTGTAGCAATTCTGCTGTTGTCAGTTATATTTACAGCTACGAGCGGCAGTACTACAATCGTAGAAGAAATGGCGGAGGTGACAAGGGTTTCTTTCGAGTAACATAAGTGGATTTTAAAGTGATATTAGAAATTAAAGAACAAAATTTGGGTTCTAAGACAATGGAGTCTGCCCTCCATACTGTCCCTATGTACTGAGCCACCGTAATGTATAACATAAACACAATTACATTAAAAATTTTAGAATGATATAACGAAGTGTGATGTGAAGAAAGGATGATGCAGCAGGAAGAGAACGCCAATGGACGATGTATGTGTAGGGGTTGAGCTGCACACATTCACATGTTCCCTTAGGAAGTCAAATTCGATACAGCAAGAAGCGCATGAGTCAGTTGTCAGTAAATCACAAATATATCACATTTTAAAGCAGGTATTGTGGAGGCCCTACATTCCCATATGATTTCACATTATGAACGAAGATGACCCAGATAGACAACCAAGTTCTGTGAATGGGTTTTTAACATGTACAAAGGCAAACATGTTTTGCTGACATGAATGTTTTGTCCAATGAGGTAACCTTTAAATTGAATGGAACTATCACTAACACAACTGTGTGTACTGCACCGATGAAGATACCCGCATTTTAGGTAGAGTAAGCAGTTAATCTTCCTGGATTAAGAGTGTTGTGAGGCACAT
This sequence comes from Clitarchus hookeri, assembly GCA_002778355.1. Lineage (NCBI taxonomy): Eukaryota > Metazoa > Arthropoda > Insecta > Phasmatodea > Phasmatidae > Clitarchus > Clitarchus hookeri. The sequence goes on from NQII01000425.1 coordinate 157,279, forward strand.
ATGCAACAGTACTTGTTGAACCATTATTTTTTAATGGTATGGTGTCATGTGAAAGTTAGTGTGCCATGTTGCAGGAAAACATTGTGCTTGTTCACAAACTCTGTCCAGACAAATATTGCTTTATCCAGAATGGTGGTACACCGCCACATTACCATCGAGGTGTGCTGTCGCTTCTGAATGAAACGTTTGTTAGGAGGTGAATAGGTCGATAAGGAAGTATTGAGTATCCAACCTTATCTCAAGATTTATTGCTGTTAGATTTTATATGTGAACATTGCGTACTAGCGCACATAATTTTAGAGGAAAAAATGTTTTTTTTTTTTCACGATTTTTTAAGTGTATAAAACTCAATGTTGCCATAAATTGTATATTTCTAATTAAATATCAATTAGATGGAGCAACACAATTTTAAAATTTAAGTAATCAGTTTCATAAAGAGCTCTTCAAAAATTAAGTTTTATAAACACCTATTTAAAAATTAAGTGATAAGTTTCATAACACCTCTTTAAAAATTAAATTATAGGTTTATTTAAATCTTGATATGATTCATTCTTCCACACAACTGCCGTTTTATATATCCTCGCATTTCTGTGCTCTATATAATTTGCCTGCTGCCTATGTGACTTGTTTGACATTTCTTGCAGATGTTCATTAATTAAATTCTTGACTTCTGATATTGTAAGTTTGCATGTCAAAGAGGTTCATACACACTTTTTCTGCAAATCAGATTTTCTCTTATTTCTGTCACTGGAACACAAGTGCGTCTGAATGATCATTTCGCTGAATGCATATCATGGTGAATGGTGGATTGTTGATAGAAAATTCTCTACTACAGCTTTATTTTAGTGTCTAAGAAGCTAGAACAACACATGGAATGCTCCTTCTACCCAAAAGGGTTTTACTTTAATCTGAAACCAGCAAGGATAGTAGAAACAAACAATATACTCTACTATCAGACTTATTTTCTTCAGGGTTGTGGCCTAAAACCATGTTATTAAACCCAAATGTGGCAAATCTGCTTAGCATTTGTTGACCATCTTGAGTGACTCACTGGGCCTATTTCAAGATGGGCGGGATATATAGAATGTCTTCCTGTCCTTATGGCTTTGGTAATCCTATACCCATTAGCTTGATCTGTTGACAAACTATTTATGACACTGCATCTGAATGAAATGAGATGGTCTAAAATTGAGACTTTTCTGATTTAAGGTTAAATTTCCAGTTCTGTAGCATTATCTAGTTTCTTCCCAATTTCACGTCTCATTTTTTTTTTTTGATAAGGTCGTCCCATCTAATGTCATGATCAATTTTATTAGGGACAGCTCATTCGTGTGAAGAGCACAGACTAACCAGATCAGCTTGCGGTCAAGTTTAACCTCAAAAAAGTGCATGATACAGCCATTTCCAACAGTCTTATTATTTTTCAAATAAAACCCAAGGTCCTGCAGAGTTATATCAATGCCCTTTCTATCCATTAGAATATAAGCAATAATTTCAGCATGTTCTCCTGTGTATTAATCTTTATATGGAGTGTAATGGTACAAATAACGTCCATGATTGAGCACAATATTTTGAACATAAGCCATTGCTTTACTATGTCGTCACATGCACTTTATTATTTATCCCCATTGCAAGAATCTTTCAAACATTTAATATTACTCTCATCTTGCTTGCTGCATAAAGAACAATGCTCTTATTTGATGATGCTGGGAAATACATATCTGAATTATCGCTTCAGCAAACCTGAAGTTCTGTCTTGGCAGCCATAAAATAAGATGTACTCAATTTCACTTTTCTTACAAAGTTAATTAAATCCTTGATATAGCAATGTTTTAAACATTTCTTGCGCCCACTTGACTTTCTTGTGACCCACTACAAATCTCATGTCTTGTTCCATAACCAAGCCAACATTTATAAATGCAGTAGTAATGGTATTTGTTGTGACATGCAGGCGAGCGCCATACCTGATGTTCTGCATAGTAAAATTTCATATTTACAGTATGTTATGTTTGTGATGAGCATTTTTATTTGAAGTAGAAGGTGTAATTGGCAAGTCTGATGACATTTCATAAACTGCATCCATTCCATCTTCAGGACCAGTCATTCTTCATCAGTGGAGAAAAATTCTCCCCTTGATATTGAAACATTACTTGACTCATTCCGCTGCTTATATTCAGAGTATCTTCTCCTCTCATATTCTTGCAATTTGTGCTTTTTGACTTGTCTGTTATGTTCAGGAAAATCTGGCAGATCAATTCGATGTGGTCCAATGGAACCAATCTTGTTTCTCTGACCCTTAATGAAAGAAAGTTAATTCACAGGAATCTTCATCTCCTTACTATGTGTACAAATACACTTTATATCATCTAATTTTTTTCAATAAGACGCACAGCATGCTTCGCAACAAAGCACCACCTTACACTTGTATTTAAGGATGCCAAAAAGCTAGTCCAGTCTTTGGTTTCTAGCTTTCCCTTGCCAAGAAATATATTCTTGGCCTACTCCCGGCTTTCTTGAATTTTCTTTAAGATTGTAATCTTCGTATTAATAACAGACACTACAAAAGCACTGTTTACAAGTCCCCTCTTCTCAATCACTTTCGGATTCAAGTCCTTTGCAAGACTGCTTGATGGATAATTTCTACCATCCTCAACACTTTGTTCTCGCAGTAATGATCCAAATCTCAGGACATCATACAGAGTTCGTAATTCAGAAGGTAATAGGTCTTGATCAGTACCAATACAATTGATCTTATGAGTAAATATTTCTTGTCTAGTTTTCTTTTGGCAGCTATTTTACTACTCTCAACAAACGCTTAAATGCAGACTCACTAATTTGACCTGAAAAAACTAAGTAATATAAGTAATCTAAAGATATATATTCATAACCACATGCATAGAATAATAGTTCGAAAGCACAGTTTTACAATAATAAAAATTGTAATGCCTTAATTAAGTCAATGCATAAGGCACTAAATATTTACATTATTTACAGTTACTGTAAAATTATATAACAACTGATAGAGGTTTTTAAATTTTACATGATTTTCAGATAATTTTACACACACATTTTTATAATAAGTATGTATTTCTTTGAAAATTACAAACTTTACACATTTATGAAACACTCCAAATAAACCTTGAATAAAAACTTTTTCTGTAACTAAAGTATATAAATTCATGTAGTACAATTTTTTAATTTCTCCAGACAAGATACTATTTTTTAGCACTTGTGGTATTTGAATTATTTTTTTTTAATAAATTGACACACCCTTTTGCGTACACCACAAAATCACGAACACTGACAACCATGAGAGATGCGATTGTGTATANTTACAATAATAAAAATTGTAATGCCTTAATTAAGTCAATGCATAAGGCACTAAATATTTACATTATTTACAGTTATTGTAAAATTATATAACAACTGATAGAGGTTTTTAAATTTTACATGATTTTCAGATAATTTTACACACACATTTTTATAATAAGTATGTATTTCTTTGAAAATCACAAACTTTACACATTTATGAAACACTCCAAATAAACCTTGAATAAAAACTTTTTCTGTAACTAAAGTATATAAATTCATGTAGTACAATTTTTTAATTTCTCCAGACAAGATACTATTTTTTAGCACTTGTGGTATTTGAATTATTTTTTTTAAATAAATTGACACACCCTTTTGCGTACACCACAAAATCACGAACACTGACAACCATGAGAGATGCGATTGTGTATANAATAAATTGACACACCCTTTTGCGTACACCACAAAATCACGAACACTGACAACCATGAGAGATGCGATTGTGTATACCTGTGAATACACTCCCATAAAAAGCGTATCTACCGTTTGTTGTTCTGTTCTACAGCATTGCAGATAGTACCTTGCTGCTGATGTTGGACATTTAGAATATTTATTACTGATTTTAACATTCTCACACATCCAACATTATCCTTATAGCATCATAAACCAGCAGTCCATTCAGACTGTTTTAATAGTCTCTCTGTTATTCATATTCAAAGAAAGTAAACATTAATGTGGGATATTCTGTATGTTTCATTTGCTTCACAGCATTTCCAATGTCAGGGAGATAGTGGAATCTTCTACACTTCAGTATTATGGGAAAAATTGTTGCGCAGTAACTAGAAGGTGATTTTAAGGTGTTCAGTAAAGAAGCAATTGAAACAGCACATTGCTTTTCAGGCACAGGGAAAAATGTCATCGGCTGTGAAGACATTGTTGAAGCAAACATTTAATTAGCAGGCTATTGTGAAAAAAGTGTGCACCGCACAGGCACTGCCAGAAGAAAACGTTTTGATTGATGAAATGTATTTATTTTTACTCCTTTTACTGAAATACTAGGCCATTTTTTTATGGCTAAGAACTGATGTCATCAGAAGTGTATTATTTGTTTTAAACGACTTCCCGGAGTGTCTAGAAAGGTTTCCAAATGCAATTTTACCATTTCAACTTCATAAAATATCCTCATGTATTTTCACAGTGATATAAATAGACTAATCGAAACCGCTGTTCGTAATACTAGTACTTAGCCACTGAGCACTGTGAACCAGACAGACACTCACATTTTCAACTGCTGTACTTAAATAGACAGTTAATTCTTAAGAAACTAAGATACTATTATTTAGCTGATAAAAAGAATGCAATGATACACAAAATAAGTCAACCTTATTTTATGGACCTCGAATACTCATAATGTTCATCTTTGATGAATCTACTGAAATCTTTGCACTAAATAAACATATTTATAAGATTGAATCGCCTAGTATAACGTGATCCAAAATGAAATTGAAAATTAAAGTGCAGGTCTAATAAACTTTCACTCCGTATAGCCGTGTGGTCCTCTTTCGCTATGTACTTTAAAAGCCCCTTCTTCTTCTTTTGCACCGACTGCAGTTTTAGACTGCCGGAAGAAATAGAACTTCTCAAGCACTAGACCACCTATTTTAGAGGGAATCTCTTCAGTAACTCAATCAAAAATTGGAGGTAAGTCTAGCTGTAAGAGTAATTTTTGAGGCTGGCGCAATAACAGGATACAAGAACATTGATAAATCAAGTACAGCATGCTTACCGAGAACTAGGGGGTGTTCTTACGAATATGGCAATTACTACTTGTTCTGGCAACTGGTTCAGACTCCCTCTCATGTGTATAAATGTGACCGTTGCATAACAAAAATAGCCTAANCTACTTGTTCTGGGAACTGGTTCAGACTCCCTCTCATGTGTATAAATGTGACCGTTGCATAACAAAAATAGCCTAAAATTGCACATACCAGATGTACTCGAATAAATGANACTACTTGTTCTGGCAACTGGTTCAGACTCCCTCTCATGTGTATAAATGTGACCGTTGCATAACAAAAATAGCCTATAATTGCACATACCAGATGTACTCGAATAAATTATAATTAACACCAGAGTGAGGCAGATGAGCATAAATGGAGCATATTTCATCAAGCAACAATTTTTCTAACGTCCATAGTTAACCCGCTAATGGTAGTGGCAATGTGCAGGTGCGGGTATGCAACTACAACGATTAGGCAACAGGCTATGCAATGAGATGCCAATATATTTGCATGAGGTTACGTTCTATTGCACAAATAAATTACTTTTAACCCCTTTTATAAATGTTTATGAATATTTTTAGACATATTTTACCAGAAAACTGTCAGACAACTAATATCTTTAGGACAGTATATCATGCTGTTTCAGGCTTCTTGCTGTTTCTAAAAATGTTTACAATTTTTAACATGAAAATCCACAATGCTATAAACAGGCTAATCTTGGTTCCTGCATGTGGTAATACTAGTACTTGGCCGCGAAGCATTGTGTACCAGAGTCACCCATTTCCAACTATTTGCAATATTTTTTTAAGTTTCTTTCAAATTTATAATTTTTATGGAAAACCTCTATTACCAGAAAAACAATGTGTTTTGTGCAATTCTCTCCATACCCTTATGTTAAGAGACGCCCAGGCCTCTCCACTGCTTTTTCAAATTACACCGGATGTACTCGATAAAATGTTAATAAATACCAGAGTGGGGTAGATGAGTACTGACTGTATATAAACAGTATTTATTTATCAAAATTATTCACTTCTCATTTATATATGCTCAGCCACCGAAAAGCCTACCAGCAACCAGCAATGAAGCGATTAATATTTTATTTGAATGAGTGCTAATTTTAGCACAACTATTAATATATATTTACAATATAATCGTGAGTCCACTTAATATTTTTTTAAAATTATAAATTTGTTAATCATTGTTTATCATTGTTCCAATAACAGAATTAATATAGAATGTGCTTTAAGTCTGGCTGCATATTCTTTTTTAATTAATTTCTTAGCAATCTGATGTATTATGAATACGCTGATATAAAAGAAGAAAGGCTCCAACAAATGATCTCGGAGGGTGTTTAAAGAAATGTGATTATTTAAAATGTATTAAACTTCGCTCCTCTCATTATGTCCATAAAAGGAAAACATAATGTGTTGAAAAGCTTATAATATAATCTTTCTTTTTTTTCGTATTCATGAATTGGTTTATTTCCTTTTAAAAACCAAACCATAAATAATAGAATGTCCTATTTAAAATGTAACAAGTATCATCTTTGCTGAAGATGAAGTTTCAATGTCACACACGGAAACCGTTTTCGTATTATTTTAATCTGCCTATGCTTCGTGGTACATAGCTGTGATGATAAATTATCAATTTCATAATATGTGCATGTGTAGCTACATATAACTCATTTTGAAGTTACAGCACTTATAAATTAAATAGCATAGTTATGTACAGCATTAAAGTGTAGTATTTATGGACCAAAATTTAGGTGATTTCTAATTAAGATAACTGACCAAGATGAATCAGAAATATATTATCAAGGAATATAATGGTTCCAGAGATTTCTGAGTAGCTAAATTTATATAAGCATAATTTGGGTTTTTTTCTCCATTCACACACACTACATTATGAGACAGAATAATGTGGAATTTTAGACATTACTGTGATTGTATAGGTTGTAGAAGTTTATAATAAATGGCTACTGCTTTATTACTTAATGTGTCAGCAGAGAAGCCCATGGCATAACAATGCATATTGTCCAAGAAAAACAAGACAGCCATACCAATAAGGCAAAATTATGTAAAATATTCAGGTAACATGCAATGCTTATGGCCAACAATCATGAAAACTCCAATGTATATAGTCTCCAGTGCACCAAGCTTAAAAAATGGTATCTACCACACTCATTTGCAAAAAAATATCATCATGAAGTTGCCACTACAAAGACATGTAAGTGAGTACAGGCACATGACGTGATATTATGTATACAGAATACATCAAAATATTGTACCNCACTACAAAGACATGTAAGTGAGTACAGGCACATGACGTGATATTATGTATACAGAATACATCAAAATATTGTACTACGCGAAGCATATATTGTAGAAGACCAGCACTTGCTGGTTGCATTTAGTATGGTGTTGGACCACACATAGCATGGAGACAGGCAGCGATATTGTTGAACATAGAAGCATACAGGTACCACAAGTTCTCCAGAGGAATAATTTGCCAATGGACCCTCCAAGTCCGCAGTCTGTCACGCGATGATACTATATGCCCTGCAGGTGCTCCACATGGGTATACCCGAGCCTTCTCGATGTGTGTGAGTACCATCCTGTTTCCACAGCATCCAACACTGACTCACAGTGTAGGCAGAATGGTTCAAGTGGCAAGCAATGCGTCGGAATGTCCGAACTGCCTCTCGGATGTCGATGATGCGGCATATCTGAAACTCATCAAGCTGGCCAAATGCTTGTCGAATGTGCCATCGGGGCATGCTGCATGTTCACTGACCTTGTCTCTATGCCTCACACTACTCACAAAGCCTTATTCGGTGTCTTTAAGCTTAAATGATGGCGTGACATGTATGCCCCCTAGTTGCACATCCTCGCAAGCAAACCTCATTAAATTTTTGGGCTATGATANAATGATGGCGTGACATGTATGCCCCCTAGTTGCACATCCTCGCAAGCAAACCTCATTAAATTTTTGGGCTATGATAATACTGTGTGGAAACATTCATTGTACTCGCATAATTTGTTCATGGTTTTTTTTTGCAAATGAGTGTATTTGAAAAGTAAGTCAAAGAAGTTTTCAGTTTATGCGAATATAACTTCATTTCATAATTTATACTGATTAATGCAGTGTTTTTAGTCAAATTTACTAAAACTTACTCGTTAAAAATTGGAACCATTTAAAAGATCAAAATGACAAACAATCTCTAAGCCAAGACCATAACATAATTGGTTGTTTGACTAGCCTACAGTGAGAGAAGTTTTAATTCCAAATCCAAAGAAAGGCATGGACTTCTAAATCTTCTTTATATTTAAGGCTCAGAATAACTTAAATTTTATGTTTTACAACCCATCTTTCCTTAGGCTTCTGACATAAAACAGTAGTGTTCGAATGAAAAACAAATGGGAAGAAAATATGGGAACACCATATCTTTACACACATTTTAAAACACGTGTGTTTGATTGTTTGAATACCTGCCATTCAGAAAGGTGGCATGTTTGTGGCCATTGCAGAGATTATCCCTCGTTGCATGCTTTGTCTTGCCATTTATATTGCTGTATTGTGTGCATCTGGATGCAATGTTGGTTTGAATGTCTTTTGTTGTGACTTCCTGCAGAAATCTACTAAACACTCTGTTTGTTTTGTCATATTACCCCTGTGTATATTTTAAATCTTAACATTTGGTTCTCTATGCCTGANACTAAACACTCTGTTTGTTTTGTCATATTACCCCTGTGTATATTTTAAATCTTAACATTTGGTTCTCTATGCCTGATATTTACTAATATCAGAATTTTAATGTACAATATTTTAGCTGCATTCGTTGTAAAGTACGAACATGTCCTGGGTACTCATTCTTATGTTATAGTGGCATGTAAAACTCGCAAACATCACTAAGCACACACATAAATTACGATGGATTTCATAACTTCTTATCAAATGAGCCTAGAAACATTTGAAAACCATTTACAGCATGTGTTTCGGCTATTACATGAGGTCAAAAACAAATCATGGGTAATTTTATATAGTTATGGCAACAAAGAAGGCAACCTTCAGTTCAAGATGCTTTCACCTGATGATGAAGTCCTCATTAGAAGGTGAACCTGCATAAACACTCAAATCTTGATAACTTCGTGATATTCCTGGAGAGCGACAGCAGATGCTTGGATATTGAATCAATAAGTACATATAAGCTGACACAGCAGCATTTTTCCCCATCCTTATTATGTGGTTCTGGTAGCATGGTGAAGGCAAATCCATATTATGTGTTTGTCGACAGCACTGTCACACATTATCTTGCGTGTGGTGAGCCGTAAAGTTTATGGACTGTCCTTAGTGTATTGTGTTTGGCAGCAAGACATGCAAAGAATGGTTTGATTAAGTTCAACATAATGGAATATTTATTAACTGGNGTCCTTAGTGTATTGTGTTTGGCAGCAAGACATGCAAAGAATGGTTTGATTAAGTTCAACATAATGGAATATTTATTAACTGGTTTCGTGTTAGACATTGTGTTGCATATATCCCATCTAAATCTTCTTCTCATGCATGTGCATCTCACCTCTATACTTTGCTGAATTTTGATGCCACTCCTGATCCAAAAGAATCTTCTCAACCTGAAACTCCTTGGCTAGTGATTTCAGATGCAATAGTGAAGCCCCTGCCTAATGAGCAGCCACTTGCATTTCTGCATGGTTCATTCCAATCATCTGTGCTTCTCTAGTCCGCTATGATATAAGTACGGGAATCTCGTGGAAAATATCGGACGCTGAAAAAATATTTTTGACACGACGATTCATGCTAGCTTTATCACAAAACAATGTCAAAACGAATAGGTTTAGTGCACGAGCGAGCTCACTGCCATTTCAGAGACTCTCTTGTTCTAATGTGTGTTGTTAGTGGTACTCTCCATCATGTTAATCAGTCCACCCCAGATCTCCTACTGGATGCATTCATGCTGCCACAAATTACCAGTGATCTGCTTAATGTCTTGTTGCGTATTTATAATTAGAACCTTATTGTTAATTAACAATGGGTTAACCCCTCCTATAATATTCCCGGCTATACTGACTTATTGATTATGATATGATCTGTTTCGAACATTGCTTCTTGAGANCTAAACACTCTGTTTGTTTTGTCATATTACCCCTGTGTATATTTTAAATCTTAACATTTGGTTCTCTATGCCTGAATTTTAATGTACAATATTTTAGCTGCATTCGTTGTAAAGTACGAACATGTCCTGGGTACTCATTCTTATGTTATAGTGGCATGTAAAACTCGCAAACATCACTAAGCACACACATAAATTACGATGGATTTCATAACTTCTTATCAAATGAGCCTAGAAACATTTGAAAACCATTTACAGCATGTGTTTCGGCTATTACATGAGGTCAAAAACAAATCATGGGTAATTTTAGATAGTTATGGCAGCAAAGAAGGCAACCTTCAGTTCAAGATGCTTTCACCTGATGATGAAGTCCTCATTAGAAGGTGAACCTGCATAAACACTCAAATCTTGATAACTTCGTGATATTCCTGGAGAGCGACAGCAGATGCTTGGATATTGAATCAATAAGTACATATAAGCTGACACAGCAGCATTTTTCCCCATCCTTATTATGTGGTTCTGGTAGCATGGTGAAGGCAAATCCATATTATGTGTTTGTCGACAGCACTGTCACACATTATCTTGCGTGTGGTGAGCCGTAAAGTTTATGGACTCATAAGTGTATTGTGTTTGGCAGCAAGACATGCAAAGAATGGTTTGATTAAGTTCAACATAATGGAATATTTATTAACTGGTTTCGTGTTAGACATTGTGTTGCATATATCCCATCTAAATCTTCTTCTCATGCATGTGCATCTCACCTCTATACTTTGCTGAATTTTGATGCCACTCCTGATCCAAAAGAATCTTCTCAACCTGAAACTCCTTGGCTAGTGATTTCAGATGCAATAGTGAAGCCCCTGCCTAATGAGCAGCCACTTGCATTTCTGCATGGTTCATTCCAATCATCTGTGCTTCTCTAGTCCGCTATGATATAAGTACAGGAATCTTGTGGAAAATATCGGACGCTGAAAAAATATTTTTGACACGACGATTCATGCTAGCTTTATCACAAAACAATGTCAAAACGAATAGGTTTAGTGCACGAGCGAGTTCACTGCCATTTCAGAGACTCTCTTGTTCTAATGTGTGTTGTTAGTGGTACTCTCCATCATGTTAATCAGTCCACCCCAGATCTCCTACTGGATGCATTCATGCTGCCACAAATTACCAGTTATCTGCTTAATGTCTTGTTGCGTATTTATAATTAGAACCTTATTGTTAATTAACAATGGGTTTACCCCTCCTATAATATTCCCGGCTATACTGACTTATTGATTATGATATGATCTGTTTCGAACATTGCTTCTTGAGAAGAATATTGAAGGAGAGCATGAAACTCCAATAGCTGTTGAGACTAATGGGATGGTTACTGATGGGAAGGGTCGAAATTGTGCTTTCTTAACTGACTTGTGTATATTTATTTTTGGCAACTCCCTCCTCAGACACTGTACCGAGACAATTCTGGGAGTTGGAAGAACTCCATTGTCAGTAGTATAAATCCCCGATAATCTTTATGAGAAGACAGGCATCAGAAACTCATCTGGCCACTACACTGTAGCCTTGATAATTTTGTGAGACTGCACCTGTGTTGGGTGAAACTTATTCAAATGCACTGATTTTTTTTTTTGCCCTAGAGTGTCACTTTCAGAGAAACCATGGATTCCACACCCAGTATTGTGACTTCATGTGGGATAACTTCTTATATTGAGACATGTATGCTGTTTTACAACCAAGCATCATCAACCTGTTCTCAAGCCAGAGAATACGCCCAAAAAATTGCATGTGGTCTTCAATGCGTTTGCAAAAGTCACGGTGTTATTCTAAAGGACACACTTCTCACTAGATTAAAGTTGTTAATTGATGTGTTTAATTTTCTTGTAAAGTTCCGGTGCCACATTGTTGTATATATCGGTAATTTTCAACAGACATACAGGCAGATACATGGTATTTCCCAAACACGGGTACTTTCAAGAACTCCTGTAGTGGTTTTCATCAACAGATAGAGTGAGTTTCACCAGAACGCTGTGTTTTATGGTGTGTCTTAGGCACAGTACTTGGCAATCTGCACTATTCAGCAGTTAGGAGACGATGAACAACATAGATTCTCCGTTGCCTGTTATAATTTTCTTTCTGATTCCTATGTTGATGAAGTGATATCAGGTGTGGCCACTATGGAAAAAGTACTGGCCATGCAGAAAAAATAGAATAAACTTCTCAAGATGGGCAGCTTTCTGATTCGAAAGTTTATAGGTTACCATCCAGCTCTCCTTGTGCGTCCCTTTTCTGATGCTATGGAGCAACCCTTTTCCATATCACTCGTTGCTGACTCAATCAGTCTCCAAAATGTGCAATTACTCTGTTGGAATCCTGCCCCAAATACATTTTTGTATCGAATTAATTCCCAAGATGTTGCTCTCACCAAACAAACCATTCTGTCCGACGTTGCTTACATCCGCGATCCACTGGGTTTGTTGGCCCTACGGATTATCGTGGCAAAGGCATTGATGCCACGATTGTGGTAACTGAAGGTTGGTTACGATAATGCCCTTCCAAAAAACATCCTGGAAGAGTGACATGCCCTAAAAAAGAACTTCAACTGTGGTCTGTTAAAATCCCACGTCTCTGCGGCTCATGTACACACTGACCTTATGAACTACATGTGTTATAAAACAGTTGAGTTGTTGTATGCTGCAGTTGTGTATCTATGTGCTGTACAACATAATGGAGGGATAAAAGTCAGTCTAATGTTTGCAAAGTGTATAGAGAGTATAGTCGTTCTAATAAGAACTATCTCCATCAATTCTTGGAACTTTTTGCTGCTGGTTCTCTAACAAATTTAATTAAATACACGAAAACCACACTGGAAAACATTTTTTTGATAATCAACAGTATGTGGGTGTAGTCAGAAGAACTTTGCGGCCTTTAGTGTCAATACTTCGGTGGAATTATCACACTATGTAGCATCACAGGATAGCTTAGCTCACTGCACTTCCCGAGGAGTCAAACCTTCTGAATAGCTATCCTATTGTTAGGGTTGGTCTGGTTCTAAATGGCTAGCTCTTCCCAAAACCGAGTGGCAATTCTCTCCTGCAACCTCACGAGATGTTACAATAGATTGTGTTCACAGTGATGAAAATGCTTTGGTGTTGGTCAACAATACTCAAAGCGATCACTTAGGAACATTTCTAAACATGTGCAGAACCATTTCTAAATTGCTGCATGTCATGGAAAATATTCAGCATTTTATCAAAAACTGCCATGTTACTAGTAAAACTGGTACATTCAGCATGAATTTGTTAACAGAGGAACTGAACTATGGCAATTACAAATTCAGAAGCAGGTGTTCGCAGAAAACACTTTTGCTATTAAGAATAAACAGCAAATTAATTCAGCCTTGCAGAAAATTTTCCATTTAATGGCTCTGCATGTGGTCTTAGCGTGGGGTGACATCTTCGCTCTTCAAACTTACCTTTTGATAAGAAGCATCCAGGCTTGCATCGCGGGAACCATCGATTCACTAAACTGCTGATTTGTCAACCTAAACAAACATCCTGGCATTCAATATCTGCAGAGTATTCTTAAGGCAAGATTTTGGATATTGTGTGACAAGCGAGCTGGGATATGCATTGTGAACTCGTGCCACAAGTGTTTTCATGCTAAGCATGTTCATTAATGTAATTTTGTTGGTGAAATTCCTGATACAAGAGTCCACGAAGTAAAACCATTCGGTACAGTTGGTGTTGATAATGCAAGTCCATTTTCCAAATTTATGTGTCGCACTAGAGATGCCATATGCATCATGGCTTACTTGTGCGTTTCACTAGCAAGGCTTTTCATTTGGAGCTGGCAACTGATCTCTCAACTACCACTTTTCTGGTTACCTACTAGAGTTTCACTGCTCGATGCAAAATATTTTCATTTATAGTGACTTGCACAAACTTTGTGGAAGCAGCTTCATGTACAAACTGTGTAAAATTGATTATTTTAGGTGGGCAGGATTTTTGTTTGAATTGTAACCATCCAGGATAATGGCATGCTTGTGGACACTGCAGAGACTAGCTCTCCTTGCTGGCTTTGTCTTGTCATTTGTGTTGTTGTTTTGCACACATCTGAACCCATGTTGCAATAAATGTCACCTTTCATGGCTATCTGCAGTAATGTTTTACCAGACCTGAGTATGTTTTGCAAAAAAAAAGTTAAATTTAACATAAATTATAAAGATTAAGTCTGGTTTCTTTAGAAAAATAATGAGCTATTTTTGAAATAGTTATTTACCATACATATGATGAGTATTTAAAGTCCAAACAAAAACATTAATTTTAAAGAGAAATGTCAAAAAATTGAGAAGAAAATCTGAGTATTCTACAATCTGCTGTACACATATTTCTTCCAGGAATGATATGAGTTTATACTGTTTTAGAAACTTCTGTAGATTTTCTCCACAGTATTATTAGGCAGTCATTTTCTAAAATGTAGCCTTACCGCACAACATGTATTAAAAATATCTTATGTGAAACATAAAAAATTTTTGTGCTTAGATTGTCGAAGTTTTAAGATGTAGATGAATCATGCACCAGAAAAAATTATATTGAGTAGCAAAATTCTACCCATGACTCATCGATATACAAAGAAGGTTTCACTACATAGTGATGCAGCGTGTTTAAAAATGGGTTTGCNATGTTTCACTACATATTGATGCACCGTGTTTAAAAATGGGTTTTCTGTCATGTGGTTACGCACAGATAGACTTAAGTTGATGGGACCTCCGTTATTATGATTCTCACAAACTGAATCAAGCTGGGCATTTGGAGCGAACTATCATCGGTCCAGCATTCTTACAACTCGAGCGTGATGCTTCAAAAGAGCCCGGTGCAGTTAACAGGGTGGCCACTCAAATAATGTTTCAAAATGCCCTCACTGTTCACAGAATTTTCTGACTGCTCATTTCATCTTAATTTCTGGTTATGAAATAAATTGATTATTTAAACTGTGTAATGCTATGAGTAAACTAAAATCATTACCTTTAGGCAGCAGGCATAATAATATAATTGCGCAGTCAAAAACCTTACTTTTACGAATAAGAACTGTAATTCTTCTTGGCGAATAAAACTGTGAAGCCTTCATCATGTACACAAATGTTAGGTGTAACAATGGACATGGTCTAGAAGAGTTTGCGATACTATTTTAACCCAAATATATTGTTAACTGCAAACATTTGTGAAGTGGGCACACGGAGGATATTTAGTTAGATGAAGCTACTGTCCCTGTCGTGGCCTTAATTTACCCGGAGTTTTCTCGGCTGGAGATGACGTCTGATAATACTGGCTGGCCCGAGCTGTCACACCCCTAAAAATTTTCTCTTGGGGAATTGAAGGCGGAAAAGCCACTTAACTCCGGTGTTGGAAGTCATGGTAGCGGGGTGTTTTCTCACATCCCGCGCCGGCTGTGGAGTCGTCGAGCGACTGCCCGCTGTTCGGGGCGCTGCGCACC
The DNA here is from genome assembly GCA_002778355.1 of Clitarchus hookeri. NCBI lineage: Eukaryota > Metazoa > Arthropoda > Insecta > Phasmatodea > Phasmatidae > Clitarchus > Clitarchus hookeri. The sequence continues at coordinate 172,990 of NQII01000425.1, forward strand.
CTAGCAGAAAGCACATGCCACGACGCAGGTGGCAGAGAGTCAAAAGGTGCTAAGGGAGGGGATGCGGCTGGCTTCTTCCTATGCCCAAATGTAAGTGTAATCCTATTGGAAGGGAATTCAGTTATGTTACTCCTAATGTTCTCTGTGAGCTGGGAAAGACAGTAGTAAACATCAGCTAGTGGGCGAATAAGTTTCTGCAGAGAGATGCTTACTCTCTATCTCTGGAAGGCTCCTGTCAAACAACCACGTAAAACTGTGCACTCTACCTTAAATATCCTGCAGCACAGTGCAATGAAAAAGGGGTGGAGGATAAATACTCATGCTAACTGGCTTGACATCGTGCCTTGTCTCAAATCACATGTACAGGTGCCCTGAATGCCCTCAGCACAGTGTGCACCTCTTGACTCAGGTAGTTGTCATGTGATGCTTGCTTGCACTGTTGTCCCGTTTGTGGAATGAGTACCCCTTTACGATCTTCAGCTCTCAGCAGGAAATTACTACGCAACAACTTCAGGTGGTGTTATGTCATACAAATAAGAATACTTAGAATTTTCAGCGGCTAAACGCATCACGAAATCGGTTTTTATGTAAATACAGAAGACATAGGAAAAGTTAATGATGGAATATTTTTTATGTAATTCGAAAGAAAATATTTTCTTAAAATTATGCATTTCTCTCAAGCTTTTCTCATAAAGAAAATTTGTACCTTTCAACGTGGCACAAGATATTACACAAAACATGTGTATGAACAAAGATGTCTTCAAACAAATGCCTGCATAGTACTATTATTCAACATAGATTGTTTTTATAATCCTACTAAAATTATACATGCGAAAGTCTATGTGTGTTTGGTGTTTGTTACCAATCAGCTCCATAACGGCTGAACGGATTTTGATGAAACTTGGTATGTAGGTACTTTAGTTCCTGGAATAGGACATACGGTGCTTTTTATCCCGGTAAATGGTACGGGTCCTGTGGAATAACAACAAAACCTAATTCTGCAATGGCTGGGAACGTGACCGAAATATTTGTTTCCTCTGGTGTCCGAGTTTATCAGGCCGCCCAAGGACCTCTGAAATTGCTTAAAGACTGCTATCAATCTATAACAACCGGGACCGAATATTTAACGTGCCCTCCGAAGCCCGGAAGCGTTCAGATATTATGTCACTAAACGGTCACCCATCCAAATGTGTGCCGCTGGGAACGTTGCTTCACTTTGGTGATCGATTAAGATCCCTCAGCCAAGCGCAAAAAGTAGTACCTAGGTACACTTATTTCTAAAACTACAACTTGATGAAACCCACGTTTTGATTTCCATGCATCGACGCTGGAAAGTGTAAATGTGGTAAATACGCGGTAGTTGCACAGATACACTCCAAAAACAATACCCTTTTTCTTGGACATCGGGTAAAAAATATTTCCTTCCTTTTGGGTTGCTGTAATAAGTTAAAAACCCAGGCCAACGCAGTATAATTTTATAATTCTTTTTTCTCATAAATGAAATGTCTTTTCCCAATTTATTTATTAATGTATCGCTGTAAAACTCAGTTGTACCCGGGCGAAGCTAGGCCGGTTCGCTAGTATCCGATATATTTACATTTAACAGCAGTTAACAAGATTATGTGGGATGCAATAAAATGTGTTACATGGACTCTTAAAATGTAATTATTACTATAAACACTCTGCAAAGTTGTGAAAATTATTTTATGCAAACTTTTTATAAAACATTTATCTTATGTTTTTTTTCTTTTAAAACATGAATTAGCATGGTAAATAAGAAAAATATATTTTTTTAGCTTATTTCTATTATTGGAATTTTCAAAAAAAAATGTATAGCTCCAATTAAATATTATTACTTAAATTGCAGTAAACTTCCAAAAGAAACCTAACAAGTCCAAACATGCACCATTCCACACATGAGTTAAGTTTAGTCTTTTATAAAATCTGTAACAAAAATCCACTTATTTAGCCTACGTTTCACGGAACAAAACTATTTTCCAATAAATTAAAACCTCAAGTGGCATTATGATATCAGTCCACGCGATTATATTAGTTATGACAAGAGATGTGATAACTGATTGCTTTCAAAAATCTTCCTGTGGAATGTAGAGAGATGAGAGGACATATTTTTTATAACATTTTTGAATAGATAATCTAAAAAAATGTGCTTCGAAGCACAAATACACAAGAGTTTACTGTATTACACTTGTGATGGAAAACTTGTGTAATGCTGCATATTTCATGATTAACTTTTAACCCCATGACAGTAAGGCATAAAGATCAAAACATTTGTGCAGAAAGCTATGTATAAGAATTTAACAACATTATTACATGTGAAATCTCTAATACTTTAAGATATATGCTCTCAAAGATATAACGTGATTACCTTATACAGCAGCTATACTTCAGTTTTAGAACTCAAATAAGCTATTCACGCAAATATTATTGCCATAAATCCAACCACTTTTTAAAAAACTATAATTTTACAAATAACTGAGAGNTATTACATGTGAAATCTCTAATACTTTAAGATATATGCTCTCAAAGATATAACGTGATTACCTTATACAGCAGCTACACTTCAGTTTTAGAACTCAAATAAGCTATTCACGCAAATATTATTGCCATAAATCCAACCACTTTTTAAAAAACTATAATTTTACAAATAACTGAGAGTAATATATTATCCGTGAACAAAACTAATTATTATTAAAAAAAGAAACTAATTAGACCTACTCTTATCCAGCCTGATTAAGAATGCGATCCATTTATTTAGTCTCGTTCTTAACAGGAATATTAGTGTTAAGTGAATGTTAAGTTACGAATAACACATTTATGTGACAAGAAATATCGGTGTTTCTATAACAAAACTTTCAGTAACAATAATATACGTGGATGCACGTGTTATAATTCTTACATATACTAATTAAATGGTTTGTGGAATTGGGTAAAACGTGGATTTAAAATAATCCTTGCAGATGTAATATACTCTAAGCACAACTTCTGTAAAAATAAGCGAAACTCTATTATTTGAAATTTTTGTTAGTTACATCAGTTTATCAGCTCCCAGCAAAGTCATTTTGAGCTGAGATAGCTTGACGGGTCCAGTAGTAAATTGGAAATCCTTTCTTATCTTCGAGTACTTCTACATCATCAACTTAATTTCCATTATTAATGCACAAATGTAACTGTCAGACTGGGTTTCATCTAAGACCACATTGTCAACTGATGTGTAGTCATAATAAGAAAATACACAATTTAGTACATTCTGGAAGTTTCCTCACTGATCTGCTTTAGGTATTTGACCTTCGGCATATTCACAATCACCACCTTCAAAATCACTGTAATAAACGTCTATCATATTGTTCCATACAAAAAATTGGTTTTATCTGTAGGTGTTTCCTAAGTTATTATGTCACGAATTTATCATTACGAAAAATTTCCCAGGTGTTGTGAACATAGATTTGGCAAATATTGATTATGTATGCAGGAAATATATAATGCTCACATAAATACAGACATAAAACGAAAGCATTGCGCTCTATAGAAAAATGGCGAAACCCTGAAATAATATTATTATAAACAAGAACGTTTTATACAGAATTACGGTTGCTAGGTGTACTTTTTTACCCGGATCCATTCCTTTTTTCGCATATTGTTCCGCACGATCTTCTTGTATATTACAGTACACGAAATGTTCCGGTTTTTTAAGACAAACTGCATAACCAACTAAATATAAAATGTGAAAAGGTACGTGCAGAAAAACACGTAATAATTGTGGCATGTTCTAAAAAGTATTTGTAAATGTTAAGTTTTTTAGCTATATTAGTACATGTATTTGTATATAAGTTAGTTTTATGTGTGCTTGTTATTTGTGTACATACGACCTTTATTAATTTAGGATGTGTCAAATATGCAATGTCTCTAACACATCTTTCTATCTTGGAACCCTACATATATGAATTTCGTAAGCAGGTTCTACTGTAGTACCTAACAAACTAATTCATTTACTATGTCAAATTATTTATTTTTCGTGTCATAACTTATTGAGATTAACAAATACTGAAGGCACATAACACAATCTCCTGACTCGTAGTTCCACGTGTACTGATTTCAATAACCCCACATAAATGGTTGCATTTTAACTAACTGCAATCTCTGACACTTTTCGTACAATCACATTCATTAAGTACTCCTCAATGTGAGCTCAAAATCCACGAATTTTATTATGCACCATGACACCAAATCAGGAATTAAACTATCAAGAAATAAAAATGAATAACTGTCCCCTCCTTTTATTTCATAATGGTGGACATGTAGTTCAAATTTAATAACATATTACTATAAAATTAAAAACATTTCTTTACTGCTCTATTTTTATTACAATTATTGTAAAAGTATTACTATTTAATCTTGTTCACGTAGACAATAGAGAAAGATACACACTTTAATTATAAACAGAAATGAAATTTATTCACACTAACAATTTTAAAAATTTACTACCCTTATTTATTTATTTTTATAGGTACCAAATATTTCTGACACCATCTTACTAAATTGAAATCATCGATGGAGAAAATTATTCGATAATTAATTCTTCCTCGCTGGTATGTAGACTTGTGGCTCTTAGCTTGGTTGATACAGACAATGCCCCGCTGCTTTTCAAGGTGATGCATACCTCCAAGCTTTTGTTTAATTGTTGCTTACCACCTTTCACAGAAGAGTTTCTCTCAGGCCAAGCAAATGTACAGCACTCATTTTCTTTGACAGACAGGATGATATCAGCCTAAGAGAAAAAATAATTTTCATGTGTACACAAACAAATCAGCTATTTTACTCGCTTTCTTGGCTGAAGATGCTGTTAGAAAAATAAACTGTGTTCAGTGATCATTTCAATTTAACAGGAAAGTATAAATGTGCGTACTATACAACAAACGTTATTAAATAATATAATTGAAACATCCCACGATTCATTACCTTGAGGATTATTTCATAATACGATAATTTTCTTTAAGATCTGGTCCTCCTTTTCTTTTGCGTATATCTGGCACAATGTGAATGCAGCCCAGTGCATGAATGGGAACTGTAAAAAAACATGAAGGTGAAGTTTGCTCTGTGAAATATTAGAAACAATTACTACTGCAACCATACCGCGTTTAAAAAGACACTGCTTTGTAAGTGAAATCTGAAGAGAAAAGTACAGATTGCCTCCCTACATAATTTATTAATTTCATGTTATATATAAAATTAATTTGATATTATCTTACCTCTCCAAATTTTGGGTTTGACTGCACACCTTATGCTTATTATGTTCATGACTGCATTACAATAAAATAAAAAAACACGCCTGGGGAAGGGGATCATGTACCAGCTTAAACTCTGTATGTAGATTGCATATTTTAGATTAACTTAAAGTGCTTACAGGTTAAATCATCTCATATTGTACTGCTGATGCAGCTATTTGGTCACTGCTTCACCATGCTTTCTCAGATGATGCTGACGTTAAGAGAGCAGCATTTACTTCTAGTCTTGAGTATGTTGCTAAAGTCAGAAAAACTGAATATTGGTAACTTTGGAAACTTGGCTTCAGGAGATGAAACATATCCTTCTAGAAGTTGATTGCATTGCATTTTACGTAAATCAACATTATATCGCTCCTTTGCTTAAAGTACAACTTTTCGTAAGTTTTTATCTAGAAAGAAACGTAAATATGAGAAGCTAGGAATCATTTATGTAGCCATGATAAAAAAAACATATTGTTTGCACTGTTGTTTTAAATATAAAACACAACAAAATATTAATGTAAAAATTACTCACTATGACATGCATAAAGTCAAACATAACATTGAAAAATTAAGTGCTATGTAGTATATTCATATTCATATAAAAATTTTGCAAAATTAATTTTTTTTTCTTTTATGATTTAAGCTACTCAGACAAACATCCACAAACGTTTTTCAGTGCTTCTCGTGTAAAAAAAAGAGCAGCAAAATAAAACAATTATATTGTCTTCCACAGGAGTTTATTTCTTCATTATAGGTCAAGAATGAGTCTTTGATATAATATTATTATAATGATTATTTTTTCTTATAAATTTTAAAGCTACAAATAAACTCTTCTTCCCTGACATTTTGAATTCTTCATAAGAAAGTATTTAAGAGATCATGCACATATTATTGTTTTGAGCACATGGTGGACAGTATCAAAAAAATTAATTTGCACATGTTTTATATCTTGCTATCAGCCTTTCCTTCCTTGCATAACTTAAAATTGGCTTGAATATTAATAAAAAAGACAATACTCTGTGTTACAGGGATTCATTTTTTTTTAACAGCCTACTTTATTATTTGATTGTCACTCGTAATGGTATCTTAAATACTGAAATAACGTAGTTAAGTGATTTCCCCTCCTGAATTAAACACTCCAATGTTATAAGTGTAGTATGATACCATAAAGCTATCGTAATATTTAGATTATCTCTGTTCACTCTTTAGATAATCTATACACTCACCAGACAATTTCATTTATTGCACTTTTTTCAACTGTATTAATTGTGGGGAATGAAATATAATATTGGTTCTGGTCTCTTGACGACAGTATTTAATAAATTTTTCGATACAATCTTTTTCGCTGTTTTTTAAAATACCGGGAAACAACTTAGAAATTGTCTATTGAATGTGCAAATATGTCACATAAACATACTTGTCTTTTTTTTCCATTGCCACTGGCCCCAAGCCCTTTTGCCAACAGTTAGAAACTTAATATTTCTCTATATTTTTCATTATCATTAAGACGTAACAGACTGTTAGCCAACTGCAAACTGGACATTTTTTCTCAAACACGGTGAATATAATATGGTGTTCATTTCTTACTTATTACCTGCTCAAATATAGCTTTTTCTCTCGCTTGCTCACCAAAATGTATTACTCCTTCAAACCGGCACACACTTAGGTGACCTCTATGGACACTAATCTTGAGGCGTTCTTTTCAATCTGCATAGCTGCGGGTCTTAGTCGCGGCTCAACTGTCAGTGTATATGCCATTTTCAGATGTAAAGTTAGATCAATCTGGCATGGAAGCAAACCCCTAGTAAACATGCTTATATAAAAGTAGAAGTGATATGCCCAAATAAATTAAACTAATAAATAATTGCCCTTCTCTTATTTTTTGCAAGCAGCTAAGTTTCAGACCCTATGGTTTTGTACAAATTTGGTAAACAATCTACCATACAAGATGTAATCAGGCCAGTGTCAATCTTTCTGCAAGTTCCGTGGTTATTTGGTCACAAGGTGTCTACAACGGCTGAACCCAGCACAACACAGAATTTGTTAATGTTATACACAAATTTTTATATTTTCCAGAAAGCTTTCAGTGAGTCAAGTTTTTCTTCTCAGATTGAAATAGATAAAGGGGTACTAAGTAATAAGAGCCTATCACTTTTTTGTCACCATTTTAGATAATTTATGACTGCCGTTCTTCTATAACTGATTTCCTATCCAGTTCCTGAGTCCTAGCTCATCTTGGTCACCTGGGCCTTCATCCAGTTCTTCCATCCAGACTGTGAACATCACATTGGCTCCACCCAGACAGTGAATGTCGCATTGGCCATACATATGTTGTGTCTCAAGCCGCCCTACATAGGCGACAGTCCCTGGCTCATAGGCTCCTTCGCCAGAGGCAGTACCTATACAACTGGTGAGTTGCCTATGTTTCTCAGCTCTGTTCTCAGAAGGGTCATCAGGCACTGTAGCATCAAAGTGCCATCTTTGGGGAAAGGGTGTCCTAGTTTCTGCATCCTGGAAGCCCCAGAAGTGGGTGTCTGTGGCTGCACTGTTCGCCATCACTGGTGTAAACTGAGTGAGTGAAGAGATTTGGACAGCTATTAATGACGAGGTCTTGCGAGCCGATGAGGGATATTAAGGTGAGTATGGAGCACCGTCAGAGTGAAGAGGCAAAGGAAACAGGAGATCCCCGAGAAAACCTGCTGGTCAGCACCATCGTCCAGCACGATTCTCACATGTGAAAATCAGCGAGTGACCCGGACTGGGATTAAACCTGGTTTGCCTCGGTGGGAGGCGAGCAGTCTAACCACTCAACCACCATGGCCAGGTGTGAACTGACGGACAGTTCCGTGCTGGTAAGTTTGTCAGGGCTTATTGTCCTGTCCAGTGTTCCCGAATGTCCTAGGCTATCTCCTCCATCTGAATTGCTCTTTTTTATTGGTTCTCCATCTGGTTGAGAGAGCTGCAGCACATATTGCTAATCATACTCATCTGCAGCTGTCTGTCCTTTATAAGGCAATCCTTGCACTCTTCCCACTTGTGTATATTACACAATGCCAAACAATATGGCCCTAAACTGGTATCATAATTCCTAGGGGCAGATGACAGAGGCTGAACCTATACATACACCCAGTCTCTTTCCTCCAGTGGTAGGGTTTACCATTTTTTCAATAGTATAATATCCTCCTCATACCTTGTACATGCCTGTGCAGGGCCATATGCTGTCCCCGCTCCCATCTCGCTTCCCTTCCTTCCAGAATTTACTTTCCCTGGACCCACTGCCCAGCGATGTGCTGTTCGTCCCCAAGACTAGTTATGCAGGAGGTCTTTTTGAGGCCTCGTTTGGGCAGCATCACAGGTAGTGTAGGCTTTCGGCAGGAGCTCATCCCTCTTGGTGTGGTTATCTTCGAAATGCACCAGCAGTTGCACTTAACCCTTCATTATTCCATTCAGTCAGAATTGCATAAGGGTGGTAAACTGGATTGTCTAGTGTTGCTCCTGCTACTAATCACACAAGGGGTAATAGTGTCATAGACTACATGCTTCTCTGGGGAGGAAGGCATCTGGGGCTAGTATCCGAGTCTGGTAACCCGCGCATTGCATTAGGTGGGTGGCGACCCACGCCTTCAAGTGTGGTCTTTTAGCCTCCGGCATCGCTGGTTGAAACTAATTGGGCTCCACTATGAACATCCCTGTTCATACATCCCGTACCTCGCATACAGTAAATGGGGTATCTGGCCTGTTGGATGGACCAAAAGCTGTACTTACGTTCGTATGCTAGCTAGTGCATTGAACTAATTAGCATTCAGGGTGCTGGACCACAAGACCCAAGAACATTAATTTCAATTTTAAGAAATGCATGGTATGGTAAAGGACCTGTGGGGTCACCACTAGTGAAATATAAATTTAAGATATTACCTGGGGCGATGAGATAGGCCCCACCTAAGTTATTCTCGGGCACCCGATTCATTGAGGTTGGATTCATGGTGATAGTGGTTGAATCTTCACAAGCTTAAGAAGTCCTTGAGGATTCCGTCCCCAGGGAAGGGTCGACACAGTGAGCGGTGACAGTGCCAGCATTGTTCTGGAGAAATAGTAGAGGTTGGGTAGTGCCTCGGCCTGATGACAGGTTCCTCTGGGTGTGATGTTTTCAGTTCGATGTGGGAGAGGAACGAAGTGTGCATCGCAGTATTAGGTCGGTGCTTGGAGTTAGTGAGAAGGGATGTCAGCCGATTGCTCCTCTGTGGCGATTGAGTGTATTTCAATCCATTGTCATTTAAACACACTGGTGTTGAGATGCTTTACTCTTACAGAGGTCTGGCACAGCCAATCTGGTGGGTACTCCTAATTGTAGGCCAGGGAAACAGCTGTTCTTTAGTGCTGTATAAAGTTCCACTTATCACACATCCTTTTCAACTTCCACCCTACACATTGCATCCCATTGTCCAGATATATCACATGTGGGTACCCACAATAGGGAAAATATTCCGTTTTCCATACTGTACCCGCCTTGTTTGCACACATATTTTCCACCGGATACACTTCAACACAATTGGTTCACTTGTCAGTAATCACTAGCAAAACTCTCTTTCCTCAGGGAGAACGAGTGTAGGGGCCCATAATGTCCAAGGAAACGATGTATAATGGCTTGTATGGCATTCGCAGGTGTTGCTGAATTTCCACTCCTTTCCTAGCCTGCTTCTGTTGGCATACTTGACATTCCCTGATGTACTTGCATACGTGCCAATAAATTCGGAGTCAATGGTACCATGAGTTTACTGCTTGCTTTGTTATGACTCGGGGAGTGTTTTGCCATGTTTTGGTCATAGTAGAAGGTTAACACCATCACATGTGCTTCTNGGGGGGAGGGGTACATGTCAAGAACTGTCATCACATGGGGTCCTGAAGTGCATGATACCATATTCCACTCGCCATGTCTAGCACCCAATGTTTCTGCACTTTGCACTCACTTTTCCCAAATCTACAGAAATTTATTGTTATTGTATTACTTACTGTTCTAGTTCCATGATACTTGTAGAGGGCTCCTATTCTGCACAGTTCTATAAAATTCAAACATCTGCATACTAACTCCTCTTCCCCTTGTTGTTTTCCGGTGGTGTCATTACATACCCTCCCTCCTTTTTTACTGTCGTATGGTCTGGGTCCTGTGACAACACATAAGGTAACTGATTTTTTCCCCACAATATTATCAATATCAAACTCCCATGACTGTACAAAAAGTACCCAATGGATCAGCTTTCCCTTATCTCCAGGTCATCTGCAATAGTGGCAATGCTTGGTTGTCTATTTGCAGTATGAATGGTTCACTTTCTAGATGGTGATGGTATTTTTTTATCACCCAGGCAAATGTCAAACACTTCTGTGCATTACGATGTTATTGATGCTCTGCTTCCCCTTCTCGTCCAGCTGAAAGAGAATGGCACCTGCTCCCATTCACTATTTTCGACTCTATAAGTACCTCTGATATGGTGAAAACGAGTATTTCAATGGATCAATCATGGTGGTGAGATTAGGCACAAAATGATGTAACCAGCTCGAGCTTGACNTGAAAACGAGTATTTCAATGGATCAATCATGGTGGTGAGATTAGGCACAAAATGATGTAACCAGCTCGAGCTTGACGAACTTCTGCATTTGCTTCTGGTTGTGTGGCTGCATTACAGAGTCAATTAGTTGTAACTGCTTTATGTGTCACTTATAATTAACCATGTATTCTACGAATAACAGCTGTGGGACTCTAATGTAGAACTTCTCGGGGCATATGAATGCCNCTTATAATTAACCATGTATTCTACGAATAACAGCTGTGGGACTCTAATGTAGAACTTCTCGGGGCATATGAATGCCGATGGATGGTTTGCCATTCTAACACTTAGGTATTGGTAGCAGAGATGGTCATCCTAATTTACGGACCACGCAATAATATTATCTAAGTATGTCATTGCAAACTGGCCTACATATTCCTCAGATACTTTAACCATTATGTTGGGCCCCCATTTAGCAAAAGGGAAAACACATTAAAATGGAATATGCATCCATCTTGCACAGTAATGGCATTTTTCTTATGGTCCTCTACCACACTAGGATTTATTAATATCCCGAATTCAATTCGAACTTACTAAACACATGTGCTTCCCGCAGCCTTGCAATGACTTCATCCATGCTGATAAACAGGAGTGGCTGGCTGATAGATACATATTTCACTGGCCAAAAATCAACATACATTTTCCATGTATTATCTTTATTTCCGGCCATGGCAATGTAGGAATTATCTCATCCCTCAACATTTCATGTAACTGTTTGTGTATTTCTTAACTTTAGCGAAAGCTGTAAGGATGTGGTTTCTCATAATTCGAGTGGTTGTGGGTAATAACAATCCAGTGCATTGCCACTGAAGCCAGGATTGACCGAGTACTTAGTCCTTATGTAACCCAACACCATCGCTGAGTACATAGTATCTGGTGATGCAAATTCAATTCAACTTCTGCGGGCCGATGATGTTACTATGTCCATGATATGTAGCTAGCTGTGCAACCCACGACTGCAGTCGAATACCATCTCTCAATACTAAGCACGGGGTCACAAACAAGTGACTGACTGAGGCTACAGTGGCTGAGTGGTTAGACTGCTCGCATCCCACCAAGGCGAACAGGGTTCAATCCCCAGCCAATTCACTCCTGATTTTGGCAAGTAGAAATCGTACCAGACGATGCCGATGGTCGGTGGGTTTTCTCGGGGATCTCCTGTTTCCCCCGCTCGTTCATTCTGGTGCTTCTACATACTCACGTCCCCTAAACCTTATCGGCTCTCAAGGCCTCGATATTAAGAGCTGCCCAAATCTCTTCACTCACTCACAAGTGACCAACTCCTGTTCCTATCAGCACCACTGTCTTGTCTATTTACTGCCATGGGTACTATCATTTGCCTGTTCATTCCTGCTCCCAGAAGGTGCATCTCCGACAGATTTGGGTGAGCCTTCTACTCGACTCCCTTTACATCCCATTTCCATGGCTGGTTCTGTTGTTGCAATCGGTTTGGACATGTCTGGTGCCAATGGTAGATCGCTGTCAGGCTGTATCTGCACCATGAAATTAGCTCTTTCAATTGAGTATCGTACGCTTTCTGCATGGTGCTGGTTCCTGGGGTGGCTTTGGAGTTGGTACCATTTCAGCAGTCGACCGGCCTACTAGGCTGGTGTCAGCTGGCGTGTCATGAGAGGGAGTGCCGTGCCTTGGCTTGTGACATGTCTGCTGGTAGCACATGTTGCAGATTGAGCTAACTGATACGAACCTTAGTAGCCTGCGAAGATTGTCTTCAATCACAGCCATCTGCTTGAAATACTCTTCTGGGGGGGGGGGTGGAGTGAAAGACTAGTAGGAATTATAGCAGCTCCTCGTGCACTTATTCTGTGATAGTTGGAAGCATTGATTCTTACGCTTCATTTGGGCTTATCCTCTGAAACAGGTAAATTTGCCATGTGGTGAAGATCTCTACCGGATTCTTGTCCCATTATTCATCTCTATAAGATACCATTTGTCAGAGTGTGTTTTTATGGTTGTCTATGAATCGCTATTCCAAAACTGTAGCGAACTCAGACCAGTGAGCATCTAAATGTTTCCATATGTGACACTACTTGCACTACTTACTTCTTATACACTCCTCCAGTGGGGCACCAGACTAACTCAACCTATCCTCATACTTCCACGCAAACATGGCTGGATCTTCGTGCACATGTGCAGCGAACTCGGTTAACGTCAGTTTGGTATGTTGGCTGGTGTTCCACAGTACAGTCATCACAAGTCCACTTGATAGGGGATAGTTGTCGATGCTCATCCCCGCTGTGTCCATACACAACTCGATCCTCATTAATCTGTTTAACACTAATGAAGTTGAACTTGTTTGGATTTCTGTTTTCACGTTCACCTCCTCAAATGCACTATTTTCCCTACTGGCAGTTCTTACCACTTGTCTGGCTGTTTCTCTGGTTCTGTACACCACTCGGCATGTTCACACACACATGCTCACACACATGACAATACAAACGACTCCACCCTATGCCTTTAGCTCAATAAGTCTTTGCCTTTCAACTGTTTGCAAACTTGTGATGATGACAGCATTTTTTGACTGCACATATAGTATCCTTCTTGCAGGGACTCCTGCCAGGAAATAAATGGAATAAAGTCTGTAGCCAGCCAGTACCATAAATCTAACAATCTGTATACATGAGGCACGCTATAAAACAATGCAGCTAATTAATAACTCAACCACGGTTGCAGGACGATTTGAGGGCAAAAAATAAATAAATAAAATAATTATTACGAAAACTGAAAGAGTTGATTGCAAAACTTGAGGGTCCCTGAACGACTTTTCCATCAACGACCACGGGCGAATCCAGACTCCCATAATGACAGCCAGAAATAGGCCTCTCCCAGTATATTGTATATCATTACATACAATTCAAAATCTTTTTCACTAGGAAACACAAAACACACATAAAATACTTAAAAAATTAATTGAAATATATTAAGTTCTTAGTCCTTTTTCCGCGACTGCCCTGAAAATAAATGACCAATATTTTGTACTTGTCCCTGAGAGACTGGAGATTAGGATGCTCTCACGTCACAGCTTGTCATGTGCATCGAACCTCAAGTTTGCTATATATCCACCCGCAAATACTGTCATGCGAAAATCTCCCCACATTACTCCGGAACCTTGCCCCATCAATGTCAATATTTAAGGGAGTGCTCTGATTTCCTATAATCACATACACTGTACATGCATATTGCATACCCTTAAGATTATCTGCTCGCAACTGAGCCTGCTGTTATCCTGGGGTTGCCTCTGTATGTGGCTGATGGAAGGATTACCAGGTACGATGAATAAATAAACTAGAGCATGGAATCTTATTGTCGCTTTCAGATGCTACCACTGCATAAGTGAGGCATTCATAATTTATATAAATCTTGAGGTATCAGAACTCCAAATTTTGGTAAATTAAAATGATGTTTCATATAGTTTTATAAAAAAAAGTGATTTCTTGAATTTTTTCATATTGCTTAGCTTCTACTTTAGTTATTTGACAATATATTCTGCAAAACATGTTAACACTGCATAAGTTTATTGATGTCACAAAATGAAAGTAATATAGTGTTTGCCTAGAATAAGACCAGCTGTGGTTTAAACCACACTTCAGCTCTCAGTAAAGAGGGAGTAATAAATTTTATGATTGCATTTCACAAATTACCTACTATTTTATTGGAGGAAATTCAGAAGGTTGTCAGGATACCTCAAAAACTTTTCTGGATCACGGGAAGGGATAGATTTTAACATGGGTTTTACACACCATGATTCTGAACATAGGAGCTAATGATTAAAGCAGTCTCTGAGCCACAGGCTGCTGACATAAGGTTTCAACCATTGGCAAGTTTGTACTCCTCTTCGTGTGAATGTGGTAACTTAATATTGATGACTAGCAAGGACACACATCCATGGAAATTTATCTGCTGAACACTGGCTTTGCAGATAGTAGGCCTGTCTGGGGCCTGATAGATAATTGAGGTATGTAAATTTTCCAGCTGGTGGTGGCAAGTCACAAAATGTGCCAAATGTGTGTGTGTCTATATATAGACACAGACAAGAATATCTGCTGGTTCAAAATTTGTTCGATTTTTACTTTCACAATCCGATATCTGTTGTGTTCATGTAGTACAGCAACTTCCAGACATCCTGAATCTGAAATTACTATTTCAACACTTAAGCTGAAATCAAGATATCAATCTACTATTGTTCTAGACCCGGTACAATTACAGTTACGTAGATATATATACTTATTATTACACACATATATACTCACAATGTTCGTGATGGTCTAATGGTAAAATGTGATTTTTTTTTTCATTACGATTATATTCCCAAAGTTCTTATGTTTGACGCGTTGCTGGGGTATTTTAAATTATGATGTTTCTCACAGAGAAAGATGATTTAGTGGTTTGATTGCTCAATGCACACAAAATTGTTATACTTTTCCTTAGCTGATGATAAAATCATATTATGAACTAACAGTTTTGTTTCATAGAATTAAAGAATAGACAAGAGTATTAATATTAAATGCAATATTCCAACACCTGAGAAAGATTAATAATTGTATTATTCAGTTCTGCTAACCAAATATCTTCATGGATTTTATTCTCTTAGCTTGTACATCCAGGCTTCTAATCAAACACACGAAAACTTCTGCATGGCAGGAACTGAAACCAAATAATTTTCAATAAAATTAAGAGCCATAATGCAGAATAATTTTTGTTTTCTTATACATCCTAAAATACGGTTATATGGATTGCTGTAGGCACTCCACTTGCTGCATTAACTTTAACAAATTTCTTTTCAGCACTGTAAATAAAAGTGAAGTATATAATCATATTTATGTAATACAATTTGAGGGCTCATAAAATAACTTTCATGCTAGCAAATAATGACCCATCTTGTATCTTTATTGTTTTTAAATTTCAATTATTTTAGCAACCAATGTCAATTTGTTTAATTTAAATTTTTAAAAAATTGCTTATTTGAATATTACAACATGCACTGCATATACTGCGTTAAATACTCAAGCCATTTGATGCAAGGAATTGTGACGTAAAATACTTGCAATTAAATTTATTAGGCATTCAGAAAAACAGTTACTCTATTATTGTGGACCGATGCTTCAAATTTTAAGGTTCGTATTTTTTAAATAATATACTTAATCTAACCAGTGTATTTAATTACAACATACTTAAAAATAATACAACACAAATTGTAGATTTACAAAAACACTTAATTTTTCATTGCTTTCCAAATATATGTGGTAAAATATTCCCAGGTTACTGTAGAAACAATATAATTCTCTATTTAATACAGAATAACTGGTACTGTGGTATTTCCTGAAAATGCATTTTCTATTAAGGCGCCACTCTAAGCTGCCCAGCCACCTAAAGAGTAGGCTAGATAAACAAAACTGGTTCATGAGTATACCAAAATATTATTGTACTTATTCTTACCATTTTGGGGTGGTGCAATGCCAACACTAAAGGTGTCATGACATCCTGACACAGGTCACAAGGAATTATCTAAGTGCTCATGCATTGCTCAGTTTCCAATGACATGGGCAGCTTCTATTAAACAACTATCCATTCTGGCTCCTCAAACCATTAGCATGCAGCTTCGAGTGATCATAAATAAATAAAATACCCACACTGATCTAAGTTATAAAGATTGACTCACATTTCTTGACTCATTGCCAAAGAGTTATCAATGTCCTTCGAAATATCTGTCCACCATTAAATAGCTCAGTACGTTCTTGTAAACCGGCTTGACAATAAACAAGTGTGTTTTGAAAACTACGCCACCATTAAGTAATTGTCATCATTCTGAAAGCTGTACACAGAATTTAATTTGAAAAGAAAAAATTAAAATTTATAACAAATAAATTAATTTACGTGTTACATTTTGATAACAATGAAAAATGGTTGCATTGTAATGTATTTATGGTAATGTCAAATATTATAGTAAATACTCAAAACAAAACTATTATTTGGCCCACATTTAATAAATACCCGTTTAGTATATAACAATCTACTACATCCCGATAAAATTAAACATTTATCACTAAATCCTTGAACCATTACAAAGTGTATTAAAAAATTATATTCTTGCTACTACCTAACTGGAAGGGTGTAAGGAAGCGACTGTGTAAAAGGCAGACCAAATAAAAGTTCCACGAACACGCCATGATAAATGAATATAAAAAAGTACTACACTATATAAAATATTTTTAATAACCTTAACATATATATGAAGAATAAAATTAGACTATTGGAAGGCGGCAGCCTAAAGCAGACCCGGTCAAAGAACCCTCCAATATACAGAACACGTTAAAAATTACAGTAATTATAATGTTATTAAGGCAATTAAAAATAGAATAATTAAAAATATTCGTTGGCCACATGTAATTTAAAATGATGAACAAAGCGAGCCATTAATGCGGTGTGCCTTAAAATTAACAACAAGTTTACACAGTTATCAAATGGCCCACATACTAGTGTTATTTGCAAAAGCAGGTAGCAAATACAGTTCATTCAAAGGCTAATAATTCCATTGATACATATCCCAAATCTTTAAATACCTGCTGTCACCAAAGGAATGCCGCAATGAAGCAGCTAAATTAAACCAAACATCAATTTGGTTTGGCAGACTGAAAAATAATTTTTAATAACACACTGTATTAGCAAGATGTACAAAACTTTTAATCTATGCAACAAATTAAAAATTAAAAATCAACAAATGTTTTACCCAAGGCATATCGTGACTCATCTTATAGTCTGTACTCACATGCACATCCGTGGGTTTCTTGAAGATACAAATATGGTAGTTGTCTCAATCTCTTCCTTTCGCCTTGAAGTGTCACTATTTCGAAGGTTACAACCTAAAAAATGTGGCGATTACGAGTTGCACACCAAAAAAAATNTCGCCTTGAAGTGTCACTATTTCGAAGGTTACAACCTAAAAAATGTGGCGATTACGAGTTGCACACCAAAAAAAATATGTCCACCGCCATAATACTTTCCCCATGTATCTATATAAACATTAATTTTATGAACAAATTTGTTAATAATAATANATGTCCACCGCCATAATACTTTCCCCATGTATCTATATAAACATTAATTTTATGAACAAATTTGTTAATAATAATATGTTCATCATTAAATTATTTGCAAATTATATTTGTGTATAGCTAACAAAAAAAAATAGAATACCTCCATTAAAAACAAAAATTTAAAACAAAAATGAACAAAATTTGATTATCAATAGCAACTTTCGCTTCACTCAAATTAGTACCGAACACCTCTCTCTTATTAAACTTTATCTTAAAATATGGTATTTTTATTGAAAATAGTTATTTCAAAAATACAGACCCAGGACCAACATATCATATACTAGTCTCTCGAAGAGAAAACACCACGATAATAACACGTTCGTTTGTTATGAGACCACACAATAGCGTAGTAGACTATGACGCGAAAATATGGATATTTACACACGAATAAAAAAATAACGCAATAGAAAATTATGTGAATTAAGTATATATTTAAGAGACCACTATATGGGCAATATATTGCCCATTTTCATATAGTTTATAACTTAATATGTTAGAAAATATTTTTTTCATCTATTTATTTTACAGCAATGTTATCAATTAACTTTGAATATCGAGCAGGTAGTGTGACTTTATAATTCTAATGAAGAATAAAAATATAATTTCCATGCTTAGTATCAATTATTTTAAACTCTGTACTTTATACATTACATCTTTATCTAACTCTTGTAGTTTAGAAAATTCATATGAATTATTTAACTTCTTGAGCATGGATTACATTTTGTACTTTTTTGTTTATACATAATTATTTTATAAAAAATAAATTAAAAATTTAATATAAATTTATACAAAACAATATATTTTAAAAATCCTTTACCAGCAATGAAATAAATACAAAAATTGCACAAAAAAAGATAATTAATACAACACAGAAGGTCTTTTATTAATTATAGTTTTAAACATAATCATTTTTTAAAATTTTTATATTAATAAAAGAAAAATGGAAACTGAAAAACTGAGTAATCAAACAATTAAAAAATGTGGTGAAAATAAAAACTTTGAATGTTTTTCAACACATGAATACACCAAAGACAAAAGTATTCATGTCTCAAAAACATTTTAGAGTTTATATTGTAAATAACTGTACGAATAAAAGCAAGGTGATGTAGTACTTTGGTTTGTGGAAAATATGTTTTTACATTGTGCATTTAAAAGCATAAGNACGAATAAAAGCAAGGTGATGTAGTACTTTGGTTTGTGGAAAATATGTTTTTACATTGTGCATTTAAAAGCATAAAGTAACAAAACAACATAATAATATTCTAAAGCAACACATAACAAAAAATTTTAATATTATGAAGAAAATAAAGAATTTTTTTTCCATTGAATAAATTTACAGTAGATCAGCATTTAAACATGTATAATGTATATTTAAGACGATATGCAAAAAATTATACTATAAAATAGGNTTTACAGTAGATCAGCATTTAAACATGTATAATGTATATTTAAGACGATATGCAAAAAATTATACTATAAAATAGGCAACCTAAAAATTATTACATATTAAAAGTATCATTTTATGGCAATGATGAAATTAATATATATAATGTATTTAGACAGTGTAAAGTGAATAGATCTGTTAATTTATTTTCTCCTCATAAAAACAGCAAGGATAAACATACAACTATATGTAAAAAAATTCTTTGTGATTTTAATAAATACATAATTTTGCTAAAAAATCAATAAAAGTAATAATTACTTAAGTATGTTAAAAAATTTCATTTTTCGATTTTCATTTTACCTGAGATGGGTTTTTCTTTAAAACTTAATTTTATTTTCAATTACTTTAAATAAGTTGATTTTAAATAACTGTCAAATTTGGTAAATGAAAATGAATATGATGTACAAATAATAAGACCAAGAGATACATTCCAATATATAACATATTATTCTTTTTATTGTATATCTGAAGAAAACGATTTATTAAAAAATTGATATACCATTTAAAATAAAGTTGTTTATGCAAATAATACCGAATCAAAAAATGTGTGACAATAAAATTAGTAGCTGTAGTATAATATGATAAACTTAATTTAGAATGTAATCAAGTTGGTTTATATACAGTATGTTTCATAGCCCCCGTATCACCATTTTATCTCGGCAAAACAAAATACCAGAGGTTCGCGAAAAAAATTGTCAAAACTATGGCCTATATGAATCATCGATTGGTAGTCATTCCATTCCGCCGAACATACCGAAGGTAGTCGTATGGTGGGTGAGTTTTGAAATTGCAATTGGAAACAGGAGACGTATATGGCATCGTTGGATGNGCCGAACATACCGAAGGTAGTCGTATGGTGGGTGAGTTTTGAAATTGCAATTGGAAACAGGAGACGTATATGGCATCGTTGGATGGATCGTCTAAAAGGAAACAACACTTACTATGAAAGTTGTTTTCTAACGTGCATAGTTTACGCACAATAACATAAATAATGTAAGCATTTGGTTTGGGATGTGCGTAGTTAACGCACAATCAAACTGAATGGAAACTGTTTGTATTCTTACTACAATAAAATGTAAATCAACGAAACATGTTGTTTTTCTGGTGTTCATACCCAATTTACGTACAATCAAAAGGACGTCGGGTGTACTGCAAATACAAGAATGGCGTGAGAGAACTACTGTGAAATGGGAACTGGGAACACACATTCGCACACATCACTCTTCATAAGTATTCTAAATGTCGACCATCCTATATCAGACACGACTCTGCTCTCTTTCTTACATTCGCGGTTGCTCGGCGGACCTCGCGCAGCTGAGAGATCCACATACTGCTCTGATTCTGTCTTTCATGTCTTCCCCGTTGTTGAACGCACGCAGGAGACGATGTATTTAATTCTCCCCCATAAAAGAAGTAATTTGGGGACAAGTCTGTAGAACGTGGTGGCCTAGCTGAATTCGTCAAATCCACCATCTGGGGAACAACACGTTAGCAACTAACTGAGCTCTGCATTAAAAGTCAGCAGGGCAGCAATCATTTTGACGCCACATTAATAATCTTAACGCGAGAGGGACATCTTCAATCAGCTGATACAAAATAATACTCTAGGAAGTTTGCATACGCTGCACCATTCAAGTGCCGTTCAAAACAATATGGTCCTAGGACACGATGTCCGATAAGACCACACCAAGTATTAAGGCTCCACACAAGCTGGCGATCCAAATGACGGAGCCAATTTACGTTGACTGCAGACCAGTAATGGGCATTATGTACGTTAATGTCACCATTACTCTTGAATGTGGCCTCATCAGTCCACAAAATGCTGCGATGGAAAGCACGTACCTTGCTCAAGTACCAGTTGCAGAAATCAATGCGCTTAGGATAGTCATTATTCCCAATTTCTTGGTGCAGCTGTACATGGTACGGATGTAAACGATTATCAGCGAGGATTCTCCACACTATACTTTCAGACAATCCTGAGTTGCGGGCAATCCTCCGTGTAGCATCACGTGCACTAACTACCAGGGAAGCAAGTACATCAACAGCCTCAATGTCTCTCTCAGGTCGTCTGATGTGACGATGTTTGTTGCGTGTCGGTTTCACTAGTCCGGTTGTGTGCACGTAACATGCAAGACGCTGGAAGACATTGTACGAGTGATAGACGCGCTGTGGGTATCTCTCTGCATACAAACGGGCAGCACATCTGCTTTTCCGACGACATTCCCCTTCTTCGTTTGTAACGGCATTCCATTCAGAAAGCAACACCACATACAGACAATGTCTGACACTGAAATAACACACAAGATTAATGATGGCAATGTAAAACAAATGACTGTCTGAATGAACGACCTTTCGATTCTCAGGTAATATGCATGCAAAGCCTGCAGTTCCTGTAAGTGGTAGATGTCTTATCTGCTCGCTGCTTAGTGCTACACTAGTCTCCGCTTTTGCTCAGAAACAGTCTGATACCTACTACACAAGTCCATGCAGTAAGGCACACAGATCACTGCTAGTATCAAAGCGAGTCTCACACTCCAACCAGCAATACCATAATGGCACACATTGTGTATCTGACATGCATAGTTTACGCACAACCAATGATAAGTGGATAAACTTAACTCTTATTATTAGACTGTTTCCGAACAAACGCGTAGAATAAGGCAGCACTAAGCAGCTAGCATATATGGCATGTACCCAGGGCCGGATTTACCACTAGACCCACTAGGCCCCGGCCTAGGGGCGCACAAAGCCAGGTGTCAATAATGTATAATGCATACATGTATTTATGTGTTGAGAGCTATAGAAGAGATTAAACTTATTTCCAATACCTTGTTGGGCTATTTAATTTACTTAATACACCCATAATACAAAATACAAAAATTTTATTCTCAAATTATTTTCGTAGGTAATGTTATTATGCGATAAAATTCAAATTGTCATCATAAAGATTATTTTCTTGAGGGAAATTGCCGGTCCCCCCCCCCTTCCCTCATTCTCGATGGTATGAAGAGGAGGCGGCCAAAATTCTTGGGCCTAGGAGCGACCAAACTTTAAATCCGGCCATGCATCTACCACTTGCAAGAACTGCAGGTTTTACATTCAAGTTAACTGGCAATCAAACGTTCATTCATCCAGACAGTCGTTTGTTTTACAGTGCATGAATGACAGGATCAGAACAGCATGTGCATCTTTCATCAGTGCTGAGGTCCGCCGAGCATCCGCGAATGTAAGACGGAGAGCAGAGTTGTGTCTTATACACAGGCTGGTCAACATTTAGAACACTTGTGAAGAGTGCTGTGTGAGAATGAGTGTTCCTAGTTCCCAGTTCGTGGTAGTTATCTCACAGCATACCGGTATTTACAGTACACCCGACGTCCTTTTGATTGTATGTACACTAGGTATGCACGCCACACAAGCAACATGTTTCGTTGATTTCCTTTTCATTGTAGTAAATAAACCACGTTTGTGATCAATTTTCTCTGTGCGTAAACTACGCACGTCACAAACCATATGCTAAGATGATTTAATTTATTTTTAATAAACTATTTACGCCAGAAAAAAGTGTCATAGTAAATGTTTCCGTTCAGACGATCTATCCAACGATATATTCTACAACCCACATTCTCATTTGCAATTTCAAAGCTCATTCCCCATCCCCTACCTCCGGTATGTTTGGGAGAAAGGAATTACTACCAATTGATGCTTCATATAGGATATAGTTATCACACTTTTTTTNACCTCCGGTATGTTTGGGAGAAAGGAATTACTACCAATTGATGCTTCATATAGGATATAGTTATCACACTTTTTTTCGCGAACCCCTGGTGTCGTGTTGTTTCCGAGAAAAAGAGGTGATACAGGAGCTGTGGATCATGTTATAAGCATGTACTTCTTTCAACCAAAAATAAGATATAAATAAATTATCTAGCTAAGTTTAATGCTGCTCTTATTGAAATAAATAATGGTACAATTAGAAAGTACAATAGCTGTAATTTAAAAAGGATTAAATTTAGGTTTATAGAGTATTTAGAGTATATGTTAATTCTTATCAATATGATCCACTTCGAGGAGAAACTTATGTTGAATTACCGACATTAATAAACAGTAAGAGGTGTTGTATTAATGTTAAGAATATTCAGAATTATATGGTTAAATGTCATAAGTGTTTTGAATATGATCTGAAAAAAATCTTAAATCGAACAGAAAATAAAAACCCTGATTGACCAAATAATTATGATATAACGTAATATTAAATGTTGAAAATGATCAATCCTGTACAAATAAGTCCTGAAAATTAAAAAAAATATAGAGGAATTTTTTAATTTTTCAATTTATTTATACAGACTTGAAGATACAAGATTTGATTTTAGTAATTACATTCAAATAAGAAATATAAAAAAAAATTAAGATTATGTTAACCTGTTACAACACAATGATCGGATATTTGGTATAAAAATAGAAGTACTTTAATGACTTGACTAATATTTAAAAGATATAAACATAAATACATCTGAATAAAATGTATTTCTACATTTTAAAACAGAACACAAATTAAATAAACATATAGACTACTTTGTGCATGAAAAACTGATCATAGATTGTATGTTCAAGAGGGCGCAGAACACTTTCATCCATTTAAATTTTCCCTTGACTTCAAATTCACACTACATAAGATAAATGAACAAATGATTGTTAAGAAAAAGGATATGAATGAACATTAACTTTTCAAGCTAAGAAGGAAATAAAGTAATTAGAGATGAAAACGAAAATAATTCAATGAAATCATTTAATGAAACATTAATTGAGTATGGCAAAAAGTATAAAGTAATTTAAAGAAGAAATGTCACTATGAAATAGAATAACAATGAAGAATAAGCGAGATATATAAAAGCCAAACATTGTTATATTTGTGGAATAGAATTCAATGATAAAATCAAAAAAGTTCGAGCTCATGATCACGTGACAGGGAACTTAAAGAGGTGCGGCATGTAATAAATTTAACTTAAATTTAATGGTTCAAAACTTTATTCTGGTATTAATTCACAACTTAATATATGAATCAAATTTATGGTTACAATGGATATTAAAACTTAATGAAAATTATTCAGAATGAAACATAATACCAAACTCACCAAAGAAGAGTATATTACATTTTCCAAGAAAGTTATTGACGGTTAGTATGAACAAATACGTGATATCTAAATGCAAATCACATAAAACAAAATATTTTAAAATAATTGAAAGATATCCTACATGTAACATAAAAAAAAGTAAATAAAAAATAAAGGAGTCTTACACAATGTAGTTATTGAATTTGGGTTTTTTGGTATTTTTAGGTGCATAAGTGCATAGTTTGATAAATCACTATACAATTTAGCAGGGGTTAATAATTANGGTTTTTTGGTATTTTTAGGTGCATAAGTGCATAGTTTGATAAATCACTATACAATTTAGCAGGGGTTAATAATTATTATTGTTCAAAATGTAAATCGAAACAGAATATTGTAAATACTAAATTACTTCCAGTCAATGAAAACTTAATTTTAAAACTAATAACTGACTGCAAAAAGTGTAATGATGTCACCAAGTAAATGTAATATTATAAATTTGAAAACCTATTAAATAATTTAAGAAAGTACATCTACAACTACAATTAAGAAAAGGTATTTATTCATATAAATGAGTTGACAGTTATTTTTAATTTAATGAACCACTCCCAGGAAACAAAAGTGATTGATATTCAATTTTCAAAGATTTACTCTTTACTTTAAAAGATTCACTCCTTCCGCAGGAGTCAGGGATTGACACTTGCCGACTGACTCCTTCCACAGGCGTCAGAGACTGACTCCTACCGACTGACTCCTTTCACAGAAGTCAGCGACGGACTCCTTCCACAGGAGTCAGAGACTGACTCTTTCCTCAGGTGTCAGAGACTGACTCCTACCGACTGATGCTCCACATTCTCCACAATCACTTCAAATTTCTCTACGTGCAGAAAAATCAGCTCCAAACGCTTCGCAATCAGCTCCGCATGCTACGCATGGGGAGGGGGGGGGGTCAGTCTTGTGAGTGGCCGGTCTGGCAGTAGTCAGTTGTCTGCTGTAAGTGTGATCATGCGTTCAAGCTGAGCAAAGAACTTGTCTGGAAGAACTAGTCTAGTAGAAACTGATGAAGATGTAACTGATTGCTAATGAAAGAATTTTAGTTGTTTTCATGAAAATGATGCTCCCAAAGACCCGAATGAATTTGTTGATATACTCAAACATTTGATTTACCTGAAAAAACGCGGGGAACTCTAGCGCATTGTGGAGATGGCTTCAGTCATCAATGAACTGAAGGATCGGGTTATATCAGATGAGACTGAGTGCTACAATCCATGATCTGCAAACATCTGAGACATGTAAACATTGAATGAACAAAATAATTAAAAATATAGAATGTATAAAATAAGTAAATAAATTAAATGTATGTATATATAATAATGTGTGTTTATTTTCTTATACAGTCCCTTCTGCTTCTCTGAAGGACTTATTAATTAACTCAGTGGCGTAAGCAATCAATTACGAGAGTAAATTTTAGTTCAGATTTATGTGAGCGTGTGCAGCAGGAGGTCTATTATTCGATATGAAGTATTATGTCTTATCGTATGTTAAGTGGTGGGGCTACCTGGCCCGCTATAATTCCTGGATCGCCGATGCGGACATCGAGCGGTGAACACTGAATATTGCAATTAATATACCTGTGTATATGCANATAATTCCTGGATCGCCGATGCGGACATCGAGCGGTGAACACTGAATATTGCAATTAATATACCTGTGTATATGCAATTTTTTCAGTTGTTTTGTCATTTTGTACATCACGGAATAAAATTACTTTTTTTAATATGACGTTTTATTTTCTTTTAGTGCATTGACGATAAAAAACTGCACGCTTTTGTAAAAACAGATATTCAAAAATAAAAAATACTTACGTTGAAAATAAAACACAAACAAATGTCAATTTACGTACTTTGCAGGGATGGATCTCGTCGCCATTCGGTACAGGTCGATAGCANATAATTCCTGGATCGCCGATGCGGACATCGAGCGGTGAACACTGAATATTGCAATTAATATACCTGTGTATATGCGATTTTTTCTTTTTTTTTATTAATGTTACATCACGGAATAAAATTACTTTTTTTAATATGACGTTTTATTTTCTTTTAGTGCATTGACGATAAAAAACTGCACGCTTTTGTAAAAACAGATATTCAAAAATAAAAAATACTTACGTTGAATATAAAACACAAACAAATGTCAATTTACGTACTTTGCAGGGATGGATCTCGTCGCCATTCGGTACAGGTCGATAGCANATAAAACACAAACAAATGTCAATTTACGTACTTTGCAGGGATGGATCTCGTCGCCATTCGGTACAGGTCGATAGCAAACGGAAAAATCGATAAATTAGCACTACCTAGGCACTGAAAATATAATCCAATATAGAGGGCGACAACACCACCACCTATACGTTAAAAGCATAAACAAATATGGCTGTCACTTGGTGGCTCAGACAAATGAAATCCCAGATGGCTGACATGGAATCATAGAGCATAAGTTATTGTGAAACAAGGTGATGATATTATAGTGGTAGTGATGAAATATTAGATGACTGGCATGGAATAACAAAGCATAGATAAAATCCAGATGGGTGGCATGGAAAGACTGAGCATGAAGGAAATGTGACTAAGCAACAATTGGAATCCAAGATGGCCTGCCGAGCATAAGTGAGAGAGAACGGCTAGATAGAGAAATTAGCACTATCTGGGGGGTAAATCTGTAATTAATTTACTAGCGCCACCTAGGTGGTGAAAATGTAAACAATTGACAAACAAAAAACAATATTGGTGGGTGGAGTANTTAATTTACTAGCGCCACCTAGGTGGTGAAAATGTAAACAATTGACAAACAAAAAACAATATTGGTGGGTGGAGTACATTTGACAGAATGAGCAAATATGAGTGGTAAGGGGAGGAGAATGTTAATACAATGTGTTTGATTGGAGGGAAGTCAGTCGTCTGCTTGACTTGGATAAAACTTGTGACTGCGCAGAATTCGTAGAACATTTGCCTTACTCATGCCACTCCCTCTTGCGATTGCACTGGAGTTAACTTGCGGATTTACATCAACATGAGCTAGAATATTAATTTCACCCTCTTCTCTGGCAACTCGTTTGTTTCAATGGGTTATACTTCCGGTTTATCGTAATTGGTTAAAGAGGTTCGCAAATGATTGTTGAGATGGTTGACGTAAATTGGGATATCGATCAGCATACACCTTACAAGAACGAATAGCATTAGTCCTACATTTGCCATACACCATGAGCATGTCAGCCTTTTCAGCATTAGTAAATACCATCTTCCAGCACGTCCTACGCCTAGGTAATATGAACTATCACAAAGTACGGACAAGGAGGTCCCAATGCAATCAGTGTAAATAAAACAGATTCGAATCAAACGTATTAAAATTGTAACCTAGTAACTACGCAGGTGAATGTAGCAGACACTTAAGGTATTTAAAATTGTCATATTAAGATATAACATAAACTACTTGTGCTAGAATCCCGCAAAAAATATCGTTGTCATTCTAATTTCCTCTAGTTTTGTTTTCTTGGTGTGACTAGAAATGGTTCCATTTGACAATATGTAATTTTGTTCAAGAAATACACATTCTAAAATTTATTAAAATCTGTGTGTGGGCTGCAATTATGAGCCGTTATCTGATCTTCAATTCTGCGAAACCAGAACAACAATAGCATCTTTCATTTCTGAAATATATTGTGGTGCAAATTATAGGTTATTCATCCTGTATGTTGAGGTCCTTAATATCATTCAAGTAATTTTACAAAAACGTACAATCAAATAGTATGTGATGAATTTAGTCACATTATTGGATTGTGTATGAGATAAAAGGTTAAAGCTTAAATGTGTGTATCTAATAATTATAAACATGACATTGAGCTCATTTCGGATGAAAATTTTAATTGGAGCTTTACTTAAGTAACTTTTATCATTGAAGAATATCATATTGTCTTAAAAATGGAGTTAATTCACATAATTTTACAATTCGTTATTTTTCATTTACATAGAAATATCCATATTTTTGCGTGCTATTATACTGCGCTCTTCTTCGTTCTCGGTGTGTTGTTGACGTGGTGTTTACTCCTCTGTAGACTAGTACATATATAATGTGTTAACCCTGTGTCTATAATTTTAATATATTATTATCAATGATAAAAAACAATATTTTAAGGCTAAAAATAATTTAACAGAGTTTGTTAGTTATAATTTCACCAAAGCAAAAATTAGTACTGATAATCGCTTTTTTTTAATAATAGTTTTTGATGAAGATGAGCAATGTAAAAAATGTTTACTAGAACCGTCGCATCATATGCTACTCATGGCATGTGATTCAGTGCTTCTGTTAGACCTCTGTAGTTGGCCGTGCTGATAAAGGAGTTGGACTCCTCCATGCAGACGTCAGTCGAATGGACTATAAAGTTTACCGAAATGTTTATGAAGTGTTANTAAAGGAGTTGGACTCCTCCATGCAGACGTCAGTCGAATGGACTATAAAGTTTACCGAAATGTTTATGAAGTGTTAAAAGTAATAAATGTTTTATGTCGCGTAATAATAAACTAGCCATATCTAACCTGCCACTTATAAAACATAAGCAATTGACTTTATAAACAAGAAAACTTTTTTTGTGAAGATAATTTAATAAATATTTTTTTATTGAATTTCTTAGTCAAATATTTTTTTATCAATAACATAAAAAAATTGGATTTTTCATAAGTAGTAGGTGATATAGCGACAAACTTCAGAAACACAAATAATATATATTTTTTTACCAAGCAATTAAAAATAATTATTTTGTGTTGAAAACAGTATATTTTTTTTTTAAATGAGCAAATTTTGTATTTTAAAATACACATAAAAATATAAAGAGAGAAAATAGTATTTTTACTGCAACAATCTATAGATGATAGATTTCTGTTTCAGAACATTCAACACATTCCTGGACTTATTTTTGATGTTTAGAGCTAAAAGGGCAATGGAAAAAAAATTACTGCTCCTCTGCTACACTGGCTCTTAAGGCATTCAGTTCATGACTGTTACGTAAATGAGCGTGCTTCTATTGAAATTGTATTTCTCCAAAGTGTGACGGAGAGATTGAGAAAGAGTACATAATATTATCATGGAGCGGGGTTCAGAGCGGGCGAGGAAGCAAGAAAGCAAACAGGTCTATCCATAGAAGGCATGAAACCAGCCTATAAAAGACTCCAGCAGGCAATTCTGAATGAGTGCGCATGTGCAGTGTGGTAGGGGGAAAACGCGAAGGCTAAAAATAGTAGAGAAGGACAGGCGAACCTGAGCATACACGTAACCGCGGAGAGCACAGGCAAGCAGAATACACTCCACAGCCAGTAAAGCACTAGTGCCAGATGCGGATTGCGCAAGCCAGCCACGCAGCATCTGTTGCCTTTAAATGGAATACATCAGCCTCGAATGTCAACAAGCCTCCAAATCTATTACGATGGCCACCCAATAAAATAATCATATCCCCTGAAAGTGAGGTAACCGCACAGCTAAAAGATAGTCTCTTATACAAATGCACCAGCTTCTTTCAGCAAGCATGTTGGCCTCCCATTTCTTACGAGCTTCCATCCCACAAATTGTGAATTAACCTTGCACAGATTCTAATATACTAGTGCCTGTAACTTCATTATTCAGCATGTTTGGCATCCCATCACTAGAGAGCTTGCGCACGTGGTCGGCAAAGTGGTCCCTCATTATTGATGCACCACATTTTTGCAGTTAGAGCATGCTAGACTAGGTTCTTTAGGCCTAGTGAAATTGATTAACATAAAAAAATTTATATTAATAATTATAAAGTTTAATTTTCTGAACCTGTGATAAAATTTCATAAGTTAGTTGATTAGTAAACACTTGTTTTCTTCAGAGAAATATGTGAGCATTTTAAAATTGATATTCATTAAAAACTTTTTTCCCATTTACCACTAAGTTTATTCTAAAAATTTCAACCAAATAAGAAACAATACAAGCAATACAACAAGATTAATAAGTGATACATGACCAGGCAAGTTTTGGTAATTGTCTTCTAATCAATGTAATTTCATGCACACGCCTATTGTGCACAGGCGCAAAGGAAGGAACCGGTTACAAGTCAGGCCATGCTGCTGAGTCAAGCAGTGTCGTCACAAGTGCCCAGCAACCAGCCGATGCAACACCCCTTTATGGGGCCACTGCCTATGGCAACCCAGATGGTGGGGATGATGACGAGCCAGCCGTTCTCAGCGGCATCACTCTTGGGGAGCCAAAACATGTGCCTGATCAGTGGCCAGCCTAGCATGAGTGGTCCATCCACGGCTGCCTCCAGCTTCCTACAACAAATGCCTCCAGGTAAGCTATTCTCATCTCTTACCATTCTGATTTCTGTAGTTTGTTTGTCAGCTAATTATTGTTAAAAAAAAATNCAGGTAAGCTATTCTCATCTCTTACCATTCTGATTTCTGTAGTTTGTTTGTCAGCTAATTATTGTTAAAAAAAAAATGTTTGCAATTTATTTTTATTGTCAATTCGCACAGTATAATTCCATCTTCGACAGAAAAATTTCATGTATTCTGAAATACTCACAGTAAGAAATTATTACACTAAATATGCACACGAAAATTCAAAGACATTGCAAAATAATTCCATATTCAGCAAGAAGTTCCTGACCAAAACCAAAACCTAACTCGTGTGTGTTCAGGTAATGATACAGTGATCAGCTTAATAGGGTGTGATCATTGGATAGCCTTTAGTTTGAAGATATGTATACTATAATGACATTCCAGAAGAGGGTTTGTAAGTTCGAAATTAGAAGATTCAAATTGATCTCATGTAGGATTAATATTTGTACGAAAATTTATGTAAACAGTTTGTAATTTAATCTCTGTATAAGACATAGAGAAATAAAAAAACTAATATCCCTTACCATAAAATTGCAAACGGAAATGTATTTTATTGGTTGAAGTTTTTAATTTCACACATTTACTGGAGGATTTACAATGGGCAATCGCTTTCATAGCCTTCCCATGAATCCATGCTTCTACATGTTTTTAGCTTCTCACTTTAACAACTTTACAGCTATAAATTATTTGTAGTTCTTTATTTATAATATATTCCATGATCGATAATCCGAAATTTTATATGTTGGTTCAATTGTGTACCCAAACTAGTTACAACGCATCAATGGATAGTGTAAAATTATTCTTTTGGCGAAANATATGTTGGTTCAATTGTGTACCCAAACTAGTTACAACGCATCAATGGATAGTGTAAAATTATTCTTTTGGCGAAAATATTTTTATATAAAACTTGGTTTAATACGACGAAATTTCACGAGCAGTGCTGTCAGGGGTTTCATGTGCCGACTTAATTTATGTCATTGTTTTATGTATATAATAATATTATAAATTAAATCAAAATGTACATAGTAGATTTCTAGGCAGATTTTTTTTATTTTAGTGGAAAGTTATAGTGTTACAAATTGTAGAGGTTGGCTGCACTGATTTATGTTTGCACTGTTTACAAATTTTGCGTGCACAAAATTGCGGGACTTGACTGTGTCAATAATCGTAACTGTTAAGAGCCCTCATTCACATGATTTACTTACTTGTTCAAGTATGTTGGCAACGATGAGTAGCTATTTGCTGTAGTTGACGTTATAGCCACAGTCGTGGTGGAGTAAGGGACCTCAAATTGCACTACTCTGACGTGGTGTTTCCCATCGGCTGTGTCTCACGGGTTGAGTACTCCCTGTGCTAGTGGTTCTGCTCGTCTGTGCAGATACCACAGTGAGGAATGTTTGGCTGTGCTGAGACCACAGTGTTGCTTGTTTGCACAGAAGGTGAGTCAGTTGGGCTTATCTTGCCCAGAACAGGCATTTTTGGAGGTGACATGCTNTGTTGCTTGTTTGCACAGAAGGTGAGTCAGTTGGGCTTATCTTGCCCAGAACAGGCATTTTTGGAGGTGACATGCTCTCAGCTGTTTTGGCTGGCGGTGTCATGGACAGTGGGTTAGTGGGTTGGATGGCATAGGTTTGTTTACAAATTATTCAATGTCATTGGTAGGCGAAACTATCCATATTGACAGTGTATGTGATTTGCTATGCCAAATTTAGCAATGTAAAATCGTTTGGTATATTTTCATTTTCCTCCACATGTGTATCACTTATGATAGTGTGCATGGAGTGTGGGAAACCAGCGAAAACCATAGGCCAGAGATAAGGTTTATATTTCATTCACACTGGTTCCACAATGGCTACAAAGATGTCTTCTTGCAGCAGGTGTTGGTAACAGTGGTTAGCCAGATTGATATTTCATCTCACAAAAGTCTCCAAGTNAAGATGTCTTCTTGCAGCAGGTGTTGGTAACAGTGGTTAGCCAGATTGATATTTCATCTCACAAAAGTCTCCAAGTTATCCTAGGGGCCTTGTTCTTGAGCTAACACTGCTAACTGCTGTTTTGAGGTGGTGTACTTGCTGGCAGAATGCAATGTAAATTTTTGAACAAGTTGTGGCCACCTCGTGTTCTACTCTGCCACCGATCTCCAGCAAGCATGGGTGTCGCCAGTTAGCTGGTTCCTCGCCACACTCGCCCGTGCCTCCTATTCTGTGCCTTAGCAATGTATGTGGGCCGTACGCTTGGTTAAGAAGCTGTGGTAATCTTCCATTCCATAGGAAGGGTCTGAAATGTTTCTGGTGTCGTTGACTGTGGCACTGGCTGATGGAACGGCTGATGTTCTGCTGTTATGGTGTAGATGTGACTAATCGTGGTGTTGGTAAGGGTATGTTTTGTGTGTCCACTTGTGGCACGGATGTGAGCGAATGCACACATGTTATCGAAGCCAGAACAGCTGACTATGACAATGTTATTTCAGCGACAGCAGGTTGCGTTCTGTTGTCCTCAGGCGCACTCAGAGTGGCATGCACGGTTATGTTGTTCTATTACCCGGCACATGTGAAGTTACCGGTTCGAAAACTGTCACACTCTTCTGATGTAACACACACACCGTGTGGTGCTGGTTCTGGCATGTATTCAAGAACTTATACAACACTGAAATTCTATTGTGTTACCAAACAACATTTTATACTCACAGATATGTACGTGTGTATGTATTTTAATTTTAACACTAGAGTTACTGTTGGAATCACATGCAATTAATGATACNGTGTTACCAAACAACATTTTATACTCACAGATATGTACGTGTGTATGTATTTTAATTTTAACACTAGAGTTACTGTTGGAATCACATGCAATTAATGATACATATATATTAATTAAGTGATTGTCATAAGTACTATCATGCGGAATAATACATATGTATCGTTCAAAATCAAAATTAACTGTAGCGTATACTGACGACTACAGCACGCAATAAACTGTTATGGCAAAAAACACATTGTAACAAAAATTTCTACATATATAAAGACAAAATAAAATAAATTATTTATCTCTTAAAAAAGCCACGCTGTATTGATTTATACAGACAGCCGCCAAGAAAAAGGTTTAGCTGCATGTTCTAATAAATTTGCTTGAAAACAATTTTACACTGATAAATATTTTGTTCTCTTGACCTATCTGCTGTCTCTGCAAACATGTGCATTTATTCCCTTTAACCAAACGAAACATTAAAACGTAACTTGTTGAGTCGAATAATTATATAACTGTCCCGGCATTATTTAAACGCATTTATGGACACATACACAATAATTTTACAAGTACGTTCAACAAATTAGTTTCGTTACCGACAAGAATTATAAATATAATAATAGAGTCAAATATTTCGTTTAAAGTTAATAAACGTATGGTAGGTTTAGCTAACAATCATATGTGTCCATTGTTATAGACTTTTTCACGGCAACAAAATCAGATTGGTGCAGAACTGACATGCACTTAGTTGGCTGTAGTGAAACCCAGATATTTGATGGTGTTCGTTCGAATTTACAGCATGAGATATAATTTGTAATTTTCCTGACTATTTAAACTACTGCAGTGTTTTTTTAAGTGTATTTATCGATGCTTAGCAGCGTCAAAGACAATCCCAATGAAACGATTTCAACCAAAAAAATCTGCACAAGTTGGCCCTTAAGGAAATCTACGTACATGCCATGCACTTAACTTTCTATAGCAATAAAAAAATTGAATTGCCAAAACTTTTACGATGGCTGTGGTTACCAAGGCAAAGAATTTAACAGCAAAGAATATGAGTTCAGAACCTGGTCCTGTTGGATCTTAAATTTATAACAGAAACTGCATTTTATGGACAGCCATAAAAATCTTAATTTGTGCCAACCAAATTTAACGTGTTTGGGAGAGCAAAAAACTAACAAAAAATAATTTGTTTGCAGGAACAAAATAGTTGGTTTGACAGATACAAAAAATTAATTTTGCTGCCAAAATATATTTTCTTATATTCAACATAACGATTTTCTCAGTGTAAAAAAATACAATGTAACTATTCCCTCGATCAGCTTATGTCGCAAGGAAATTGTACACCGAAGAAGACTACCGTTTTCAATTTTTCCCCCAAAAATTTCCGAATTAACTTTTTTCTGAATTCGGTGCGTGTTTTTCTTTTAACCACATCAAACTCCCCTCCGTTCTTCAATATTTTCAACGCCTATTCCAAATGAATTACGTATACGTTAATGCCACTACTAGGGTTTTGTGCATCCCACTCCATAATTCCGGTATAATTTCTATATTATTTGTTGCATTTTATTTATTGCATGTTTGTTATAGTAGGTAGGCTCGTCAGAAATGGAGCAAGTTGCTCAGAGAAATAAGGACAGGGTGCTGTTTATATCGTGAAAGAAAAAAAAATAATTGCCGTATAAACCAGCACAGAATTCACTAGGAGTGATAACTGAAAGCCTCAGGATGGACGGAGCAGAATTCAAAACAGAGTACTTCCGAAAGTGAGCCTGGTTTCTTCGCTTCTGAAACACCTTACTCGGTGCGAGTACGATACCATGGATGTGTAGACCACCTATAAAGAATTATATTTTTTTCTTAAAACTTCATATTAATAGGAATACATAAACCGTGGGAAGTTCCCGGCTTCTTGCATATTCTTACAAAATATGTGAAAATAAATATTTGTAACATTAAGTAATTCAGAATACCAGATGTTATGAACTGAATAGTTTTCGTTCTCAAATTATGGATTATTCGTGAATTATTAATAATATTTGCAGAATTTGGGGATTCAATAACTTTATTATTTTGTAAACACGAAATAAAAATATTGTCAACTTTGGACTCTTATTGAGTATGCTAAACAGCAGGGAATGCCAAATATTATATATGTTTACTCTGTNAATATTGTCAACTTTGGACTCTTATTGAGTATGCTAAACAGCAGGGAATGCCAAATATTATATATGTTTACTCTGTTGTATGAAAACTAACCATGTAATCAGACCTTAATTACTTTAGTTTTTCATCCTTGCTTTCATCGCACAATGTCACTCCTATTAACGTTTCGAGTTGTTTAATGGATTTTCTATATAAATATATGTTATATGCTCAAGCATTTGCATACGTACATGCCCACCAATACGTCCATATTTCGTTAGGCAGTTTGTACAAATTGTATGTCTCTTCCAGTATATTCATACTGAGCATAGCCGAACCACTACCTTTTTTTTTTCTTTTTTTTTGCTCTGCCTCAGCAGAGAGTTGTTTAGCCTTATTGGCTCCGTGTTATTATAAACACAAAATATAGACCTACTCTGATACTATTGGCAATCAAGCATCATAAATAATATACAAATTAATACACTTACCACAGTAGGCTAATTAAAACTCATGCTCCAGTTCTACATTTGGAAGAAAAATCTATTACTTTTTTTTTACGGACGTAGTGGCCCTTTTTCCTGATTTGAATAGTCTTTTTAAGGTAATTTGGTACGTAGGCTACTACCGGCAGAAGGCGTTATTTGCGCAAAAGAAGACATCCTCAATTCATAATCAATATATAATGATAATGTCATGCAAATTAAGTAAAATTAATTTTACTACAATTCTATGGAAAACCATTATTCAATAAATGTTCATTCATGGGAATATTACTGTTGTGTTCTCTGTAGCCATTAGTGATAAATATAGTAAACTAGACAGCTTTAAAACCAAAAAATTTACCAATTGTTATTGAAAAAATAGTATATGTGACTCGTTTATTTGTATTTTCACATTAGTGAATTTGAAAATAAATTGCACCACAGGACAATAAAAAAAGCGCACACAGGAGGATGCAATGGGTGGTACTGAAAATATATCGAGTAAGTGACACAGATGAGTAATACACATGATCACAAAAACCGAGCAGCAGGACAAGTACATATTGATTTGGGCTACACCGTCCTGTCATCTTCATTATAGTGTCGCACCTCCTCGCACTGCGATACATACTACAAAACGGTCTGGCATTTACACGCACCATGGGGTGTTTTCTGTGCGTGCTCAGTTCTTAATTACCCCATCTAGTAACTGCAAGTTGTCACACACCATAGTGCCACATTTATATAGTACTATTACTGCATTTGCTGTCATCCTCTGTGCATCCCACATTCAACGCNACACACCATAGTGCCACATTTATATAGTACTATTACTGCATTTGCTGTCATCCTCTGTGCATCCCACATTCAACGCTCTACTTCCTCCAGAGTGACATGGGGGGGAGGGTGGCAACCTCATACTCGTCAAAACAGATTTGTCTACCAGTGGTGTCTGCTGGTTCCAGTCAGCTCGGGGAAGGGCGGAGGCCACCCTCATTCTTCCTCATCAAGGACCAGCTGTTTTGTGCCTGGGTCACATTATATAGTTAGTTTAGCAGGTGGCTTTCCTATCCTGCTATGTATTCTGCCATGAACTTAAATTATTGTTTACAGGGTCAATCGAGTTAGCTTTCCTTTGTACAACTGAAGAGTATGGGACCACACAAGTGCCAGTGTCTGTACATAGAGTGAATAGCTTCCCTTGCAGGCGAAGGTGGCATTGTTTCAGTGTTCAGACTGTGGCAAGGTATTCCTCCTCATTACTATGGTAACATATTTCATCATCCTCAAACTTCACGTTGGCATAGACCATGACCAACGTTTTTCCCTTCGTCATCCAGCTTGTACAGAATTTCCCTGTACTTAGTTCGCTAGTGTCCCTCAGCACAAACATATGGTGGCCAATGTCAATGGGCGCTACGATGTGGCACTGTATGAATGCGACCTTTACTGCGTCTAATGTTTACTGTACCTCGGAGTTCTATCTATATGGTCACTGGTGTGGCGACAGATCTGATAATGCTGCTACTGACGTGGCAAATAACGGAATGAAGTACTTCAGCCAATTTACCAACCTGATAAACTGCTGTTCTTGCTTACACATAGAGGGTGCGCTAGCATTTGCAATATTTCGCAGTTGTTTGGAATGGGGTCGGTTACCTTGCACACTCACTATTTGCCCTAGTAACTTAAATTCAGTTATCGCTATATGATTTTTTTGTGATTTTCAGGTTAGGTGGTGGGTGGCAAGTCTTTCCAGTATCAGGTCTAAATGCCTAACATGTTCATCCCAGTTGTCTGACCACACAATTGTGTCGTCCAGGTAGACTGCCACTAATTCCCCCACTAATATATCAGGCACTTTAACCATTGTGCTCTGAAATGTAGTTGGTGCTCCCTACAGTCTCAATGTTATCGCCCTTAACTGAAATCAGTATCTGCCCGGTACTCTAAATGCTGTCTTGAGTCTTTCCCAATAGCGCACCAGCAGTTGTCAATAACCTGACCACAAATTGAACTTGCAGAGCCTTTTAGCATTAACTAGGCTGGCCAATACACTTTTTATTAAGAATTATATGGGGGGGGGCAATGTTACATAATTCACCAGGTGGAAATCTACACAAAACATTGTGGACCTATATTTCTGGCCCATTAATATAATTTTAAAAATGAATTGAATTTTAAAGAGCTTAATCACTCCATCTCCCAACATTTCACACACCTTTTTTTAAATTTTGTTTCGCATCGCTCCGTCAGCCTATAGTCCTGGCTTGACATAAATGGACCTCTCATTCATGGTGTTGACGCGGGGCATTGCTACGATGGTCCGTTGGAAGGTGTCTATTGTGGCAAATACCATCTCCCTTTCGTTGATTACCCACTGCATGGCGGCCTGACGGGTGGCAGGCACACCATGTTCGATGTCTGTAATTTTATTATGGCCCTGAGGTGTCGATTGTAGGGTGCTGATATAGGCAATTTGTCACTCCTGTCAACCGGTGTGGACTCTGGCTGCTCCCATTACAATCACCATGTCTTTCTCCACGAGCCATGGCTGGTCCAGCATGATATCCTTAAGTAAACCAGTCACTTC
This sequence comes from Clitarchus hookeri, assembly GCA_002778355.1. Classification (NCBI taxonomy): domain Eukaryota; kingdom Metazoa; phylum Arthropoda; class Insecta; order Phasmatodea; family Phasmatidae; genus Clitarchus; species Clitarchus hookeri. The sequence goes on from NQII01000425.1 coordinate 211,926, forward strand.
GAATGCCGGCGTTCTTGGAACCTGATCTCGCACTCTCACTTCCATTTCCATCCCACTAAATCACCTTGCAATTTTTGTGTCGCACGATGCTCCGTCCTAGTTGGTGGTCTAAGTCCTCTGCCATGACCATTCGAGGTGTCACACATACCTAGCTAGCTCTGGTGGCAATGAGGGTGGTGGTCTGCTGCCTGTTGAGCTCCAACAGCCAAACTAAAATTAATTGGTGAAATATAACTTACAATTTTATAGTAACCTGCCATCAGGAAATTTTGGCAAGTGCATAATTGAAAAGGTCATTAGAATAAAGTTACTGTCGATTGACTTTCAGTTAACTTCGAGTAAAGTGAAATCACAGGCACTGGTCATACCATCTGCAAAATTTTTGCAGAGTCAACAAACAGCCAAATATTCAGAAATTAAATAATTAATGGGCTAGTAATAATTTACTTTCTTCAAAATGCTTTGTAAAGACTCGAAAACAAAAAAAAAACAATTCTGATATCCATATATTTATAAATAAAATTATTTTTTATAGTATATGAAATATATTTCCTTCTTTNACATCTGCAAAAATTTTGCAGAGTCAACAAACAGCCAAATATTCAGAAATTAAATAATTAATGGGCTAGTAATAATTTACTTTCTTCAAAATGCTTTGTAAAGACTCGAAAACAAAAAAAACAATTCTGATATCCATATATTTATAAATAAAATTATTTTTTATAGTATATGAAATATATTTCCTTCTTTTTTGTGTTAATTCACGTACATATATATCAGAATGAAAACATTGAAGTCATAATAACGGCCAGAGTTTTGAAGTATTATATGAATGATGTTTATCTTCAGCTTAATCACAAACGTTCACATTTTTTTTTTTACATGCGGTATTTTATATACCATTATATATTTTGTTAATGCCATAAATTTATATTCCAAACTGCGATACTGTAGGCTTTTTCTTCATTGCCAGTTTTAGTCAAGGTTATTAGTTATTCAGAATTTTTACTATAATTTTATTACAAAAAAGTTGGCTTTTGGTTAAGTGACATATATATTATTTTTAATTCCTCGGTGTAATGAAGCAATGCCTCCTAACAGAAGTACATTTGTGAAAAGTCGTAATGCCATTAAAACAAAAATGTTAAGAAAATCGTAGTTTGCTTCTACTGCTTACATAAAATATTTTAAATCCTTAATTATAGTAAGTAAATATTTTCACTTTGGACCAATGAAGCTCCTCCCTGTGTGTATAACAATTTATTTTACCTTCTGTGTAGAATTCACACTGTAAAAAATATATTATAAATCAAAGAGAGAATAATACAGAATGTCTCGTAATTAAATTCTGATGCTTGCATTTTTCTATAGAAAAATAAATAAACATATTTTTTTGTGTTGAAGCCAGTAGTAAGCCTACGCCTGCTGAAGATATTTGACTTCATAATGTGGACATTGTAAGTGATGCTGTGACCTGTACATGTGTGTTGGCAGTGACCCGAGCTGTGGGGGGTGCACCACACATAAGTCATGAATAAACGAGTGTGTAGTAAAATGGAGTGGTATTTATGTACATAGAAAACATTGCTTAACTGACATCACTGTAACAAAAATATATTTGAGAGCTGTTATCAGCATTTAAGAGAAACAGAGTCTTTCAAATGTTGCATCCTTAGGTAACGCAGGTCTTGAAGTGCCCGGACTGTTGATTTAGAGGACTGTTTGGCAACACATCATGATGGCCCAGGTTATAGAACCAGAAGCAGTGCAAAAACTCAGGGTACAAGCAGGAATACTGTCGTTTCCATGTTCAACAGGTCCATAATCTTACTATTACTGACAATTTACCAGAGGCAACTATTTGCATGTGGCTGCACAAGCAATGTGATTGTAATCCCCTCATCTTAGACCATGTGTTATTCACACATGAGGCAACCTTCACAAGGAATGGTGTCATCAACTTCCACAGTACCTATCTGGGTGGACACCAACCTCCATGGGTTGATGCAGTATTGTCATCAATGTAAAATTGCAATTAATGTGTGGTGTGATCTTGTACGTAACACTTAAGTGATGCCATCTGTGTTACCAATGAGTTGAATGAACGCTAGCTCTTAGAATATGATTTATCCAGCATGTTTGGAGATTTAATTTACAGATGTGACAGATAACATGGTTTATGCATGATGGTGTATGGACACATTTCAGCAAAACAGCTTAACTGGATGCGACCTATTGTGAACATTGAACTGACGCAGGTGACCCTTGCACGGCCTTCCAGACTGCCAGATATCAATACCATTGTCTCTACATGTGTAGCTACCTCCAGGCATTGGTGTACAGTAAGAATGTTGACATCTTCATCAGAAACTGCTAGATACAAGCCATCACAAATATGCACCATGCCGAACATATTCCTTTGCAACAGGAGGTCCGTGAACAGATGTTTAAAATCTTGTATTGTTGCTCATGGTGAACATTTTGAACACCTCTCTAATAGCAAATATTTCATGGTTATCTCCTAATATGAAACAACACTGCCCTCCATATAAACCCAACTACATTAGGCAGGCCCATGTTTACTACCAATCTTAAAACTGAGATTTTTATTTAATTTTATATCACCCCAATATATTTATTACTACAATGTAAGCAGAAATAAAAATTCCCAGACAGACTGTAAACAAATGCACAAAAATACGCAATTTAAGTGTGAATTCATGCATACACACTTGTGTGTGCATTCGTGTGCTATATAAAGTGGCAGTATTTAACCGATTGCTTCTGAAAAACCAGTTGGGTAATACATAGGCAACACTTAAAAAATTGGGATTTTAAAGTGTAATTTGCCAAAATATCGAAAACGACGTGAGATTAAACTACAATATTCTCCGAATCTCGTTTTATGTTATCGGAATCTTTAACCTAAGAGCAGGCTCATTAATACATCCCCTCGTAATGAAAATAATTAAAGTAGCAACCCTTTTTGCTGAAAACCTTTTTTTAGGAATTATGAACTTTTGATGCTTGTTTATTGAGCAGTACGACCAAATTAACAAAAATGGTCATCATGTTGGAATTGCTCAGGACCCGCCGTATTCGTGTAAAACGCTCACGAATCTTCGGTTGCAGTAGTACAGCGCTTAGCACTTGGCAATACTACCTACATGCGTGTATAGTATTATGTTGTGTCTACTGCAAATATGATGGGAGAGGATTTTTTTAACGTCAATAATATGATTATATTACTAAAGCTGCCTGTTTGTTTCTGGTGAAAGTGACTATGTGATTCCCTGTTCGCTGCAGGAAGAATTGGTTTTGGCCTGATCCACTGGTTGAACAACACAAGTCATATTTGGTGGAAAAAACTAAACTTTGATATTCTAAATTAAAGGTATGCTTTTGTGCGCAATGAAGTTATAATTAAACCATAAAAGTTCCTAATATTATTTGCCAAATTAATCTAATTTTAAAATTAATTTTTCTAACAGTTCACTTGTCATCCAAGCTTTTTTTATTGGCTTCATATTCTACCAATATGGATTTGACGTTTATAAAACCTCTAGGCTTGGCGGGATTTTCTATAATTAATAACGACAATTTTTCGGAACATTTCATATTTTCCCCTACCAAAAGTGTTACTCGATCCTTAATAAGCTTACCGCCGCTGCAGCACTCGCCATTAAAATTAAGAGTTTTGTATGTAGTACCCTAACACTATCGTTTCCTCTACATTAAAAATGGTTTTTGGTTCCCTGTCATTCATCATTTCTAACAAATCATTTTGAATGTCGTTAGCCACGTGTACCTCAAAATCGCCACTTTTAATGCAAGCTTGAAAACAATTTTATTTCTACCTTCGAACCCATCCAGCCAACAAGAGTACTGTCATTTTTCTGCAAGTCACTAGCAAAATGTTCAGCCTTAGCTTGGATAAGTGGCAAACTTACCCGCATCGTAAAATCACAAAGTCCTTAGTGAGATTTCGGATTGTCATAACACAAAATCACAAAGCTGAACTCATATTATCTNTTGAAAACAATTTTATTTCTACCTTCGAACCCATCCAGCCAACAAGAGTACTGTCATTTTTCTGCAAGTCACTAGCAAAATGTTCAGCCTTAGCTTGGATAAGTGGCAAACTTATCGTAAAATCACAAAGTCCTTAGTGAGATTTCGGATTGTCATAACACAAAATCACAAAGCTGAACTCATATTATCTAGAGCAAGTATGTCATACCTGATCCAAGGATGCTACNCTAGAGCAAGTATGTCATACCTGATCCAAGGATGCTACCAGACTGGTATGATAAGAACAACAAAGTCAAGTGGTCTCATTATCTGGAAGAGTAAATAAAGAATAATTGTATTAGGGCTGTCGGTACCTGGGCGTCCCCCTGTCTCGCGGTCATCGGCCGATGCCTGACTATATACGGAGTTGTGTACACAAAGAGATGGCGTCTTTTGACACATTTATAGTCGGAAAATTAATTTCTTTGTAACAAAATATTGTCACGCAGCTGCAAACAGCCTCCTTCCCTCTTGCATTGAAAAGATAAGTTTTTGCCACCGCAGAAAGTTTGCATGTTTTACAAGATGTTTTGAGCAATTTACTTCGAATTATCCAAATCAAATTCGAACTAGAAAACAATTTTTAATGCTGATTTAATAGAAATTTCAAAGGAGCAGTGAAAATTTTTGACTTAGCAACGATCTCAAAATACGGAGGTTCAAATTAGGCATGTTTATCAACTGTATCATATTTGAGCACTATTTTACACGACATTTATACAAGCATTTAAGTATCAATACCTCATTAGAAGATAAAATACGTGTGTTAGGCTGTGCGCTAATTAGTTTCCATGCAGGGAGGCATCAGGCATTTACATCATTATATTTTAAACCATTATCTAGCAAAATCACTGAACTAATTTTGATAAACGGTAATGCATGCATTTCCTTAAAAAAAATTATTTATAAACATTTACATACAGACCTCTTTTTTTAATTGAAATCTTATGATGGAGGGTTTACAGTGGTGTAGCAGCCAGAGTATTCACCTCCCACCCAGGCGAACCGGGATTGATTCTCAGTGGGGTCACTCAAAATTTCGCATGTGGGAAATTCTGCGGACGTTTGCCAATGGTAAGAGAGTGTCCTCAGGGCACTTCCGTTCCCTCCACCATTTGAATATACCGCTTCTACATCTTCACCTCATTTCACCTTCATTGGCAAGCAAGAAATTGTTAAATGTTACATTTTAAAAATTATGATTTTTAATATATATGATATTTTCTGCACTCGATTGAAAGTCGAGTAATTAAGTACTACATACATAATGTATCCGAAAGCAATCCACAGCACTATAGTACCACAAAAAGTAAAAAACATGTTCTATGATGAAGGTGCAGTACTTTACTTCTGTGCTGCGAAACAATGAGTTAGGTCCAATCTTAGAATTATTAAATAAATTGTCTCCAAAGGATGAATATTTCAAGAATTTTAACTGTCTTTTAAGTTCAGGATGCCTATACTTGTTAGTTGTACAAGGTTTTCCATATTTGAATGTATCTGTTTATAACCATCCTTAAAGCCTACTGAAAATCCACGTTTTAAGTATGGCCAAAACAGTAAGTGATATTGGGATTAAAGACCACTTGCATATTGTGCCACGACGTGAATACTATTTTACTTGGTGACATTTCTCAGTAAGCAGTACTGAAACCAAGCAACCTCTAGGGCTGAGATCACTAACTGCACGCGAATATGAGACTTAATTTTACATTTTGGGTAAACCATTGATAGCTGCATTATATTAAGATGTAAATTTAAGTTGTTTTNATATGAGACTTAATTTTACATTTTGGGTAAACCATTGATAGCTGCATTATATTAAGATGTAAATTTAAGTTGTTTTAGTGTACAAGCCATCAATGATTAACTTACTGGCAAAATGTGTACGTTATTAAGTAACAAAAAACCAACAATTACAATGAATATAAAAGTAATGTAAGTAGAGTTTTCCTGCAAAATCAGTCCAGGATATGTACAAAAAAAATACATAATTGTTCAATATTCGGTGTATGTAAGTGCACGTGTGGTGGGATATGGGCTACAGTTTGTATGTGCAAGCCATGCAATTGCAGTGATGCTGAAGCAAGGTGTGTTGTTGCAGGGATGCACATAGAGACTCCACAGAGCACACCTGTCGGCACACNATATGAGACTTAATTTTACATTTTGGGTAAACCATTGATAGCTGCATTATATTAAGATGTAAATTTAAGTTGTTTCAGTGTACAAGCCATCAATGATTAACTTACTGGCAAAATGTGTATGTTATTAAGTAACAAAAAACCAACAATTACAATTAATATAAAAGTAATGTAAGTAGAGTTTTCCTGCAAAATCAGTCCAAGATATGTACAAAAAAAATACATAATTGTTCAATATTCGGTGTATGTAAGTGCACGTGTGGTGGGATATGGGCTACAGTTTGTATGTGCAAGCCATGCAAGTGCAGTGATGCTGAAGCAAGGTGTGTTGTTGCAGGGATGCACATAGAGACTCCACAGAGCACACCTGTCGGCACACNTGCAGTGATGCTGAAGCAAGGTGTGTTGTTGCAGGGATGCACATAGAGACTCCACAGAGCACACCTGTCGGCACACCTCGGGGCTCGCGTGACACAGGCGGTGACTCCTCTGACACGCTCAGCGAGACAGATTCTCAGAAGTCACTACGCATGCGCCGCAAGTTACCGCCTATCCCTGCTGACCAGGAGGCAGCACCACTGCCGTCACTCAAGAAGCGCGAGCGCAACAAGTCCAAGACTACTCAAGACAAGTTCCGGCAAGTGCTGACCTGCATGCCGTCCTCCCCTGCACACTCTACCTTTCTATGTTACGACAGAAGATTACTTAGGATTATCTTGTGCACTATGACTATAAAGTGTGTTTTCATACACACATCCAACACACATAACTTAAATATTGTGGGAAAGAGTAAACAGGATGAGTATAACAGAATACCTCAAATTTGAAGGTCTATAATATCAAAACCAAACAACCTACAACCTTGATTGACCTATCAAATGAACCGTGGAACCTTGAAATTTGTTTACCATACATTCATAAATGTTCAATATGACCACCGTGAGCGGCCCGAACGACATCTACGCGATAATCAAACTCATTCCACGCTCTTGTCGGCATGTCCGGTGTTACGGTTTGGATGGCGTTCGTAACTCTCGGTTTGAGGTGGTGAGGGGGAAGCGAACTCGCATTCGACACGTCAATGTGAAGGAGATGGTCAGATGTTTCTTTTATGTGCCGAGAGATGACACTAGGAGCGTCTGTCGTCGCACTATGAGCGTGTGTTGTGTGTTAGTCCGCACCATGATGGCGATGAAACAACAGAAGGCATTCTATGTTATTCAGTTTGCTAAATGTGAATAGGTTACGACTGTCCAACGTGGATTCCGCCACAAATATGGACGTCGTCCTCCCGATAGGTGGATTATCGAACGTTGGTTGCGTCAGTTCCGTGACACAGGGTGCATTTACAAAGGCAAAAGTTGCGGGCTGCCGCTTGTGTCCGAAGAAAATGTGCAGCGGATTCAACAAGCGTTCGTTCGCTGTCCGAGAAAATAAACTCGGCAAGCTGGCCAGGAAATGCAAATCCCTAAATCGATGGTATGTACAGTGTTGCGAAAGCGAATTCTGTACAAACCATACTGGGTACAGCTTGTACAGGCTCTTACCGAAAGCGATAAATAACTGAGACGTGATTTCTGCGCGTTCGTTCTTGCCTAGAACGAGGTAGACGATGCCTTCATGTCTAAGCTGGTTTTTAGCGATGAAGTGACGTTCCATACAAATGGTAAGGTGAACCGGCACAACGTGCGGATATGGGGTCAGGAGCCTCCACATGAAACCACTGAACACGACCCCGCTTTCCCCAAAGTGAACGTGTCTTGCGCTGTATCTAAAGACACTGTTTTCGGCCCTTTCTTTTTTCACGAGCCCACTATTACTGGAATTCCTAATTTCGACATGTTTACAGAGTGGTTGTTTCCTCAGTTAGAAGAGGCAGTGGGGGACCTCATTTTCCAGCAGGATGGTGCGCCACCCAATTGGCACCTAGCTGTTCGTGGATACCTGAACGAGACGTTGCCGCAACGCCTGATTGGTCGAGGAGCAGCTGGTACCATGCTCTACATCACTGGCCCCCAAGAAGCCCGGATTTTACCCTGTGCGATTTTTTTCTATGGGGGTACATAAAGGATTAAGTGTTTCGTCCACCATTGCCGGCTAACATTGACTACCTCAAAACGAGAATTACAGACGCAATCCAAACCGTAACACCGGACATGCTGACAAGAGTGTGGAACATGTTTGATTATCGCGTACATGTAATTTCTCTCAAATTTTGGGAAAGCCTTTTTTATAAAACCCACAAGATTACGTGAAAATCTTTAAAATAAATTTCTCAGCCATCCAAAAAACGGATCGACAGCATTTTTCGTTATGAAATATTATATTTTTTACTAAAATTCATGTGTGTGTTCTCAGAGGTGTATGCAAAGGCATTTAATTTTGCAGTGAAAGTTAGAAATTTTGAAAAACCAGGAAAACTGCTTTTCTGTTATTCTGATACTTTTCTACACTTTACAAAAGTAAAGAACTCACAACTGAGCTTTGCAATAAAACCTACATCCTCTGGTTTTTCCTAATGGTAATAGAGTATGCAGTAACTTCAATGAAGTGCATTTAGAAAAGTCCCAACGAACAGAGACGATAGGAAGTTCAGAGAACACTCCAGTTGTAACAAATTAATATTTCTACAAACAAATAAAATACAATTACCTGAAAGACTATTAAACCATTTGCATTATTTATTTCGTCAAACACTGTTATCCTCTATGTTTCACACATGTAAAACTATTAGCAATGCAGTAAAAAATATAGTGGCTTTACCGGAAGAAAATAAACATGAAAAGTGAAATCAACTGTACAAAATTAATACTTCCATATTAATACTGTGTTATAATTTGTCCACAATCAAAATTTTTGTATTCTTTGATTTTAATGTGTAAATTTTTGTGGTAATCTGTTGTTATCGCAAATAAATGAATAAACACGGCTGTCGAAAGTAAACACAGTCACTATTGTCGTAACGTACTTAGTGGCTCACTCGCAACCGCCACTGTACTGGCCTTCAGCAACCATTTCTTAAAAGCTTTGCACCGTCTAGCTTGGGTATGTGTGCAACACTCTCTACGATAAATATTTGCTTGAGTTTTGCGGCCTACTGTCTGGCGAGCAGGTATCTGTGTTTCGTGGTGGTACACGCAGTGCAGTTCACTTTGAGGCACTAACACTAATGCGTATGCAAGATTTGCTACTCATGGTTGAATGGTTTACTGATTTCCCATGATAACCGGCCCCCGACCGGAATGCTTCTCACAGAATAATTATTTGAAAATTGCAAACCAACCTTCCCGGTAGGTCTGAATTACGATCAGTCCACCCACTGAGTTTTTTGTTGCGACAACCATGAAACATAGTCTCCCTCGAACTCCCGATGAGAAGTCCCCCTTTCCTTCATCTCCCCGACTAATCCCTTAGAAAACGCCCTGAAAACTACTGGCCAATCATCTTACGCTTCCAGAATGGCCATGCCCGGCCAATAAGCATCCCACTTGCCTTGCAGAACAGCCACTTATCTTCCCATGGATTACGAATTACATGTGTCACATACCTGTATGTATGTTATACCTATTATCGTGTAACACCACTAAGAATACTTATTTAATACTTCATCCATATAAGTAAATATAATTAAGTTATTATCACAGTCCACTTCCTTACTGGAGGGGTAGAAAATAGGGACGGTGCAGTAGTGCCCTTGTGTTCATCCTGAGCTCCGCCAGGTCATTGAGAGCGCATGGGTGGCGAGGTAGTGTCCTTGTGTTCTCCCTGGGCTCCACCTGGTTATTGAGAGCGCATGGGCGGTGCGTTTGTGTCCTTGTGTTTGCCCTGGGCTCCGCAAAATCACTGGGAGCGCATGGGCGTCGCGGTAGTTTCCTTGTGTTCGCCATCGGCTCCACCAGGTCACTGGGAGCGCATGGGCGGANGGAGCGCATGGGCGTCGCGGTAGTTTCCTTGTGTTCGCCATCGGCTCCACCAGGTCACTGGGAGCGCATGGGCGGAGCTGTAGTGTCCTTGTGTTCTCCCTGGGATCCGCTAGGTCACTGGGAGCGCATGGGCGGCGCTGTAGTGTCCTTGTGTTCTCCCTGGGTTCCGCCAGGTCATTAGGAGCGCATGGGTGGTGCGTTAGTGTCCTTGTGTTCGCCATGGGCTCCACCAGGTCACTGGGAGCGCATTACGGCGCGGTAGTGTCCTTGTGTTCTCCCTGGGTTCCGCCAGGTCATTGGGAGCGCATGGGTGGTGCGTTAGTGTCCTTGTGTTCTCCCTGGGCTCCGCTAGGTCACTGGGAGCGCATTGCGGCACGGTAGTGTCCTTGTGTTCACCCTGGGATCCACCAGGTCACTGGGAGCGCATGGGCGGCGCTGTAGTGTCCTTGTGTTCACCCTGGGTTGCGCCAGGTCACTGGGAGCGCATGGGTGGTGCGTTATTGTCATTGTGTTCGCCATGGGCTCCACCAGGTCACTGGGAGCGCATTGCGGCGCGGTAGTGTCCTTGTGTTCTCCCTGGGTTCCGCCAGGTCATTGGGAGCGCATAGGTGGTGCGTTAGTGTCCTTGTGTTCACCATGGGCTCCACTGGGTCACTGGGAGCGCATGGCCGAGAGTTTTCTCACGAGAGAAATGAACATTCCTTTTGACAGTATGGTCTCTCGATCCTTTAGAGTGGCATTTGACCATTCTGGGCACCCATCTCTGTCGGCATAGCATCTGCCCTTACTAAGATTGGTCTCAGTACATCGTCCCTTCAGCTGCGCGGACAAGAGGCAAGGTTCGCTTTATTCCATATGCACAGTAAAACTATAAATTACTTCCTTAAATGTGGTATTCCCGTAACAATGTGCATCCAGTTTTCAAATGGTTTAATAACAAAATTGCAAAAGGTGACTAGACACTGTATTAGCATTCTAAATCAAATACAGATGCATCATAATCTGCACACAAAACTGAAACATGCGTTGGTAGAACATGTTCTGCAATGCCGTTCAGAATCACTGTGTAAAAAACTGTGCATGTGGCAGTTTTAGCATTCAGTGCTCAATTTTATACAATTGATCACTTTGTTAACATCAATGTACACAAAATCTTATCTCTTCAAGTCATTACAATACTCTATCCCAGCTTCAATGACATCCTCGGAAGATGTAAATATTTCATTTGTGTCAAATATTTTTTACATGTACGATTATGATTATTTAACATTTTTTTTAAATTGATTATTAAATTATATGCAAAAAATTTTATTATAAATAACTTCTTGGATTCGTATTGTTTAAGCCATTCATTTATTGATGGTAGTTTGAAATCACGGGTTCCTTATGGCCACTATATTTGATAAACAACTACTTTAAATTTTCACTGTAGAATTTTTGCAATTATCTTTCAATCATATACTACTATTGAAAAGTTATAAAAATTATACATATTTACATGCGTGTAGGATAAAATAATTATTTAGGAATGTGAGGTGAGTGATGAAATTAAAAATTAGCATTGTTTTAAATTAAAAGCTTTATTCTTTTTGGTAAAAAATTATGACCGAGGCACACATAATTATGAAATGATAGTAATCAGGATTTATCAGTAACCCAATATGTTTAAATCATTATAAAATGTCAGTAATCTTAAATGATGTTGCCCTATGTCAAAATTAGCAAACATTTCATAGTTTGATAAGTTCAGTATTTTACACATATCTGTATAATATGACAATAAATACATGGACGTGATGGCGTAATGCATTTTATTGGTCAATAAACATGCCATTAATTCACTAGCCAGCTTCAGAAGCTCAAGAAAAGTCAATCAACTATACTTTCAGACAAGCTCTTCCATCGTCATCTTACAGAAATTCAGTCATTATATTATGGGTCAGGAAGATTGATGTCAGCCTGTAAACACTTCCTGCAAATGACAGCCTCGTAGTTTTTTCTTATATGCTGGGCGAGCATGTTCCTATACAGAAAAAAGGCTATGAGTTGTACCTGACACCTTTTTTAATCAGATAAAATATTATATTGCAAGTAATCTTTAATTGCTTGGCCTGGCTCTCTTATGTCTCAGAGTTTCTACAGCACTGACACTTCCTTCTGTGCCAGTAAAATTTATCTCATACCCTCCATATTCAGATAAATATATTCTCATTTAGTGGACTTTGATGGGACCCTGAATTCCTGAGCTAGTGACTCAGATAATTTGATAAAATCCATAGTAATTATTTCCTCTTAAGTAGCTTGTGATTGTAATATATGACAATGCCCGGATGCAAGTTACACATACTATAAACCCTGCTCCTAATTTGGTGGGAATTTGGCTTGTGCCTGATGCTGGACCCCCAATATCTCAGATGATGCATGTAGCAGTGCAACTCTTGTAAGTAGGACACTATATTCTGAGACTCTTCAATGCAACATAAGCTGCTAAGGGGTGAGTTGGGGTAAATATGAGCTCAGATGCTAAAAATCTCAACATTGTGGTAGACTCTAGTAAGTGCATATGTAAACCACTTGTCACCAGCTGCTGGGGAAACTGTAATGGACGGGCTGGACTCAGGAGCGGTGAAAACAATTAATACTTGTAAGTATCAGTTGTGCCAATGCAGCTATTGGCGTGGTGGCACGAAGGACCAAACTTCACTCTAGGTGGTTACACATGTTGACATAGCTCTTTAACTGTGCATGCTAAATGACAGAAGAGATTCCAGAGATTGTTTCCTCCCCTCTCCACTTACCTCTACCATTGATAGGAAAAAGTGAAAAGGACTGAACCACTGCATCCAGTTCAGTCACAATCTTTTTGGACAAGCTTTGCGCCAGTTAACCAGCCTGTGAAAGTCCATAGAATTTCCCACATTTTTGTTTCACTGGAGTGTCAACTGAGTCTCTTGTCACCTTAAGAGCATTTGGGTACAGTTATTTTACTATTTCATTAGCTTGAGGACTTATACTACCACCAGAATGAGTTCGTGATAATCTGTCTTAGCCCAGCTAAATGTGTAAATTGGTACGGAATAATACCGGGACTGAAAATTTATGGTTACACTTCCTGAATGTGAATAACAACTAAACTTTTTTTAAAATATTAGCGTCAAATAAAAGCAGTTCAATTAAATTGTCTTTAATAGTTTTACTGTTATTCATGTATAAAGACTGTAAACATTAATTTGGCACACTCGGTATCGAGAGGAATGAAGGTATATATACTGAAATTATTTTCATAGCTACAGCTGTCTTTAACATTTTACTATGAAAGTAAGAAAACTCTGTTGACACTTATTTAAAATGTCTTGTCAACATTAAGGGGCGTGGTGGCGCAGCGGCTAGAGTGCTCTCCTTCTACCAAAGTGAACCGTGTTCGATTCCCGGCAACGGTCGCTCCCGGATTTTCTAATGTAGTAATCGTGCCAGACGGTAATGCTGGTTGGCAGGTTTCCCCTGGATTCTCGCGTTTTCCTCGCCTTTGCATTCTGGCACTTCTCCAGACTCACCTCGCTTCACCCTTCGTCGGCTCTCAAGATCGAGCTGCTAAGAGCCGCCCAAATCTCTCCACTACATTCTTGTCAACTCTAATACATAAACAAAGAAAAATTTTAAAGCATAGGTAGAAGATTATATTTTTGTGTTTCTACACTACCATCCATAACACCATGTATATAATCTTAACGAAATTACCAAATGTGTTACGAGAAACCCTGGAGGTTATATTAGATGACTTTCCCCCACCACCCTAGTGTAATGTGTGAATAAATGAATAACCTCTCTTACATTCGAGATTCAAAGTTTTATGTTTCTTCAATACACGATGATCATGCCATGATACCTCTAAATTCCTGGATATTTTAGAGAGTTTTACAGCTGCGGTTTTTATATTAACATTTTAACTGTAGCTTTTTGAATCTCTGCAGCTCAATTTTACCTTTTTTATACATCTTTACATGTGGCTCTGTAGACAAAGATAGGTACAAAAATAGTAATTTTTCATTACTCATGACAAAAGTGAAGTGCTAGCATAATCTAACTGTGATTTATCTCAGAATATTTTTTACTATGCATAATTTTACTTCTTTAATCCCATGGTCCTCTTTACGTTTTTAACATAATGATTTATTATATCAGATAATCAAATGAGGCAAAGATTTGCAAGAAATTAATCAAGAGTGTCGAAATGTTTTCAGTGGTAACTGTTTTAGTCTTTTAGTAAATATTTATTTATGATATTCCACTATCTCATGTTTCCCAGAGTATACTGATGACAGAAATTTGTTATATGTGTACATATTGTGATGGGAACAATATTTTCAATTAGCTGTGGCTGAATCTTTTGCAGGTGTAAGACAAAGCATATATGTATTATTGTTGTTATAGCTATACCCTTTCTTTCATTGAAGCACTTCACAAGATTTTCTCTGGTTTTGCTTTCTTGTTTGTACTTATTCAGTTCGTCACAAAAACATACACATATTTGGAACTTAGTAAGAGCTCAGTGATTATGTGGATGAACAAGAAATGTTTGATCTACTAAATACTACTTAAAAGGTTTTGAGTGTTTTTTTCCTAAACTGCCTCTAAACCATTGGTTTCACTGTAAAAATACTTATGTATTTCCCACGGCATTGTTTAATTTAAATTTTCCTTCAACAGATTTTTGCAAACTACGAAGTGAAAAAAATGACTATGAATCTCCACAGAGTTTAGAAGGTCTTCTAATTACTCCCCAGGGAAGAAATGCTCACTTACTGGATTATGTCATTCGGAGGGTGTTGTTCATAAATTCTTCTTTAGAAATTTTTGCTTGTGGTGCATTTAAATATTTGCTGCTTATATCATATGTGAATGCTCCATTTGACTTTCATTATACTCGCGTAATGATTATCTTAAAGCAACTATTGTCTCCTTCTTTTGCTAGTGCACTTTTCTTCATCTTGGTTCGGCTCTCAACACTTCGATGTTAAGAGCCGCCCAAATATTTTCTCTCACTCACTTCATGGAATGAATAAATATTTTGAAAAATTTAAGGTTACCGGTTAAGGCTGAGATTGGAATCACATAATTATATGTAATACGACAAAGATTTATACGACTGAAAGCAGAAAAACAGAGATATAAATAAATTAGAGAACAAAATTCCTCGAATTCTTTAAAACTACTATTTACTATCATAAACAAATTGCAGTGAAATGATATTGCCATAGTCCCTGGCTCATTGACAGTGTGTGTATCAGTTGACGCCCACAATAATTATCGCTAGTAGATCTACTTACAGTTATTCTACAATTGTAAGATGAAAACTACGTACATATTAGTCATAAAATCCAAATTAGTTTCGAATATCTGCTGATACGATCTAAGTTTCATGTGGTTTTATAACTGTTTCAGGCAAATGGCTGCAACTGTCTTAATAGTAGGCCTACGTATTTTGAAAGGAAAGTTTTATTTGGTGTGATATTATTTTCATCAAATTGTAGACTAATTTTTCTCCTTACCCAGCAGCTCTTGACAATGGTACACAAAAATTAAATGTTGTTTAGACAAGTATATAGCCTTCTTATCACGGAACAAAAGTGTTATATTCATTTATTGGTCACGTTTTTTATATACCTGGAAGCATATTCCCACCGAGGCATAACTGATTATTAGCTTCCATCTCGCGAAATATAACTACTTTAGATTATGCCTCCACTAATTGGAATTGCAGTGGATTCCAAGGCAGAGTTAGCGTAAGACATGACAGTCTATGAAATCTTCTGTTATTATGAGGTTTCCTTTAGACGTTATCCAAAATATTAAAAGATAATGATCCACAATTTAAGAAACTAGCACAATGGATGTGAAAGTACTGCATTCATTAATTCTGTATACAAGAACTTATCTAAGTGACATAATTTTCCTTTTGAGTTCAAGAAAGGTGCATTCACAGAAAACATTTACAAACATACGTAGACTGCATGAGATAAACATGTATAACAAATATTTTTACCGCAGACTCTCCTAAGCACAGCTCCAACATGATCTAAGAAATTTTTAAATTCCATTTAATATATTAAAATATGACTAAGTAATTTAAACTAACAATTGCAATCTTGCTGCGGTTTATTTCTATATTTGTCATTGTCAAATCATAATTATTTCTAAGTTTTATACTTTTCACTCTGGTAAAGAAAGCTTGAGGCCCAAAAATGATCATAATGTTCATAAAATCCTAGCTTAATATTTGTGCTTACTTTGTGAATCCTGACTAACAGTAACAATCCGTTAAAATTTCCCGAAACAAAAACCTGAGTAAATTAGACAAAACTGTTAAACTTAAAAGCTCTGTTGGAACAATTGTTGTATTTTTTCTTATTTCTGTGGAAGAGAGGCACCTGACGTGTGGCCAGGCCAAGCCAAATATTTTCTTTCCTCCAGTCGAAGTTACACTCTTGTATGTGTGAACCAGATATCCTATTTTTCTGTTTTGTTGCTTTTTCATTGCATGGGATGTTCTGTAGCTAAAACGTCGCCTACCAGCACTTAATACTAACAGTGTATCCATCAATTGAGACTGAACACACACAACTGTAGACAGTGTATATGAAATCCACAAAAAGCGGTTATATCTTATGATAGTGCAGGGAGAGAGTTTTTTAAAAATATAAATTGACCATTTCTGCTTCAGGACATTTGCAACTCTGCGCCAGACTTCGCTGGATGGGCTGCTTCCTCGGGCTCCAAACCTACTCCTGGCACGCCCCAGCGCCAGTGAGACAAACCTCCGGAAAATTGCACTCGGAGTGGACCCCGTCCCACGCCCTGGCTCCGCCCTAGGACTGCTGCAAGGTTTTTTACCATTACTACACTCGCTCAGTTCGTGCACTTCATTTAGAGTTATAGTTGCTCACATTAGCACGCTTCTTAACTGTTCTGTACTTAGTAGTCTAATTTATTGCATGTATCATCAACCACGTAAATATATTGAATAATAGAATTTCAAAGAATGTCAAGTACTAACCACATTATTTCTATAAAGCTCTATAATATCTACTACGCTGTTAATGTACCAACGACTTTAGATAATACATATGAAGTGATATAGATACAATTTTCAAAGTAAAATTTTCTTATTTATTTTTAATAATGCTCTGAGACAACTATTAAAAGACAATTAATATGTTATTATCAGTACAGATACATTTGCTTTTAGTTTATGATATAAGTAAAACACTGTTAAGGAGTTTACCAAGAGGGAGGATGTAAAAACCTCTAATAAGGGAAAGATTCTTGTCAAGGATGTAAGAATTATTTCACCAAATTCAAAACATTCTGTGTTGTAATAAGCGCATCAACTAGTTGTGCAGAAGATCTGTACCACTCTCCTGGAAGAAAACAGGCTGGAGACCACTTAACATAGCATCTTAGTGCTGATTAATTCTCCAGGTGTCCCTGATCTTGCCAGTGTGATAACCACAGCTACATCCGTGCAGTTGGCAGTAATTAGACAGTGACTATGTTCCATTGCAGGTGGTCGCCCATACCAATACTATCCCCGGAGGCAGTTTTCCTTGGAGAGATGGGAAACTGTACTAAATTTACTCCCTAAAATACTACTTGCTTTCACTGTACTTATGGAGGGACATAGAGAGATGTGATATGGAATGTGCTGGAGAATAATGCCGTTTATGTTAACTGTCTGGGATACCATCTGACAAGGAACTTCCTAAGCAATGGTAATAAGTTCAACCACATACCTAGATCTACCTTCCTTGGAATTTCCAAGAAAAGGGAACACCAAAGATTAATAAATGCATGTATTCAGCTCCAAGTTAAAACTTTAAGTTTCATATTATGGGACACGCAGCTGATCTGCAATGGCATGCACTGCATATTTCTGATGCTGCCAGCTTGATCGAGACTTCTGTGCTCATCCGAGTGATAGGGACTGATGTAGGCTCACATACAACCAATGACATGAAATCTTGACACTCACTGATAGTACACAAGTTTTGTTGTAAATTTATGGTTATGGAGAGTTGTGGGAACACATATATACCACCAACAATGTCCATTATGGAATGTACACAGGTAAACTGTCTTGAAGTACAACCACTTGGGCATCTAGGAATGTGAGCATTGATGTCTCACTGCATGGAATCTTCCACTGACATTTGGAGCCTGGTAGGTAGTCTTTAAGAGAATCGAACACTTTACCTCCTACATTTAGGTCTTCGCAAAATTAATTTTCTTCCTGAATTTATCCAAATGTACCCAATTTTTTTAATATTTCAATTTTTAAAAATAAATATTGATTTTGCTAATTTTTAACTCCTTTTTTTTCTAATTTTTTCCTGAATTTTTAACGACATTTTGCGATTTTCTCAATTTTTCGATTTCTAGTTATCACCACTCACTGTGAAAGTGACAGGAATACATTATATTAGTCGGGCCAATGGTGTAAACAAACATGGCCACTTCCCTCCTGATTTCACATTGCTAATTTTTGGACATTTGGCTCATACATCGAAAAGCCGCGAATACACGTAACTGATTTATGGACTTTTTCAAAGAGTCTTGAGAAGTTACAAATGGACAGTTCAGAAACAGGGGTGCCGGATGCAGGTCGAGGGACGAGCGGCGGCCCTCTTGGATGATGTCATTTTTTCCCTTTTCCCCTTGAAATTTTCCTTTTTTACCTCAAAAATAACCAAATATGACAGAATTTCCCTCGAAATTTCCCGAATTTCCTTAAAAAAATTTTAAGACTTTGGAAAAATCCCTCAAAAAAATATCTCATGCACAATCCGGATGGTTTGCACAATCCGGATGAATCCGGCTCAAAATTGTGCAATGTCAGCCGGAATGTGCAAGCAGGTATGCGAGGCTCTCGACTTTGATTGGATACGCGAGGCTCTTGAAAGGGTCCTGTCACTGACAAGCTAGCACCATCCATCTTTGCTGAATAATGTTCGTGTTCATTGCCCCCTGTCATACAACTTCTCACATCGTATAAGCATAGTTGACCCTAATTTCCGAATTGTTTTAGATATAGTTACCAAATTTGTAACATACGCATGATCCCCGACAACGAAAATTATCACATTCATTTATGCCCTATACGTACATACAAGCATAGTTGGTTGTAATTCCCGAACCCTTTAAGATACAACCGGCGAATTCATAACATAGGCATCACCCCCGACACCAAAAATTATCAAAGAGTAATTTATGCGCTATGCGAACTTTTAAGTAAAGTTGACCATAATTTCCAACCCATTTAAGATACAGGCGTCAAATTCGTAACATAGACATCACCCTGACAACGAAAATTATCACAGAGTCATTTATGTCTTATGCATACTTATAAGCATAGTTGGCCATAATGTCCTACCCGTTTAAAATACAGTCACAAAATTAATAACAAAGACATAACTCCCGACAACGAAAATGACTGCATGGTCATTTATGCTCTATGCAAGCTTATAAGCATAGTCACCTGTAATTTCCGAAATGTTTATGATACAGACACCAAATTCATAACATAGGCATCACTCCCGACAACAAAAATGACTGCATGGGCATTTATGCCCTATGTGATCTTATAAGCATAGTTGGTCATAATTTCCGATCCGTCTAAGATAAAGTCATAAAATGCATAACATAGACATCATCCCTGACAACGAAAATTATCACAGTCATTTATGCACTATGCATCCTTATAAGCATAGTTGTCCTAACTTCTGACCTTTTTTAGATACAGCTATCAAATTCATAACATATGTATCACCTTCAACAACTAAAATGACTACATGGTCATTTATTTCCTACGCTTAATTAAAAGCATACTTGACTGTAATTTCCGAACCGTTTAAGATACAGCTACCAAATTCATAACATAGACATCACCTACAACATGTAAAACAACCACAGGGTGAAATATACCCTAAGTATACTTAAAAGCATTGTAAGTCGTAATTTCCAAACATTTAAGGTCATGTCGCCAAATTCGTAACATAGACATCAGACTTCGCCCCCGACAACGAAAATGTTCGTAGGGTGAAATATACTATAAGCATTCTTTTAAGCAAAGTTGAATGTAATTTCCGAACAGTTTAAAATGCATCTACCAAATTCGTAAAATAGACATCACCCACGACAGCGAAAATGACCGCAGGGTGAAATATACCCTTCTCTAAGCATATGTATAGACATAGTTGGCTGTAATTTTTTGAACTATTTAAGATACAGACAACACATTTCAAACATAGCCATCACCCCCGTCATCGAAAAAGGTCGCAAGGGTCAAGTATGTCCTTAGCATGCTTATAAAAAACTCCGATGAAACTACAGTCCATAATAGTTATGTCGATGTTGATATCATACCAAGAAATTTATTAAAAAGCTAGAATGCACGTCGGCATTAGAAAGAACAAATGTTAACAAGTACCAACAAAAATAAATTAATACAATTACGATATGCATTATACGACTTGCAAAGGTCGCTTTCCTTTGCTTGTCACCAAACAACATGCATTTAAACCAATAGTCCCGCAAGAGAGACATCGCTGCTACACGACGATGCAAATAGATATAAAAACAAGTAAAGGGAAAATAGGTATAATCACTTACTAACCAGCACAATTACGTATTACACAGACGTCGAGTACTGTACGCAGTTTGTTAAACGATGTTATATCATACCAGACCTTCCTGACCAGTACAACAGAATATCATATGGACTGAAACGAAATCCTCGCCTCTAGTGAACAACCAACAGTCACAACACTAGCAGAGGAACACATACGACACGACCGACTTCGAGCACTCAATTAAAATCACGAGACTCTGTAGGACCGGTAAGCCGACGTCCAGCGAATGGGAGATGGTTCAGAACAGTTAAGAAAGTTGTATCTGACTCTAGTGTGCCACACACATTTTACTTTACGAGAGAATTCATTTATACGCTACAAACTATAAAATTGTCATGTTTTAAATACTTTATATATATATATAATTATATGTACTTTTTCGAATACATATAATTTATATTTATATAATAGCAGAACCATAAGCACATGCGAAACAACAAGCATTAAAACCTTTAGTCGCACAAGAGAGAGGCAACAATGCTACGCACTAAGACAAATATATTTAAATATATATAAGTAAATAGTTATTATCACGTGCCGGCAAATACATGTGTGTGTGAGCATCATGTACTGTACATTATGATAGGCGAAGAAATTTTCACTGTGAAGTGTGGGACATTTTGTAAACAATAGAACGTTGTTATAGTGGTTAGATAATTTTATTAGATATTAAAACAAACAGAAAGATTAAATCCCTCGCATTACTCAGATACCGAGCTACCATACATGCCCAAAGAATTCCTTCTCACATGTGTACAACATTAAATAAAATCCATCTACAAAACCTACCTGTATATCTGCAACAGGATGAAGAGATTCTTAGCTGTCTCACATGCCTAGGATGTTTCAAAGGTAGCTATAAAAATTATCAATGTAAATAGTTATAACCTTTTAATAACCTTTGCATATTGCACAACCATTGTGTACTATACCTGGCGTTTGTCGAAAAAAAACACTTTTACGAAGCTGAGAAACACAGGTACGATCAGGTCAACACTACTACACATAGATGCAAAAAGATATAAAAAATGTAAGGGAAAACGCTTGTCAACCATCACAATTAGATATTACATAAGTGCCGAGACTGTATGCTATGTGATAAATGATGCTGTACAATACCAGACTGTCCTGGTCAGTACAACAGAACAGCAAACGCCTGAAACGAAACCATTGCATTCAAAATACGGCGCTAACCAAGGCACATGTTCGCCCCGACAACTGTCGTGCTCTCAACAGGAAAAATAGATGAGATGCTGACACAGAAAAAACTAGGCAAGAGAGAGCTGCGTCCGGCTCCGAGGTCACACACAACACACACAGCTCAAGAGTTAATACCAATGTAGGGTAGTATATGTCATTGTTATTTTGGCAAAGAGTGGAGTCTGCTAATTTATAAATCCCTCCACACAGCTGCAATGTAGCATGAGCACTTATACTTATCAGAAATTTAGAGTGGTGGCAATCTCAAACTAATGTTGATATTACAACCAGGGAATCTGTCCAACAATTGTAAAAGTGAGGCTACTTGCGACCTTGCCGACCTTCCATGGCGCAGTCGGTTGGTGCGCCGCTTGTCTGGGGTGCGGGGGTTTCTGGGTTCGAATCCTAGGTAAGGTATGGGTGTGAGTTTAAGTTAGGTTGTAAGTTAGTTTATAAGCTGTCCCATGATAATCCTTCAGACGTAACACCAGGGGACGTTAATAGCCCTTTCCAATCCAAACTTGCGGTCTTATTTCTAACTTCAGCAAAAGTTTACAACCTCGCAAGACTGGTGTGTTTAATTTTTTACTGCTACACTGGCCACTGTGTACCTCTTCTCTCCACTGTTCTTAGTTTTTGGCTCCACACTAACTGCATCTTCGTTTTCACTCGCGACTTATATATATCATCATTTGCTGTCCAAAATCTTCTCATTCCTTTGTATGTGCATTTACTTACATTGTCTATAATTTGATCTGGTATTCCGTTACCCGAAGAAATTTTGTCATCCAAAATCACACTAGCAATAGAATTGTTTGCCCAAATTGTCTGCACAATTCGTTTTTCAATTTGTATTTTCATTTCTGGTAGTTATTTTCTTGTCTGTTTTTATACTATCTAGTCTCTTGCCAACTAATTAACTTGTAATAATTATTTGGCAAATTAAACCTTATGTTAAAACACACTATGTATTAATGTCAATATACACAAGGTTCTAGGCAAAGATCGATTTTATCTGTGGTCTTACTTGTATCTAATAGAGAACCTAGTCTAACACATAATATACTAATATAGTTCTGAATGAATGCCTTCATCCCACACATGACATTAATTTTTCGAATTCCAGGATGTGTCTTGCTTCGTGAGGGGAAGAGGTCTTAATTTTAAAAAATATTTAAATTCAATGTCCTTATTTTTTTTTAAATACTACAAAAATGTTTATAGAACTAATTCACTCGAAACATAATATCGCTGACGTTTTAGAAGTCTTCAGTGCAACAGCAACTACTAATCTCCATAATTAATCCTTTAATATACTGTATAACAATTATGAATGAAATATTCTGATATTTCCTACTAAAAATTTGTGTATTACATTTCTCTATATCAAAACAAATTGCACGAATTGCATCACTCTCTTATGATATCTTATCACATTCACTCTATAACCCAGGTGTGTTACAGACACTGAATCATTCATCCAGAGCACGAGCACTCTAATCACACCGAAATGTCATTTATGGAACACAGGTCACTCTCTCGATGTTGCCAATAACAGGTATAGAATGTTGAATCACCAGAAACACTCGCCAGCCACTGCCATCCACAACACAATATAAAATGTGTCTTTGGTAAAGCAAAATATTGTATTCATATTTCCACATTTTTGCCATCCAGAAAACTACATAATTCAGCATATAAGCAATTTTTAGAAAGGAAAAAAGTTAAATATCTTCTGGAATATGTTAGTCACCGCCAGGTGTAAGTTGTTAATAAGTCATGCATGTACCAACCATTTCGCATCCCTCCTGTCTGCATGTCATTCGATACTGGAACGGTTTCCTTTCAGTCACATGCCTCAACATTAAACAGTATTCTATGACACCATCTCGTGTTATGGCAACATACATCTGAGGGAATACTCTGTACTGTATTTTATGATTTCACAACACATTGTCTTAAAATAATGCAATACACTTACTCATATGTAATTAGCAAATAAAATTAATATAATTTTGTTTGCTATGCTATTATTGTCTAAGCGGAAATTTTTTTGTTATATAATATAAATCATGAATCCCTGTGCTGTGTTATCTATAAAATGTAATACTTTAGTACAAGAAAATACCTTTCAACATATTACACCATTTGAAAACCATACAAAAATGCAATGGTATGTATTATAAAAGCTCGCCCTTGAAACAATTATAACCAGAATATCTATCATTATTCATATTGCATAATATTTCAACAAGCAAAGTTTATCTGATCACAATTTGAACATACAACTATGAAAACACACCAAAGGTTATCTCTTAAAAATTACCTAAGTTCACTTAAAAATAAACTGAAACTAACTTTGATTACAAGATTTACTGTTATTTCGGATCATCATGAATTTTTTTATGAATTTAAAATTTTCCTAAAATAAAAATGACATTCCCATATATCCTAACACCTCAAAATGCACGTGTGCCTACTATAGTCAATTCACAATTTTGAGCCTACTTTCCCAAGGAATGAAAGACTTATGAGGAAACTCTTATTTTATATGTCTATATATATATATATGTACTAGCGAATCAGCCCGGCTTCGCCCGGGTACAACTGAGTTTTACAGTGATACACTAATAAATAAGTTGGGAAAAGACAATTAATTTATGTGAAAACAGAATGATAAAATTATACTATGTTGGCCTAGGTTTTTAAATGATTACTGCAACCCAAATGAAAGAAAAAAATTTTTCCCGATAGCCAAGAAGTAGGGTATTGTTTTTTGGAGTGTATCTGTGCAACTATCGCGTAGTTACCACATTTCCATTTTCCAGCGTCGATGTATGAAAATCAAAACGTGAGTTTCATCAAGTTGTAGCTTTAGAAATAAGTGTACTTTGATACTTCTTTTTGCTCTTGGCTGAGGGATCTTCATTGACCACCAAAGTTAAGCAATGTTCCCAGCGGCACACATTTGGATGGGTGACCGTTTAGTGGCATAACATCTGAGCGCTTCCGGTCCTCGGAGGGCACGTTAAAAATTATGTCCCGGTTGTCATCGATTAATAGCAGTCGTTAAACCATTTCAGAGGTGCTTGGGCTGCCTGATAAACTCTGACACCAGAGGAAAAAAATATTTCGGTCACGTTCCCAGCCGTTGCAGAATTAGGTTTTGCTGTTATTCCACAGGACCCGTACATCTTACCGGGATAAAAAGTATTGTGTGTCCTATTCCACGACCTAAAGTACCTACTTACCAAATTTTATCAAAATCCGTTTAGCCGTTATGGAGCTGAATGGTAACAAACATACACAAACACACAGACTTTCGCATTTATTACATAATTAGGATATATGTACATGTACGTCGTCCCTAAAAACGTTTGACAAAGGTAACTGAATTTCACCAAACTCGACACACATGTAGGAGTTAGTCAGGACATCTGACTTTTAATAGTTTTTGACAATGCCGGGCATTTTCTTTCAAAATTGCGGCCTTTTTATAATTTATGGTTATATGTAATATCTCGGGAACCATTCACCTATTCAAACCAAATTTTGTATGTTGACAGTGCATTATGAAAGTATTGTATTTAGTTATTTATATTATTGTTGACAAGTAATTTTTCGATATCTCAAAAACTACTTAACCAACACTCGTCGAAATTGGCAAGTAAGTAAAACTATGTTAGGCCATATAAATGTATGCAATTTATATGGATTAAGCTCATATTCCATAATGTCGCAAATACAAATATTTTAGGTATGTTTGGTATAACTACCATACCGTTTGACCAATTCCGACCAAATTTTGTATGCTGAAAGTAACTTATATGTTAGAAGCATGATAAATGCTAACACAATGCACTTTTGTCCACCGTTTTGCAAGATAGTGCCACAAGAATAAATTTAATTTTTCTGCCATATCTCGGGAAGAAATTTACCTATTCCAACCAAATTTGGTAAACAACTAGTACTGCTACAGATGATATAAACTGTCATGTTTTAAGTATATTAGTCACTTATTTTAAAAATTGTGGCCATATAGCCCTTTTAGCTGAGTAAGCTATATCGTTGAAGCCATATATAAGAAAGGACAAATAGTAGGCGTTTTGAACGACCTGTAGACTAGACTCCACGGTTATATGAACTTTCGAGCTTCAGCTCTCTGTCAATTGGCTGCTGCCCCAATGTGTAGCCAATCTTACCTCTGACCAGGTGGTACATATTTCAGTGCTTGCTTTATTGCATATATTTTATTGGCTCAGAGTTCACTTAGGCCAAAACGCCCATAATCATTCTACTAGTATACATGTAAGAACAACCTAAGAGACACATTATTGGAAATTGCTGGAATAAATCGCATATAAATACATGATATATGAAACATATAATGTAGGGTTAGACACATTTCGGTCGATGAATAAAGATGTTATAGTGAGATATAGTGTCCACAGTTTGAATACCAACCCGAGTTTCGGATCATTTTTAACGAACATAGTGTGTGATTTTCTCTCTGTTCGCGGGTTTATACGCACATCTCTTCTCTACATAGTATAAAACATAGTCGCTTATCCGCGTCTGTCTGTGTATTCGCTTAGTACGTCTAAATTACTTGATGGACTGTGATGCAGTTTTCAACATCATTTAGAGAATTCCTTGAGGAAGTTTTTGGTGTATAATACATTTATATTNAGACACATTTCGGTCGATGAATAAAGATGTTATAGTGAGATATAGTGTCCACAGTTTGAATACCAACCCGAGTTTTGGATCATTTTTAACGAACATAGTGTGTGATTTTCTCTCTGTTCGCGGGTTTATACGCACATCTCTTCTCTACATAGTATAAAACATAGTCGCTTATCCGCGTCTGTCTGTGTATTCGCTTAGTACGTCTAAATTACTTTATGGACTGTGATGCAGTTTTCAACATCATTTAGAGAATTCCTTGAGGAAGTTTTTGGTGTATAATACATTTATATTNATGGACTGTGATGCAGTTTTCAACATCATTTAGAGAATTCCTTGAGGAAGTTTTTGGTGTATAATACATTTATATTTAATGTAAGGATAGTAGAGAATGTCGAACCGTTTGTAATCAAGTCGTAAAAAACCGCTTTTAGGGCGCTTACATGGCTTGCGCTGACTAAACCATAAGAGATACAACAAATTAATGTACTACAGAATTGTAGCTTTCAAAACGGTCTACAGAAAAGTCCGCAATAGCATATGTTTATATTTTAAGGATGACCCACAGTAACCTTTTTTGTCTTTCAAAGTATCGCTGTAAAAACTGAATTGTCACCGGGCGAAGCCGGGCCGGTTCGCTAGTGATAAATAAAGTTAAGCAACCTCCAAAGGCGAGGTATTGTGTAGGGACCTGAGTTCTACACCAGAAAATATAACAATTTTAATTCTCTTTCGGTCATCGAAAAAATCTGGTAATTTTTCCCAGTGTTTCGGATAATGTTTTAGGAATGAAGAGTAAAGACGAAATGTAAGTGTTAGCCAACGGATATAGGAATAAGTGCGTGATAATAAGTTCGCAATTCGATTAATGACTCGTGTTGGGGGTATCTTTTTAGTGATGTTCGTACATTAATTTTTCACTGTTTTTTCGTATTCGTGCAACTGATACCAAATTTTAAGCAATCTGGAACTATTAGGTACGGCGGGAAGACTAACAACTCCATGTTTGTTGCCAAAGTGCGACGTCTTTTCGAGGGAAGCCATCCCGATTTGAAATATAAACCGTCTGATTTTTTCAAGATTAAGTGCAACGGAATTTTGGCTTCATAGAAAACTATGACACCAGATGCAAAAAACCCATAATGAAAAAGTACTGTATGCTTCCTATCAAATAAATTACCATGTTGCTCGAGCTGGTAAAGCTCGTGCCATTACAGAGACTCCTATCAAATCTCGTAAATCGATATTGTTGAGGTTTGTTTGATGAAAGAGCTTTTAAATTACACTCCAACTGTCGTTTATCATATAACACCGATGCTTAATGAATAAACGATATGGCTGGTGAAGAGAAAGAGACACTTATCAGTCGCATCAGGTGTACAAAATTCGCACAACATACGGATGAATTAACTGACGTTGGCGGTTTGGTGGTTTTTAATGGTATCCATTCGTTATGTTTACTGACGAAGCTACCAGGAGGACCTTCATTGTAGACCACTACTGTCCAACATATCAGCGAATAAAATGTGTAATCTTTTGGATGAATTCTGCTCATCAAATGAAATACTGTGGGAAAACTGTGCAGATATATGCATTGATGACGCAAAGACAATGATGGGTCACAATATTGGAGCCACTGCCAAAATTTAAAAAAAAAAAATTGTAGCAGCAGTCATTGCGTTCTTCATAGACACACACTAGCCTCGATAAAAATGCCTACTGCTTGACGCGTGGCGCATATTGGAAGTGTTAGAAGCGGCGCTGTCANGCTTAAACCAGTAAAGGGACTTCCCGGACGATACATGTCGCCCATTTACGCATACCGAGGTCAAGCCGAGGTGAGGTAGCACTTGCCTCCCTCGGGCCTCCTCTCCCACCCCCCTAGCAAGCCCAGTGAAATGTGTAAACGCCGAGAAATGACAGGATAGTAGGGCGTATTTCCGCACGTCAAAAACACGCACCGAGAATAAGCTGACAGCGTATGACAGGGTAAGATTTAGGGTGCAGGCCACCCCATCCCCCCCAACCAACCTTCAAGAACCAGGGCGTGTGTATGAAGTGCTTGGTACTGCGCCCTCCTCTCTCCCCTCTCCCTCAACAAGGAAGACATGTGTAGGAATCGAGGGAGGGAACCAAGAGAGAATATAAGTATCTTTGCAGGGAGGGGGATCCAGTTGGTCAGTTGTTATCACCGCACAGAGAGAGTCAGTATGTCAGTCATACCGGGGCAGTCGGAGGCTGCGATACTACGCGCTGGGAGAATCAGTTACATCAGTGAGGTAAACCAGTCAGTTAGGAGTGTGCACCGAGGGCAGCCGAGGTCGGGGAGATCGGACCCAAGCCAAGTGAGTCAGTCACATCGGACAGTCAGTGAAACCCCGGTGCCGAAAAGCCGACGAGCGGAGGTGACGTGGCATTCGTTATCACCACACCGGGATGTGTATGGCGACAGGCATTGGGAGCCGGGAGCGCGGTGTCAGCTGGACGAGAATCACAACATTAAGGGGTCAGCCATATCGGGATGCGAAACGGTGGGCGCAGGGCAGAAGCAGTTTGACAGTTACTAGAGTCACATCGGACGAGTAGTATTAACATGCTGGGACATGAGTCAGTCAGTGATTTACCGCATCAGTCAGTCAGTTACCAGTCAGTCAGTTACAATGCACCAAGAAGGCAGAGTCGAGTGGTGAGCTCCAACGAGGGGGTGCCATGTCGAGCAATTTGGATTAGTCCAGTGCAGCCCGTAACCGAGAAGGACGGGTGGGAGCCCGCCAGAGTTCCCTCGCCAGGACATGGTAGGGAAGTAATCAGTCAATTACAACCCTATGCTGAGAATGGAGCGAGTGGTGAGCTTCAACGAGAAGCGCCACATCTATAGGAAGCCAGCTGAGTGCAGCACACCAACAACAGTCAGTCCGAGGGCCTATAACAGGGGCCATCAAGCTCACCAGATCTCATCAACTGCCGGAATGTATCCGGGCCACCCAACTCACTAGATCTCAGTAACTGCCGAACCACTGCCCCGCAACCGCAACAAGAACATATAAGTAACAACGGCGTCACTCAGGGACGTGTCCTGTCACCTAATGCCCCCACAGCATCAGAAGCGTTAGCCAGAACATGGTAACCAGCCCTGCAGGCCAGAACTCGCAGGGCGTTAAAGTATGAGTAAATTCTCGGCACAAGGGGCCGGGAAAGTATGTAGAAACTCCCGGAAAAGTTCCAGGAATGTATGAATAAATTCTCGTTGAATAAACCTGTTCAAAACCAAAAACGTACTGAAGCATTGTTTGATATACCCTCAACCTTCAAAGCATCTACAGTATGTGCCATCGAACATTAACTGAGGACCCTATTACCCCACAGGTGAGGAATAGTGTCATGCTCTTATGATTGTGTTAAACAATGCCTTAAAATAATAGACTATATAAAATTAAGAACTTTTACAAATAGGCTTTTTAAAGTAATGTGTTGAGATATGGAAAGCCACCATCAGTCTCTCCTGCTGCACACTGAAGTAAGATAGTTGCCTCAATGAAATGCGTTTAAACATTTAATGGAACTGCTGCAGAGGTAACATCATGTTTGATGGATCATAATGCTCTATTTGCGACGGTTTTAAACTACGAAGACTGGATGTGTAAACTGGTTATTTGGCCAACATTTTTAAGAAAATAAACGAAATGTATACATAACTTCAATAAAAATCTGCCACCGTTTTTTTACACAAACGCCCATATGTGTTATATTAAGAGGAAACTTATGTATTAGTTGGAGTGCGTGGAAAACGAATATATACATATTGCTTCCCTCTTAATAAACGCTTCTTGAATGAATATAACATCAACATTCAAGAAAAATAGAGAAAACTATTCGGCCCATCTCGAAACATTGAAAAGTTCGTTTGAAGATTATTTCCCAATAGCTCAAGAGAAGGTTCTTGTTGACTTTAAATGGATACTGAATGTGTTCAGCGTCATCAAAGTTCACCCATCATAAACTAAGCGGAATACGAGGTCCTCATAAATTTGAGGTCTTAAAGCGAACTAAAAATCACGTTTCAAAACCAAAGTCTACCGAAGTTTTGACTGCATTTACAAGATGAATTCAGAGAAATCAAAATTAGTACTGCTGCATTTCTGAACTACATATCTCTGTGAGGCAGGATTCTACGCTTATACAGCTACCAAAACAACGTACATAATATGCTTAAGAGCAGAACCAAACATTCGCCTGCAATCATTATCAATTAAACGTTAAATAAGAAAATTGCAAACAAAATTGCAAACACATGTGTCTCATTAAGATTATATGTTTATACACTTTAATTTGTGGACATTGGTGTTGCTCTCACCAACAATGTAAATCATTTTTCGGTTGTAATGCAAGAACTTTGAAAGAATTTTTTTGGCAAGGCCAAGTTTTTACAATATAACGTAATAGTTGAGAATATATTTAGTATTATGGTAAATTTCAACGTTTGAAAATGTTATTTAATTGTATGGAAATTGCGCAACTGTTTAGGTTTAGATGCCTCTTTACCTTACTTTCCCTTACTATCTACCCCCCTTTCTTCTTCCCTTAATACTCTTAAACACTATTAACTTGTAATACATAGGGTAGGGCGCTAGACCGAAGTGTTCGGTTCCTCTGTATAGGTTGATTCTTAAAAGGGTTCCGCGAGTCAAAATTATTGGGAACCGCTGACCTAATTTTATGTCTAGTACTATAAGAGAAAACTGTAACATCAAACTTAAATATGTACATACAAAAGTTCTGTATATTTTAATTCACATAAACCGGTTCTCTCTCAAAAGGGAACGATACCTGGTTTAACCTGTACAACGTAATCATCCATGTTTAAGGTTACAGAAAAAGATTTACGTATATGTCTTCTTTACATGTTTTCACCAACAAAATGCATACAGGTTGATTCTAAAATCATGGGACAAACATTGAGGGGTGGTAGAGCTCACTAAAACAAACAATTTTTGTATAGGAATATATGGGCGGAAGTGATGCGTTGAGGCACAACGTATAGTGAACTAACGTATAGTGGATACGTTAGTTCGTGGTATAGTAATGAACTTCTCAGTGACGAAGAACTACGCCACAGTCATGAACCAGCAGGTACGCATGCTTATGTTTCACAGCAACTAAAGCCGCAATTAAATCCTCTTACATAAAAAAATATATTGTTAAATCAGCACATTAACCAATGCAGATTTGTAATTTTCACATCGCCAAGTAATATATAATTGACATGTGTCAGTCAGTGTCTTACACTGAGAACTAATTTTCGGTAAACCTGGTGCTCAAAAATGCACTTTTTTTTATTTTCTAAGTTAATTATGACTCCACTGATCTTAATAAGCTGAGAGAGCGTTTAACTTAGAATCCTCTTAATAGCAGTATTCACCTATTTTAATTTGTCTCTGCTTTATCAACAGAATAGCTAAGTTTATCCATAATGAATACTGTTGTTTATCTGTTACAGGGTATTTATCGGAAGTTATAATTATGAAATTAATTCTTTTACACATTTATTTCCAAAATCATGCAATAAACAACAGACAATTATTATGTCTCAACAAATTGCAATATGTATTTAGTTTATTTCCGACGAAATAATGTATTAATATTTTAAGGCTCTTCAACATTACTAAAAATAACATTTTAAACTGCTAAACAATCGAACATACGTGATCATTTTCAATGAATTTTGTATAAGCGACAACACTGAGCTTTGCTACAAAATATCCAGCAACAAAATTATAAAGTTACTGATTAAAGTTTTACTGCTGCACACAATATAACTACGGTATATTACTCTGCATCAGGTAACAGATAAGCATGTAAAGGCTATGCAACATTTGTATAATTTCTTTCACTTCTGTGCCACAAAAACAGAATGTGGTACCGTGTAGCCAGACATTTTAAACCTGAGTTTTACATCACTCCTGGTTGATGATCCCAATGAAATTCTATCATCTCCAGTGTTGGGTGGAACATAAGGCGTTTTAACTAGAACGATAAATTATATGTTTCTAAATGTGCTATTCATGGCAATGATGTGGTCTGTGCATGTGGCAGCATCCAGTGTGGTGAGCAGTTCGGGGCTCCGAACCACCGCACAAGTGATGGGTGCTGGTAACTACTCAGCAACCTCCGCAACTGGTATCCGCTCACCACCGCTGTCCGACATCGCCTCCTGCCTTCCCCCGGACCTGCGTCACTTATTGGGCTCCACCAGCCTCGTTGACAACTTTCCCTACAGCAAAAAGGTGAGGTATCTACTTAGGGCTCCCAGATATGCCACGACACACATTTCTGATGCTATCAAAATAAATTTGATTCTTTTATAAGTTAACAACATATATGCATATACAGTAGCCACAAAATTGTAATTTTCCAAACTCTTCTAGATTTTTTTATCCTTGTCTTTAAAACTTGGCGATAGTTCAACAATTTCAGGAAAACCACTAGTATGATCACAATATGGTTCATAGCACAACAAAGCAGTGCAGGTGCAAATCAACATCAGCCATGGGTTATCATTTAGAAAGGACATCAGGTTCATGTCAAAGTGATAATATAGTGCGGGAATTTCATGGGCGTGGCTGTGCTTCCTGCCACAAGAAAATCTATATCACCGCGAAATATTTTACTTCACGAACCAAGGTAGGCAGAAGACAACTATCTAGTAACCATTTGGAATTGTGTTAAGGAGCATGACGTGAAGGTAGGAACTACATAGCTTTCAGAGGGAAAAAAAATCAGGCGAGGTGATGAGACCCATGGCTGTCTCATTCTCATTCTCTTAAAAGGCGACAAGGAATAATTCAGAATATATAGCATAAGATCCAACTCAACACTGAAAAGTAGCCAGTCTAGGCCTAACTCCAGGAAGAGGTGAAAGGTAGCCAAACATTTTTTGCACCAACATTCACAAGCAACGCCTCCAATACATAAAGTATAACCTTGATGCAACCTTACCGTTTATATTATTTTTCAATTTTCATAATTTATTTTGGACAGTCCCAGGTAACTTTACTTAATGAACAGTGTTAAAAGTGTCCACATTATTAGTATTTTGAAGTGTAATTTTCCGTCATCCATCGTTACTTTTTTACAGTCCCTGCTGAAGTCTTTATGGTAAGTCGCCCAGATTGCACGCCCGGGTTGTCACAATTTACCCACACTTGGAACAAAAAATATAAAGGCATTGCCTGTAAACATGGAAAACTGAGCCGCCATATCAATGATGCTACCAAACTCTTAGATGCCTCTAGATTGTGGCATCAGAGAATCAGTGCCTAGACCTCTGCCATTTTAACAGCAGATTATGTATATTTTTCTCAAGCACACTTATATTCCACAGACAGTAAGTGGGCGGGGTGCCACGCTTTGCGACACAAGAATTTTCAACTTGAAATAAGGGAGAGGGAGAGAGGGCAGAATTGTTTTTTTTCAGCGCCAGGGAAAGGGGGCAGGAAAGATATAAATGGAGAAAAATGTAGAAACACCGGGAAAATACAGCTTTTGTATTGAGTTTCATAAAATATATCGTAGTTATGCCTGTCTTTTTTTAACGCATTTCATTTTATCACTGACACATCTTTCTCCCTCCTCATCCTCCTGGCTAACCTAGTATTGGTTTCCCAAAGGCGGAAGTGCAGCTTCGCATGTTGAAAGCATTTTCACTAATCATATTATTTCATTTTATGTGTCCTGTCACCAGAAGCCACATTATGCATGGTAGTAAAAAATTAAAATTGGGCTTCTGCTGTAATCTTACTTAAACTTTTAAATTAAGAGAATGATCTTAGGACATGGATCATTATTTTTTTGTTGATCCTTCAAAAATCCATTTATAAAGGTTCCGCTGTAATCTCATGGGACACTTGGCACAGACAGGAGTGATAGATAGTATGAGGGCTCCATCCAAACACACCATTGGTGGCATTTTCAAGGATATTAGTAAGTTCAGAATGAACACAAATTTGATAATTCCAGATATAGGTAACAACTTACTAGATCAACTTCCTAATCTCTACTTTTCCAATTACATAACAAGTTTTATTGTGAAAGTTAAAACTCAAATTGTTCATCTTTATTCATTCGCAACGCTTTTGAGCTACATACGCTCACTTAATTTCCTGCAGGCTACAAGATATGTGACTTGGCTTCATGACAAGTAAAACTAAATGTTATGTATCTACTTCCATGTGAGACCTAAAAAATGGCTCATCAGTCCTACTCGCAGTTGCATCATGGCCTAAATCACCACCAACTTATGATTCATAATATTTCTGAAAAATCATAATTACTCAAGAATGAGTGGCAAAATCAATAAATAGGTCATTATAATCTACGTTCCTAATAAAATCATGTTCCTAATTTCATAGACACCACAACCTAGGTTGTTTCCAGCATTATTTCTTGGATGGTGCAGAGAGTTACAGAATAAATGTTATAATAATTATAATTATTATATACATAAATTTATGATTTAGCAGAATGTTAGCGTTTTTTTTATTATTCCAAACAAATATGACACCTTTGTTCAATTGAACACTTTGTCATTTATTGCAGTAAAAATTACTATGGAAAATAATGCTACCAACATTGGACTGGTCAGTAGTGGTATGTACTATGATGCTGCCCGTGTATAATTACTTCATCGTACTCCTACTTATAGGTGCGATAAAATTACAGCGTTTGTACATGTTTGAGGACTTATTTACAACTGGCCGCGCGTGACTGTACAACAGTCCAGGACTTCCGCACAACTGCCATGCGAGCCACTGTTTGGAGGCAAATTACGGTTCCTGGATCCACATGTTAGTAGGTGCACAAACACATACACCAGCAATAACTCAAATCACAACACCGGCTCCAAAAAGGGATTAAACCTCTTTTTTAAAATTCTAAAGCAGTATATATTTATAAAGTAAAATACCGTACTACACAACACAACCCATGTGGTAATAAGATAACAAATTGATAAGAGCAAAAGGTTAAAAACAAATCATACATACATAAAAAGAAATGCTACAACATGCGATATTTTATACACATATGTAAGATTGTCACTGGGCATAGTCACATATAGTCATTATCATTTTACTTATTTTACCAGACCAGAACACAGAACACACTACACATAGAACATTGTTGTTGGTTTCCTGGAAGTGTACATAACTTCGTAAATGGTTTCTTGTAGGTTCCAGCCATACCATAACCAAATGGAATGAGCCTCTTCGATGACTCCCATTTACCAACATAATTCCCCAAATTGTATGTTTGGAGTGGGCCATGTCCACTTGCTCCTCTGCTGTTAATTAATTTAAACAGTCCTTTGAACATCTGCGAGGAAATAATTATTTTAAACTGTAATATCAGACATATTCGTGGCTTGCTTGTGAAGCCAGTAAGAGAGCTCTTACACGTGGCGGCAGACGATTAATTCTGAGTCATGAGTCACTGGGAAATATGGCAGCTGCGCGATTCGGCCCCTGGTGACCTGTAGACGTTAGGGCGTCACATGCAGGGTGTGACCGGGGGTGACGCGCAGTGATTACTATCACTAGATATAGGCAGTAGGGACGTGCCGCTCTTGGTCAGTATTCTACCAGTAGTCAAGGAGGTGGCATCGGAAGATTCGTCAGCCCAGGAGAAGCTCATGGGAGCTTGATAGTATAAGGATATGCTATCCATTGCTGAACTGGACACGGATGTGCAGTGTGCTTTTAATTATAATTGTATAGAGTCAACACTTCTTATAAATTAAGTTCTTTTAGGTATGCTTTGATTGGAGTTGTCCAGAGTCATTGGGTCCCCCTTAATATCAGAACGAGAGGTGGATATATTAATGTAATGTGGGTTATTTTTTGCATGGAACTCGTATGTAAAATGTTTAGGTTAAGTCATGTTTTGATCTCTTGGTTGCTGTAGTTCGCGTGTTTGGAGATAATTGAGCAAACACCAAGATAAGAGTTTTACTTGTGAGTGTGGGAACCCAATTTCATTGAATAGGAAAAGTTTTGTTGGAATCTGTTAAATAAATGGCGTCTTAGCGCAGATCGCTAATATACAGATTTGCCTTTCATGCAGCTTTGTCATAAGTGACTGGCCCATCCCGGGTTGTGCACTATTGCAACCCCCTTCCCACTCCGAATATCGCGTTGTAGGGCTACACCCTGTCTTGAGCACGAATTATTCTGGAATTGTTACCTATGCAGAATGGGTTTCGGTAACACCCAATTATTGAAATTACCATGGTGGTAACTACCATCCCCTTTTGAACATCTTAATGCGAGAAGCTTTCTCTCCTTCCTAAGCCAGTTTAACATGTTCAGACTGTTACGCTGTTGACTGTGAAGGCTTCGTGACACATCTATGCCAAAATTGATGTCGATGTTGTTGAAGCAATTGCCACCTGGGCAAGCTTATCCTAACCCCACATAAATTGTGTTTGGGAATATTTTTTATAGTTGCACCAATGAGGAAATGACCAGGTGTCAGAACTGTTGGGTCACTGGTATCGTCGGAAAGTAGAACGAGAGGTATGGGATTTAGGTAATATTTGATGTGCTTCACCAGTATGCTGGGTTCTTCGTATGTAAAACATGTAGTTCCCATAACTCTGGGTAAGTCGAATTTAAGACCTTATGGCTGCTTCCCACAGGCTGCTGAAATATGGTGATATGGGAGGGAAGAAATGCCACTTCACTCCTTCTTATGTGGTGTAACACAGAAGCTGAGTCTAGTGATTTTAACTTCTGAAAAGGGTGTGCAGCTCGAACAGTGATTTCTGAGCTCCGACGAGCTTGCATCCATAGTCACAAGATATTTTCACATCTACCTTGCCGAGACAAAAATCTCATTAGAGGTGCAAATAATGTTTGAGTGGACAAGTCACTCACAATTTCTAGATGGACTGCCCTTGTAATAATACAAATGGATATCGCAAATACATGTAATATGGCTTTGTGCTACGAGTTCCAAATTTTATGCAAATTGGTCTGGTAAATCCACTCCAAAAGTTGATGAATGGCTTTGCTGAATTAACTCGATTGTGTGGCAACTTACCCATTAGCTGCTGTGGGATCCTTTCCTTAATTTACAGTGATGGAGAATGCTTCGAAAAAAATATCTGTCATTGATAATGCAAAAGTTTTGTCTGAATGATGAGAGTAATAACATGAAACAAATGTTGATGTTCATTTTCTATGACCAATTGTTTTATATGGTGTGTTGGAGGTAGAATTTTTTAATACTTCTGCTCGAAAAGAAAGCTCGGAATACTGAAACCAACTCCCAGTACTCAGATACTGGATAATGGACAAAAAGGCACTGAAACAATTCAGTTTTTTCTAGTGAATATTTGATAACCATGGTTCATGTCATGAATATTTCTTGGATATTCCTGCAGCTGAGCTATTCTTATGCAGCAGTGTATCGATTCCTTGAACTCTTATAATCCAAGTGGGCCAGTCTTCCATTTCGCATATGACAGCCTACAGTTGAGCGTGAACTTAAAACAAAATGCCACCACACAGATTGGATAGTTTGAAAAGTATTTTTATAGTGTCATCTGTGTTGGTCATGATGAGGCTTTTTGAAAACTTATGATATTCAGGTACAGCAGCTTGCATTGCAGGCTGTGTACACACAGGCCATGATGTGAAGGAGCTTGGAAGTCATTGTGGCAGGTGCCCCAACAAAAAATTTTCACTAAGCTAATATGTGCTGACTCGTCATGAAAAAAGATCTACAGGGTTTTCTTTTGAGAAAATGGGTCTACATTATTCTGATGATGCACTCTCTTGAATTTCTGCGACTCTGTTGACAACAAATGTCTTCTATTTTGTAGGCAATGCAGACAACCAGACTAACACTGGTGGGTTTGGTCCATGGGAGAATTGTGTTTATAATATGGTTAATTACACATGTGGCCTTCTTGCCTTCTAAATAGAATTGCACCAAGAATCGATTTTCAAAAATACAATCTTTAACTTGGAACAAAGAAATTCGGCCATCGTTTCTCCACTTTCGTTTGTTTATGGCACATAAAGGTGTGCTCCATGAGCCTTCTCAGAAGCATTGGAGAAGCAGTGAAATTATTGGAGGTCAGTAGCTACCCCTGGTGCTGAAATGAATCTGCCTGTTCTGATATTGTCAACTAGAGGAATCTTGTCATACAGATATTGCCAAGTTTTGTGTATACAGCCCTGAGAGTAGAACCTCATCTCATCCTAGTTTGTCCTGCCACAAATGTTAGATAAGATCTTACGGAGAATTAATATAGGGCTGATTATACCAAAGGATCAAATATTGAGGTGATAATGCCTACAACCATCCTCTTGGTGAAGTTGATCCGTGTTGATGGCCTTATGTTGTGGGTCTGTTTACAATCTATAACTTATATGCTGCCATATGCCATATTATGCAATGTCTTAGTGTTAACATTCATGGCGAGAATCGGCTCTAAAGACATCGGTGTTGAGAGCGGCCCAAATCTCTTCACTCACCGATTCATGTCGAGATTCATTGAAACACCTGTATATTTGTATTAATCTGGGTTGTTCTGTAACAAATATTTGTGCACCATTTGCGAATAGGAATTTCAACTATGTCCAAAAGTTGCAAAAGTTCTCCTTTTAATGTCAAAGTTTCTTGAACAGTTTTTGCACCAGACACACACTCATCCACTTGCATTCGGGTATTTTGCCCTTTGTAACCACCTGATCTATAGTAAATTTGCACTGGCAGTATAATATGCAACAGTTTTGAGCTTGTACTCTTTGATCGGAGGTAAATCTTTCCTCCAAAATATTTTCTGAAAATTGCAATTTCTGAATCATGCTTGATTTGCCGATACATCTTAGAATGTCTGCTTGAAAATATATTTGTTAAGATCCAAACCTCATAACAATGGAGCATAAGTCCTACTGTAAAGTTAGCCCCAATAATTAGTTTGTCATTCAAAGAATCGCCCTTGCTTGACTTTGCAGATGCATAAAATAACTCTCTCATCTTAATGGTTGGGCTGAACGCTTGAATACTGGATGATATGGCATGCAATAGGTGATTTCCTCAGTATAATCTGTAGCATCGGCTAGCTGCACGTGTCCCAGTGTCTAACATTTATCCATTAAGTCCCTAATACACCCTTTTAAATTATGGTTGCCTGTTCAGTCCTCTCTAGCTGGTAGAACCTTGTGGCTCTCACTTTGTGGAAGTCTCCAAGTTTTCTTAAATCTTTACGAAATGACAACCGAACTATGAATCGTCCCGATTCATCTCTTGAAAATATTTCACTGAAATGTCTTTCATATTGCATTTCTTCCTTGGGTTGTAGTATTCTAGTAGAGTCCTTCAATTGCCCATAATATCTTGCGATGACCCAGATTTTTGTCTGTTATCAAAAATAATATTTCTCCTGATTAAAGCATGTAAGATTCAGAAGTGTCTGGCTCATGGAATCTTCCTGCAATTATTCATCCAAATAAAGTGTTTTGCAAGAAAGGCAGGTCCCTGGATCTTTTTATTTTCTGTGGGTGGGGAATATCGAGGAAAGCATATGCTCCAAGTAAAATATAAATATTTCCTTGTTGATTGAATGTTGTGTCTTTGGCCTGGTTGTCAGATGGAATATTCCAGGGGCGACAGCCCACGTTTCTCCCAGATATATCGCCAGAAATCTTAGGAAGAATCAAACATTCAATCTTAACATTATAATTTGTCACTCAGAAGTGCATTTTTGTGGCACTAATGTGTTTAGTTTTTGTAGTTACCGGACATATCCTCTATAGGTGTTTTTGTTTCATATTTCTTCAATCTCAGAAATTGCACACATGATTCTGTAAAGAAATGAAATTGTGAACCTGAATCTATATGTGCCCTACATTTTGGTAGCTGGACACTGCTATATCGTCAAAACTATCCCCTATTTTCACCAAAGCTGTGGAAAATAGTAAGTTCATTTGTGGTTTAATTTTGTGTGAGCAATAACTGGATGTTGATTTCGTGGTTATGGGCCCTAAAACTTAAGCTGCTTGAAGACATCCTAATGTGATATTTTCTGTGTGGCTGTAGCTGGTTTTCACAGTTTCCCTTATGTTGTGATTCCTAACCACAGTCTCTGTCATGGTAAAGTCAGGNTGTGGCTGTAGCTGGTTTTCACAGTTTCCCTTATGTTGTGATTCCTAACCACAGTCTCTGTCATGGTAAAGTCAGGTATTGTTTTTCTCTGATACATGTAACAGGTTCCTGGTCTACAATTCTTATAGAAACTTGCAGACAGTTCAAGCAGTGGTTACTATTTTTAACAAACATTTTGTGGTTATTGAATGCTGGCCTTCATAAATTCTTCACACTTGTGTAATGCATGTTTTTTCTTACCAAATCTGCATTGACTGCTGCTAACTACATAAGATTATGTTGTTTGACGAGCTTGGTATTTTATATTTCAGATTTAACAGTTCGGATAGGCAGCATAATTTATGGCCTCGCATATTATCTCTGAAGAGTTCATCAAGGGTTGAAAATTTCTTGGGCGATGTATGTATCTCCAACTCTTTGCGAGTGGTAATATCAAGCCTCTATAACATGGAATGGGAGATTAGCAACTCATGCAGAGGAAAATTTATGTCTTCAGCCTTAGTAGTATTAAGATTGCTTTTAACTTCATAAATAAACAAATGAAGGTCCTTTGGTTGACTGCTTGTTTACAAAGGGCAAAATTAGCAAACATCGTAAATATGCAGTGACAATCTGACTTGGGTACTTAATTGCTTTGGCCTTTCTAGTAATCTTGCTATTATAAATACTGGTTTCCTTGATATTAATACAGTGCAAACAACTTTTCCTCCACGGTCCCTTGTCATTTTAATTCCAAAAATACGCCAACATGTTTATATATTTTTTACGATTTAAGACATGATACATGGGATTCTACAAAAAACCGTTCATTGTATTTAACTTCAGTTGGAATATGTACAAAGATAAACAGTTTCAATATAACTACTTTTTTTTTTGCCATTTCTTCCTCTGGTAAAGGTTCGAAACTCATGAAACAAGCACACTTTTCCAAGTCACTTAATCTTCTGACTGATTGAGACAAATAACTTTACATTTAGAATCTATGACATTAAATTCCAAGTCTCAAGATAATTTAGATAATTTTCCCTCAAAAGTGATAACTTGTATAACCACTTCATCTGCCAAGAAAAAAAGACACATTAAATCCCTAAACATTTCACAGTTTTAGCAGGATTATATTGTTGTGAATATTTATGTCACTAACATACAAATATATCTACTTTCTATAAAAGCTGTAGCATCAGTGGTGCAATTCAAATTCAAATTGCACATTACTTATCATGCAATTTTCTTCGGGACATCTGTATGGTTCGTATCCTTTATATCCACTCACGTATTTTTTTAATGTATCCATTAACTCTACTGTAACCATGCTAAGTTAAAATTGCGTGTACACAATTTATTTTAAGGCCAGCTTTCTCAATTTGCGACTGTTCTCCAAAGTACCATTTTCATGTGGGATGTGACTACCACACTTAAAAAAAATTACAATGCAACCATCATTTTACAATTTTAACTCCGGAAGAATGATAAAAATAAGTATTAACGTTTATAATCTTAAAAA
Source organism: Clitarchus hookeri (assembly GCA_002778355.1). Lineage (NCBI taxonomy): Eukaryota > Metazoa > Arthropoda > Insecta > Phasmatodea > Phasmatidae > Clitarchus > Clitarchus hookeri. The sequence continues at coordinate 254,308 of NQII01000425.1, forward strand.
CTATCTTATATGCGTATTTAAAATGACACTTTTCAACGAAATTCTTAATACCCACTTCCTCACAATATTTATAATCGGCCCTACTAAATAATGCTGAAGCACATACACAATTGTTAGTTTTTGATCAACTTATTGAATACATTTTATTGAAAATATTTTTAAAACCATACCAATAAACTCTTGGGGACCATTATATTAACATTCTTTTACANTGTGGCTGTAGCTGGTTTTCACAGTTTCCCTTATGTTGTGATTCCTAACCACAGTCTCTGTCATGGTAAAGTCAGATATTGTTTTTCTCTGATACATGTAACAGGTTCCTGGTCTACATTTCTTATAGAAACTTGCAGACAGTTCAAGCAGTGGTTACTATTTTTAACAAACCTTTTGTGGTTATTGAATGCTGGCCTTCATAAATTCTTCACACTTGTGTAATGCATGTTTTTACTTACCAAATCTGCATTGACTGCTGCTAACTACATAAGATTATGTTGTTTGACGAGCTTGGTATTTTATATTTCAGATTTAACAGTTCGGATAGGCGGCATAATTTATGGCCTCGCATATTATCTCTGAAGAGTTCATCAAGGGTTGAAAATTTCTTGGGCGATGTATGTATCTCCAACTCTTTGCGAGTGGTAATATCAAGCCTCTATAACATGGAATGGGAGATTAGCAACTCATGAAGAGGAAAATTTATGTCTTCAGCCTTAGTAGTATTAAGATTGCTTTTAACTTCATAAATAAACAAATGAAGGTCCTTTGGTTGACTGCTTGTTTACAAAGGGCAAAATTAGCAAACATCGTAAATATGCAGTGACAATCTGACTTGGGTACTTAATTGCTTTGGCCTTTCTAGTAATCTTGCTATTATAAATACTGGTTTCCTTGATATTAATACAGTGCAAACAACTTTTCCTCCACGGTCCCTTGTCATTTTAATTCCAAAAATACGCCAACATGTTTATATATTTTTTACGGTTTAAGACATGATACATGGGATTCTACAAAAAACCGTTCATTGTGTTTAACTTCAGTTGGAATATGTACAAAGATAAACAGTTTCAATATAACTACTTTTTTTTTTTTGCCATTTTCTCCTCTGGTAACGNCTTTTTTTTTTGCCATTTCTTCCTCTGGTAACGGTTCGAAACTCATGAAACAAGCACACTTTTCCAAGTCACTTAATCTTCTGACTGATTGAGACAAATAACTTTACATTTAGAATCTATGACATTAAATTCCAAGTCTCAAGATAATTTAGATAATTTTCCCTCAAAAGTGATAACTTGTATAACCACTTCATCTGCCAAGAAAAAAAGACACATTAAATCCCTAAACATTTCACAGTTTTAGCAGGATTATATTGTTGTGAATATTTATGTCACTAACATACAAATATATCTACTTTCTATAAAAGCTGTAGCATCAGTGGTGCAATTCAAATTCAAATTGCACATTACTTATCATGCAATTTTCTTCGGGACATCTGTATGGTTCGTATCCTTTATATCCACTCACGTATTTTTTTAATGTATCCATTAACTCTACTGTAACCATGCTAAGTTAAAATTGCGTGTACACAATTTATTTTAAGGCCAGCTTTCTCAATTTGCGACTGTTCTCCAAAGTACCATTTTCATGTGGGATGTGACTACCACACTTAAAAAAAATTACAATGCAACCATCATTTTACAATTTTAACTCCGGAAGAATGATAAAAATAAGTATTAACGTTTATAATCTTAAAAACTATCTTATATGCGTATTTAAAATGACACTTTTCAACGAAATTCTTAATACCCACTTCCTCACAATATTTATAATCGGCCCTACTAAATAATGCTGAAGCACATACACAATTGTTAGTTTTTGATCAACTTATTGAATACATTTTATTGAAAATATTTTTAAAACCATACCAATAAACTCTTGGGGACCATTATATTAACATTCTTTTACAAAAATTTCCTTCGTAGTGTTTTACAAAGACATACTAAAGATTCCAATCAGCAACATATATTACACTGAAGAGCCAAAAAAAATGGTACACCTGCCTAATATCGTGTAAGGTCCCCGCGAGCACGTAGAAGTGCCGCAAGACGACGTGGCATGGACTCGACTAATGTCTGAAGGTATGCAGGAGGCAATTCACACCATGAATCCTGCAGGGCAGTCCACAAATCCAATCTGCGCCAATTTGAGAAAGGGTTGCACGTCTGTCACGTTTAATGATTCTCGTCAGTCGTTGTTTGTCCCCTTCTTCCACGATCTTTTTCCGGCCGCAGCGATGTCGAAGATGTGATGTTTTNTTTTTCCGGCCGCAGCGATGTCGAAGATGTGATGTTTTACTGAATTCCCGATATTCACAGTAGACTCGTGAAATGATCGTACGCGAACATCCAAATGTTATCGCTACCTCGGAGATGCTATGTCCCATCTCTCGAGCGCCGACTATAACACCACGTTCAAACTCACTTAAATCTTGATAACCTGCCATTGTAGCAGCAGTAACCGATCTAGCGGCCGACCGCAACGCGTTACTCTGATTGGTTCCATATTTCTGTTATTTGCATACGCACGCCTATACCAGTTTTTTTTTTTGCTCTTCAGTGATCAGACACGTCTGCATGAAAAAATTCGTTGATATTCTATACCACGATACCCCGAAGCCAAAATAATTACCTTAATTAGCTACACCTAATATCATATGTTTATCAGACATCCATAAAATCTACTTAGAGCTGTGCTTCAGGATGAAAGTAATCAGACAGGGCGACATGATGAAACATTTATATTATTTTAAGATTTCTATAATGCTTTGATTAGCCTACTCTCTTACAAAACCGGTTTATCATGTCATATCATCTGTTTATTGGTCGGAGTGTATGCATATACATAACTCATCCCACCACCACATTTTATATAAAAAAATNGTATGCATATACATAACTCATCCCACCACCACATTTTATATAAATATTTTTTTCGCATATGAAATTATGAATGTACAAAAATCCCAGTCCTGATTTAAATCAAAAGGCAATTCATCAGTCCATATTTAGACATATGTCTGATGTGTAAAAAAAACGCTCCGCGCATGCAAATATAATCATTCATCCCAATTTCTTCAATGTGGTAATTTTGCACCTATATTGAAAAACGAAAAAAAAAACCTGACACGGAAGGATGCCTCGGATGGTACTGAAACTTTATAGATATAGTTAAATGATTAATACACCTAATTACATGAACAGAGCATCAAGCCAATGGCATATGGCTCTTTAGTACACCGTCCAGTCATCGTCAACAGTGCGACGCCCTCCTCGTATTGCGATACATACTGCAAGACGGCCTGGAATGGAGTCCAGCAGATGCCGGGCGTTGTCCTGAAGCAGGTGGTCTCACGTATCTTTGTCGCTACTCGGCTCCGTTATTCTAGTGGTGGACGATTTATATCACTGGGTTGGTAAAAAATGGCTTTCTTACTGAGGAATGCGAAGTAACATTAGCAATTTCTGCGGCTTGACGCTTGCCCATTCGCCATACTAAAATTTTTCACACTCTTTGACACAAAATTCTTAGAAACTGACTGAGGAACTTGCAAACTATTCAAAACACTTTCACTTAAGTTCTGTTGAAGTTTGCTGATAATATTAATATGGCATAATAGCTATTAAACAAGTGGTTTGAGTTTCAATTTTGGACTCAATTAACGTTACGTGGAAAATTAACTAAGTCCCGAATTTCGGCAAAATTTTGTGATTTTTGAANAAATTAATGAAGTTTGTAAACTGCGAAAGTTCGTCATGAACGATTACTCGTAATAAACACTGTTGGCTACATGATTTTAAGTTGCGTTACACATTTTCACAAATTTGAAAAATTCTGAAAATATTATAGATTTATAGTTTTACAAGATGGCATTTCCACAGCCACACATAATGGGTGTTATGTGACATGAGTCCACATAGCAATTTTGAAAAATTGAGAAAAAGTAACTTTTCATAGTCACACTGGAGGAGCGCCACATGTATTGTAGGTTTTGACAATGAACAGTTAGTTTAAAGCATTTGAAAGAGTTTCAAAAACTTAAGTTTTGAAAAGATAGGGCAACTTGGTTTTTGTAAAATGTCTATATGAAAGGAAACACAAATTGGGCGACATGTGATGGGTTTAAAGGCAGGGTTGGGGAGATGATGTAGCAGATTAATAACGTCTCGCCCACATTTCTGGCGAGACAATCACACTGCCTTTTTTTNGGGTTGGGGAGATGATGTAGCAGATTAATAACGTCTCGCCCACATTTCTGGCGAGACAATCACACTGCCTTTTTTTAAATATTTTTTCATTATTTTCAGAGGGCAAGTTATCCCCAATGTATTATTTTTAATAACTTTTCATTATTTTCATCTGGGATAGTTACCCCAGCTGGATTTTTCAATATTTTTTCATTGTTTTCCGTGCGTAAATTTTTACTCGCAGAATTTTTTTAAATAATTTTTCATTATTTTGAGGATATATGCTTATACAGCCTCGATTTTTCCACATTTTCTTCATTATTTTCAGTTCAGAAATATTTATGTGGGAGGTTTTTTTTAAATAATTTTTTTCATTATTTTTATTAACTTCAAAAAGTTTACTTTTAATAGTTCTATGTTTGGTATTATTATTTTCTTTAATTAATTCATTTAGAATTTCAACCCACTTGCAATTTCCATTTAAAGCACAATTATTCCAAATTTAATTTTTGAAGTTTTGTTAAATCTTTCAACAACACTGGCATTAAGTTCACTAAATATTGAATAGGTTCTAACATTAAATATTTTTCATTAATTTTTTTTATTTTGAAATATAAAATGTATGTATGTATGTATGTAAATTTTTAGGATATCTATTTTTGAAAATTTATTTAAAGGCTTTTATAAAATTTTTACTAGATTAATTTTAACTGTAATAGCAAATGCACATTATGGAAAAACATTCATAGTTATTATTCCTTTATTTATCTTAGATATTCAATTTAAATTTCCATAATTTATTTGAATTAAATCAGCTTGCCATTAATCATATATTCCTTATGAAATGACTTCTCCTCTAGGAAGTTTTTATATGTAATTTATTAATAATGCCTTCGCAAGTTATCAAATTATCTTTTTTTAATGATGATTTGTTTAGATCCACATACATTTTCGTAACTTTTTTCCATTAGATATATTTCCAATTTTTGTATTATTAATTACAGAGTTACTTTTTACACTTTAAAACAAAGTTTATACATTTATAAAAAAATGTATATTTATTTAAAAACTATAAACCTACCAATATTTATTTCAAAATCTTTACATATTTGAATTCCATCAACTAATATAATAATTATTTAATTTAAAAATTTAAATATTAAATGGTTTTGAAAAATCTATGTCATAGCTCTTTTGTAAATATTCTTAAAATTAATGAATCATTAATACCTGTATTAATTCTAGAAACTGTAGAGTCTAATAATAATTAAAATAATGTATGAAGTGTATTATTTAAAATAGTGATTTGTGTTCCCTGTAGTTAATATTCCAGTTAATTTTTTATTTTTATTTTATTCTATTGAAAACATTCTAAATATACTGCGTCATTTTCAGCAGTTGGATTTTCTATAATTGTTAACCTTTTGATTTCAACACCATAATTTATATTTTTTAATATAAATATGTAAAATAAATAATTTCTATAAATATCCATTTATATAATAGGTTTTTAATACAAGTACATAGGCGTCACCATAATCAGCAATTGTTTCCAGTCTGTGCTTGGGTGAGCATTATTTAAAATAGTAATCACCCGAACAAGTTTATATTCTACCTCACCTACTCTATTAGTTATAGAAATTATTTTATCTAAACCATATGTTTAAAAAAAAATGTACTCTTCGAGAATATGTTTTATTTCTTCAAACTCTTTATCCATTTTTTTCATTTGGATTATCAAATGTATCCTTTTAAACATAATCCTTTACGCAGAATTTAAAACTATGTATTTTATTTAATATAATCATTTAACTCATTTTAAAAAATTGCCGTTATTAAAATTATCTGCAAAAATATTTAAACNAACCGTTTTTAAAATTATCTGCAAAAATATTTAAACTATAAATCATTGTTTTATTATAAAAGGATATATTTGTATCAATTTTATTTAGAAAGAAGCCCTTTTTTATATTTTTTTTGTCCTATCAGCAAAATCATAGAATTTATTATTCTTGATGTTTTCATTTAATTAATTATTCTAAACATGTTCATTCAAGCAATTATTTTACACATATGCAGTACATTTTTTATCTAATTTATTATTCTGTTCACTATTATATATTTAAATCTTTCATTGAAATCATTAAATTATCCATGTGTTTAATAAATATTAACTCAATTTTAAAAGACACAAATTTATATTTAAACCATTAAAATGTTACTTGTTACAAAGTATTTAACTCAGTTTATAAAAAACTTTTTAAGCCATTGCAATTTTTATTTGTGACACAATTATTTAAGTAATTTTTCAAAGCAACAAAATTTTTAGAATTATCAAATTCATCAATTTTGGTATAATCATTCAGTTCAGTTTTCAAAGCAACATCATTTTTTAAATCATTAAAATATTCACATATTTGTGAAACTATATTTATGGGCAAAAATGTTTTTTACTCTGTTAGAATCAAATTGACTTAATCTAGCTTTAATAGTATCAAGTAAAATAACAATAAAATTAAAAAAAATTAATTTGTTTATCATTCTGATTTTTATGATAAAATTTAAGTGTTACTTCAAAATCATCAAAGCTTGAATTTTTAACATATTAATGGAAAAAAAATGTTTGTTATACTTAATTTTTCCTGTCATCAATTTTAAAATATTTGTACAACAACTGATTATTGTTTCCCGAATAAATCGGACATTTAATAATACGGAAATGATATTAGAAATATTATATCTTTAGAAAAAAATTTAGTACTATTTAACATATATTATCACTGATGACAGAATCAAAATCGAATATATTATATCATCATTATAATAAATTTCATGATTTTTGAAATATTNAAATTAAAAAAAATTAATTTGTTTATCATTCTGATTTTTATGATAAAATTTAAGTGTTACTTCAAAATCATCAAAACTTGAATTTTTAACATATTAATGGAAAAAAAATGTTTGTTATACTTAATTTTTCCTGTCATCAATTTTAAAATATTTGTACAACTGATTATTGTTTCCCGAATAAATCGGACATTTAATAATATGGAAAAGATATTACAAATATTATATCTTTAGAAAAAAATTTAGTACTATTTAACATAAANAGAAAAAAATTTAGTACTATTTAACATATATTATCACTGATGACAGAATCAAAATCGAATATATTATATCATCATTATAATAAATTTCATGATTTTTGAAATATTTAATTAATTATATTGGAATATCTACCCCAAAAAAATGGAAATCATAAATATAATTATTACTTTTATAATAATAATCCCATTGAGGACTAGGATTTGATTAGAAAACTAAATTAACAATTGCAGAATAATTTGTAATAGTTTTATCGGGTAACATATTTATCATATAAACATTACTAAAAAAACCTATATTTAATACTTTTACATAATTTTTATAGATATTTTATAATGTAATTGTTTTCAGTTTTTTTTATTTTCCATTTATTTATTTTTGGTACTAAAATTTCTTTGCCAATTTTATTTTCCATAGATAAATTATGTTGGTTATGTTCGTCTAATTCTTGTTTATTTTAAATCGCGCTTGCACCAGCTGCTAATAAACCTAAAGCTCCTAAAACAACCAACGCAATTGGTAAAAATCCACCAGTTTTTGAACCAGAATCAGGTTATTCTTTCAAGAATTTTTTTTATTATTGGTAATGATAATGTTAATAAAAATCCTTTTTATTCCAATTTTTTTATTCATTTATATTTGATCTTTTGTTAAATGTTTATCGATTTCCGAATCTTTAAATTAGTTGATTGATATATCAAAACAAACATCTTTTTCTACATTTATATAAAATATATAATAGAAAATATATATAAAAATATTTTTATTTGCTTACAACTCTCCTGGAACGGGAGAGTTACTAAAATATCAATTTTTTAACGAATTTTTATCCTCAACCTAATTTTCGTTGAGTAAATACAGTTCCACTTACAAAAGCGGAATATATATTTTCATTAATTTGAGTTCCTTTATATAAAATAATTTCTTTAGCTTCTTTTTGTAAAATTTTTTTAGCTTCAGGTCTTATTCTAAATCTTTATGATCTCTGTATGCAATATCGTGATTTTTACAAGCTTTATCAAGTTAATTAATTCCTTTATCGCCTCTTTATAATTTTTTGTCTAATTTTGTAAAAGGTCACAATAATTATAACAAGGCAAATGCATTTCTGCTAATATTAAATTATTTAAAACCCAATTCATAATTCCTTTTCCATGATGCTCAAAATTCCAAAGAGAATAATGAATAACATTTAAAACTCGTATAGAGAGTATAGAATAAATAACAAAAAAATCCAAAAATGTATTATTTAACATATTTATAATACTAACTTTTTCGTTATAACCATTTTTACCACCAGCATTTTCTTCACCATGATTTTACGAATAATCTATCAATTAATTTTCTTACATCACTCATCTATATAAATTATTTTAGTAAAATATTATATTTTTTAATTGGTTCACCAGATATTGGTGTTCTTGTTGAATATATTTTTCTGGTGTTTTTGGTTATGACCAATATGATTGCCTTTTAATATTTTTGTTCACTTAATAATATTATTATATTTCCAACTTTAATTTGAATTAAGTTCTTTATTTCGATCATAGATTTAAATTTGTTTCTGAAGCTATTTTTGTATAATTATCATAGTCTTCATTGTGTATTTATTTCAATGTCCCTCGTGTTTATGTTTTGTTATCAAATTCGCAATTTTCTTAATTCATACTCTTGGTATTTTTAACAAATAATTTTATTTTTGTTTATATTTACTTGTGTATCTCCAATGCGACACTTTTTTCCAATTCCTCTTAAACTAAACTTATCATTTTTAATATACATTTTTTGAGAAAAATCTTTACCAAGATTAATTGTTAATGGCTCTATTCCAGATATAGATTAAATATATTCATTGTGTGGATCATCATTAAATAAAATTTTTCGTATGAAGTTTCTTCAGGTGTTGGTGAATAATATAAATTTTTAACTGCAACAGGAACTAAATTTGCTATTAAAGTTTGATTTTCTCTAGCTACACCTGCAACTTTTTTGCTANTGTTGGTGAATAATATAAATTTTTAACTGCAAAAGGAACTAAATTTGCTATTAAAGTTTGATTTTCTCTAGCTACATCTGCAACTTTTTGCCAATATTTTCTAATTCGTTAATTAAAGGCAATTCTTTCATTTTATTTTCTTATAGTTGACCTCCTCTGTTTTCTTTTTAAATTTCGAAATTTTTTGTGTAAGTTATTTAATTCTTGATATTTGATTTTCTCAATCTTTCCTTTTTAATTTCTGTATAATTTTTTTTACTATACATAAATGAGTTTTATAACCATCGAAAGTTTTGAGAGCAAATNACCAGAATCAGGTTATTCTTTCAAGAATTTTTTTTATTATTGGTAATGATAATGTTAATAAAAATCCTTTTTATTACAATTTTTTTATTCATTTATATTTGATCTTTTGTTAAATGTTTATCGATTTCCGATTCTTTAAATTAGTTGATTGGTATATCAAAACAAACATCTTTTTCTACATTTATATAAAATATATAATAGAAAATATATATAAAAATATTTTTATTTGCTTACAACTCTCCTGGAACGGGAGAGTTACTAAAATATAAATTTTTTAACGAATTTTTATCCTTAACCTAATTTTCGTTGAGTAAATACAGTTCCACTTAGTTTTCGCCTTATATATAAAAGTAATTAAACTCAAGGAATATATAAAATAATTTCTTTAGCTTCTTTTTGTAAAAATTTTTTAGCTTCAGGTCTTATTCTAAATCTTTATGATCTCTGTATGCAATATCGTGATTTTTACAAGCTTTATCAAGTTAATTAATTCCTTTATCGCCTCTTTATAATTTTTTGTCTAATTTTGTAAAAGGTCACAATANCAAGCTTTATCAAGTTAATTAATTCCTTTATCGCCTCTTTATAATTTTTTGTCTAATTTTGTAAAAGGTCACAATAATTATAACAAGGCAAATGCATTTCTGCTAATATTAAATTATTTAAAACCCAATTCATAATTCCTTTTCCATGATGCTCAAAATTCCAAAGAGAATAATGAATAACATTTAAAACTCGTATAGAGAGTATAGAATAAATAACAAAAAAATCCAAAAATGTATTATTTAACATATTTATAATACTAACTTTTTCGTTATAACCATTTTTACCACCAGCATTTTCTTCACCATGATTTTACGAATAATCTATCAATTAATTTTCTTACATCACTCATCTATATAAATTATTTTAGTAAAATATTATATTTTTTAATTGGTTCACCAGATATTGGTGTTCTTANACATCACTCATCTATATAAATTATTTTAGTAAAATATTATATTTTTTAATTGGTTCACCAGATATTGGTGTTCTTATTGAATATATTTTTCTGGTGTTTTTGGTTCTGACCAATATGATTGCATTTTAATATTTTTGTTCACTTAATAATATTATTATATTTCCAACTTTTATTTGAATTAAGTTCTTTATTTCGATCATAGATTTAAATTTGTTTCTGAAGCTATTTTTGTATAATTATCATAGTCTTCATTGTGTATTTATTTCAATGTCCCTCGTGTTTACGTTTTGTTATCAAATTCGCAATTTTCTTAATTCATACTCTTGGTATTTTTAACAAATAGTTTTATTTTTGTTTATATTTACTTGTGTATCTCCAATGCGACACTTTTTTCCAATTCCTCTTAAACTAAACTTATCATTTTTAATATACATTTTTTGAGAAAAATCTTTACCAAGATTAATTTTAATGGCTCTATTCCAGATATAGATTAAATATATTCATTGTGTGGATCATCATTAAATAAAATTTTTCGTATGAAGTTTCTTCAGGTGTTGGTGAATAATATAAATTTTTAACTGCAACAGGAACTAAATTTGCTATTAAAGTTTGATTTTCTCTAGCTACACCTGCAACTTTTTTGCTAATATTTTCTAATTCGTTAATTAAAGGCAATTCTTTCATTTTATTTTCTTATAGTTGACCTCCTCTGTTTTCTTTTTAAATTTCGAAATTTTTTGTGTAAGTTATTTAATTCTTGATATTTGATTTTCTCAATCTTTCCTTTTTTATTTATGTATAATTTTTTTTACTATACATAAATGAGTTTTATAACCATCGAAAGTTTTGAGAGCAAACGTTTCCTCCAACAGATCCATCTAAGCATAATTTACATATTTATTATAATATAATCGAATTCGATATTAATATTGGTGATGGATTTAATTCCACAAATGATGCATATGTTTATGAACAATATAAATTATCAAAGAGAAATACTGTCAGTTATTATGAAAGAGATGAAACTATTGANATGCATATGTTTATGAACAATATAAATTATCAAAGAGAAATACTGTCAGTTATTATGAAAGAGATGAAACTATTGACGTAACTTCTATTTATTTTTTTTTTCATTTTAATTTTCTCGAGTTGAAATTTTAAAACATGGTCAAATAATTTAAGCAATTGGTAATCCTGGAATTACAAAAACTATGATGGATGCTTTAGTTACTTCACCATCAGAAACATATGATTTAGAAATGAGTGGTGTTGATAATAAATATCCAGTAAAATTTATTCATTCTAATAAAACAATTTAAATTATTTTTCCATAGAGACATATATTTGGGTTTCTTAGAGATAATAATAAAATATGCTTTTAAAGTGGATATTTAGTAAAAATTTTCGAAATTCATCACATATTATAGTTTATTTCTATATGAAACTAAAAAATCTTAAGGATCAGTTGATAACAGTTATGCTGATCCAGGAAAAATGGTTATTCAAATATTAGAAATTATGTGGCCAATTGTAGAATACAAAGGAAATACAGCTATTTCTATAAAAGAAAAATATAAGAATCCAGTAACACATATCAGTTTTAATTATTCGCAATTTTTAGAGAAAGTTGTTCCTGAAAATACAAAAACATTTAATTTTGATATAAAAGTAAAATTTAATAATTTACAATTGGATGTTCCTGAATTTATAATTGTTGGTTTTCAAACTAATAGAAAAGATCGTGCTGAACAGTATTTTCATGCTTCTATGTTTCATCATAGTAATGTGAGAAAATATTCTGTTATAAATGGAAGAAATAAAATTTTTCCTAACGAAAATTGGAATTTACATTTTTATGCTAGATTCTTTCATAAAATTTATTGAACATATCATGATTTTAGACATTCTGAAACAAAAAATACNTACATTTTTATGCTAGATTCTTTCATAAAATTTATTGAACATATCATGATTTTAGACATTCTGAAACAAAAAATACAACAAATTAAATTATAGAAACAATGATCTTTATTATAAACAAACATTAAATCCAGGTGGTGACTAAAATTATTATTCTCTATTTTCTAGAAAACCGTTATATATAATCGATTGTACTAATAGAAAAACAACGTTGGTTAAAGATAAAACGAATATCGAAATTAGTATTGATTTTAATAAAAATTTACCCGAGCATACTAGTTAGTAGGATAAATCTTACTTATAATGGATTAAAATAAAGATTTTGGAAAATGTATAAATTTTTATATTATTAACTGAATGAAGTATTTGCTGAAAATATTGTTTAAATTGTTCTTGGACTATTAACAACATCTATTATTTTTAATACGATATATAAATGTTAACAACTAAGAAAACATAAGGTAATTTATAAGCCCGAAGTCGTATAATTTTATTATTAAATGGAAAAAGGTAATGATTTAATTGTAAGAGCAAAATGTGTTGACAGTTTTATAAATATGCTTAAATCTATTTACAAATATTTCATTAGAATGAAATAATATTTCACTCGGTAATTTGTTTTAGTATTAAATGAATCAAGCACAAATTTTTAATAAACTGAAGAATACTAATAAAATAAAATTTTTAAAAAAGGTTTGTAAATTAGAATTTAGTCATTATTAGATTACAAATATTGAATTTATTTGAACTTTACTTTGTTATATCATTTTTGTTGAATTAGGTAATAAGTTTAAAGTGATTTTACCAAGACGATATAATAAAATTAATTCCGACGAATTTGAATCTATAATTCTACTATATATGGAATACAATGGTATTGTAAAAATTATTTAATTTAATTTTCAAATGATATTAAATTTCTTTCTAATGTAAATATTAATAATATCTATATTTAATAGAATTTTTTGGTAAATTCTGTATTTCAAATCATTCAGTAAACTTTTGTTTTAAAAATCTTTTAAATGTCATGCTGCTGGCATCAGAGTGGCTAAAATTTCATAATTTTTATTTATATAAATTATTCGTGTGCTAATTTTATACCACTTCATCCCAGTTACTGTACTCAGTAAACATTTTTTTTCTTCCTTCATTGTCTTTTGTATTAATTTTCACAAATTCTACATTGATATGAGTGATTATCCTTTGCTTTTTCACAATCATGAAATAGTTATAAATCTTTAATTTCTTTATATTTTGTACATTTTTGTAGTATTTTTATCCATTGTGGGCTTGATTTATTATACGACATTTTTTTTAAATATGTATTTCTAGATTAGATTTTAGTTTTAAAAAAATGGTCTGGCTCACTTATTTAACGAGAATTGGAATGGTTAAGGAAGAAACAGAATTCTTGCGCTACTTTTCTTTCCGGCAAAATAAATTTTAAGTGTTTATAAATTCGGATGAAGATTAGCACGAATGTTCTTGAAATTTTGTTAACTTTTGTTTATTTTTGCTAGAAAGTAAGTAATTTTGTTAAAAAATTAAGTAATTTCAATGAAAAAATCTAGTTTTAATGACGAAATTGAGTAATATTAATGAAAAGTTTGATTTTTGGAAAAAACGAGTAATTCTGATGAAATATAGTAATTGCGTAGGTGTTAAAAAAAAGTAACATAGCTTTTTCATAAATATACTGCTGCGGTGCTTACTCATTGAACCAGTCGGTAGCTTACACAATACAAAGAGAGGCAGGTTGCTTCTACATGACTTAAAAAGGCAGTAAATTCCTGTAGTGTGAAAGAGCCTGCAGGAGAGGGAGAGGCGCTCCCCCGAGATATGTAATTAAAGTTCTGGTAAAAAAGCTAATTCTATTGTACCTAGTGATAGAACAAATGTTGTTGAAGAGCCCGGGAGGTGCAATGCGCATGGCCTCTTCTCACTAACGCCCACTTCACACTGACGACAGTCCTGCGGACCCTCTCGCAGGAAGGCAGCTAAGAACCACCTCATAGAACAAATGGAACATTGTGTTCTTAAAGTGCAGTTACTCAAAAAACTGGCGGGGAAGCTCCCTTATATGACATATACTCACATAACCACCCACAAATGCATTACATGGACATAGTTAAACACTTAACATGCCAAAATACTGGCACAGAGACATTGATTGTTGCACTGCTTATTCTGCTCTTACCATCCTTGTTATTCTATGCATTTTGGGTGAAAATACCAGACAATACTCTGCAACAAACATATTTTTAATGCACATGATTAATTAAGAAATGGCCCTATTCATGTGATTATTTTGTTGTGGCTTCTCAGGTTGGCACGGGTGAAGCCTGTGGCCAACTATGGAGTCGTTACACAATCTGGCTTCACAAGAAGTTACATATGTGAATTTTGCACTAGAAAATGGTTGTACACACTGGGAGAAAAAATAATTTCATTTAATAATTTGCTTNGCTGGCATCAGAGTGGCTAAAATTTCATAATTTTTATTTATATAAATTATTCGTGTGCTAATTTTATACCACTTCGTCCCAGTTACTGTACTCAGTAAACATTTTTTTTCTTCCTTCATTGTCTTTTGTATTCATTTTCACAAATTCTACATTGATATGAGTGATTATCCTTTGCTTTTTCACAATCATGAAATAGTTATAAATCTTTAATTTCTTTATATTTTGTACATTTTTGTAGTATTTTTATCCATTGTGGGCTTGATTTATTATACGCCATTTTTTTTTATATGTATTTCTAGATCAGATTTTAGTTTTAAAAAAATGGTCTGGCTCACTTATTTAACGAGAATTGGAATGATTAAGGAAGAAACAGAATTCTTGCGCTACTTTTCTTTCCGGCAAAATAAATTTTAAGTTGTTATAAATTCGGATGAAGATTAGCACGAATTTTCTTGAAATTTTGTTAACTTTTGTTTATTTTTGCTAGAAAGTAAGTAATTTTGTTAAAAAATTAAGTAATTTCAANTTCTTGAAATTTTGTTAACTTTTGTTTATTTTTGCTAGAAAGTAAGTAATTTTGTTAAAAAATTAAGTAATTTCAATGAAAAAATCTAGTTTTAATGACGAAATTGAGTAATATTAATGAAAAGTTTGATTTTTGGAAAAAACGAGTAATTCTGATGAAATATAGTAATTGCGTAGGTGTTAAAAAAAAGTAAGATAGCTTTTTCATAAATATACTGCTGCGGTGCTTACTCATTGAACCAGTCGGTAGCTTACACAATACAAAGAGAGGCAGGTTGCTTCTACATGACTTAAAAAGGCAGTAAATTCCTGTAGTGTGAAAGAGCCTGCAGGAGAGGGAGAGGCGCTCCCCCGAGATATGTAATTAAAGTTCTGNCAGTAAATTCCTGTAGTGTGAAAGAGCCTGCAGGAGAGGGAGAGGCGCTCCCCCGAGATATGTAATTAAAGTTCTAGTAAAAAAGCTAGTTCTATTGTACCTAGTTATAGAACAAATGTTGTTGAAGAGCCCGGGAGGTGCAATGCGCATGGCCTCTTCTCACTAACGCCCACTTCACACTGACGACAGTCCCGNTCTCACTAACGCCCACTTCACACTGACGACAGTCCTGCGGACCCTCTCGCAGGAAGGCAGCTAAGAACCACCTCATAGAAAAAATGGAACATTGTGTTCTTAAAGTGCAGTTACTCAAAAAACTGGCGGGGAAGCTCCCTTATATGACATATACTCACATAACCACCCACAAATGCATTACATGGACATAGTTAAACACTTAACATGCCAAAATACTGGCACAGAGACATTGATTGTTGCACTGCTTATTCTGCTCTTACCATCCTTGTTCTTCTATGCATTTTGGGTGAAAATACCAGACAATACTCTGCAACAAACATATTTTTAATGCACATGATTAATTAAGAAATGGCCCTATTCATGTGATTATTTTGTTGTGGCTTCTCAGGTTGGCACGGGTGAAGTCTGTGGCCAACTATGGAGTCGTTACACAATCTGGCTTCACAAGAACTTACATATGTGAATTTTGCACTAGAAAATGGTTGTACACACTGGGAGAAAAAATAATTTCATTTAATAATTTGCTTNTTACATATGTGAATTTTGCACTAGAAAATGGTTGTACACACTGGGAGAAAAAATAATTTCATTTAATAATTTGCTTTTCTCTACTTTTGGGGCCACGCGCATCACCAATCACCCAGGTCACGCAAATGGTGTCGTCATGAGTCCGCGTCCTTGACAGGGGGCGCTATGCTGCCTGGCACTGCCTTCATTTGTGCTACGCCCTTGCGGAATAGTGTCGCATTGGAGAACGCATGCCGGGCTCGTGGGATCCAAACCACGGGACTGTCCTGGTGTTTCCCATGTGGTCGGATCGAAGTGGGGCCGTTAGCTGACTCACGCGATGTTGGTGGAATTGGGTGCTTTCTCAAACACTGGTGAGAATATGTAGCTTATGACTACTTCCCTGTTGTTCGTGACGTCGGCACGATGCTCTACTGGATCTGCTGTTAGACGGCGTGACAAACGGTCGCGAGTGTGCATGAGGTTTCACTCACATCAGACTTTACATAGTACCTTCTCACAATATAGGCATAAAGTGGATAGTGAGTTTAAATGTGCGTAAACTGAATTCTGGTTTTCGGAGTCCGGGATGTAAATGGGAATGTCTACTAATGCGAGACGAGAAAAAATTCATAACCCAAACTTAGTCAAAAATGGTTGCAAGTCCTTGAGATAAAGGTAATAATTTCTGAATTAAAGGTTTAATGGTATGTGTAAATTGTAGGTGTGTAAAAAACAAGTTGAATTTCCTTTTAAGAAATGTTTTCATTATTTTCATATTTTCCTTTGATTAAAATTTTTATCTAGCTGTAAAAAGCAAAAGATTTGCTCTGTTTGGGTTATGGCTAAGGATAAAATTGAAGGGTTGAATAAGAATATCGCAGACAAAAAATTCAACCACGTCCTTTACATAAATCTTAATTTAGTGAGAAATGTATAATACGTCATACTGCATATCAAAAAGTTGGTGCATGGTGTATAGTTTACATAAAATCATAAAATGTAGTTTTAAATATTATGTACTTTGTAACCACACCGTCCACATATTTTAAAAAATAAATATTATTTCAATGATATTGACAATTTTATATCTAGTTATAAACAACAAAGTGTTCTACAAGACTTTTTGCTTTGCGCACATTCCTAGGAAAATAATTAAGTCTCGCAAAATAAATTTAACAAAAATAATTTGACAATTAAGTCACATTCTACAAAAACCATAAGATGTTGATGAGTTTTAAACAATATGCTATCTATGTTTAAATAATATAATGGACATGCCCTACTTCTCTAGCATAAATAAATGTTTATCTCGTTTAGAGAACCTACAGAAGGAAAACAATCTGTCTACACTGTGCCCTTTCCTGCGCACAAGTGTAGTAGTTCATATTGTACCTACTCTGAAGCATTAAACAAGAAGTTAAGCAGTAGTCACGTAACCTGTTTCGTGAAGCCGAAATGAGATACGGACACGCCGCTTTTGAGTACCAAAACATAGCAATGTCGTACTGACTACAGTTATTTTAGTTTCATAATGANGATACGGACACGCCGCTTTTGAGTACCAAAACATAGCAATGTCGTACTGACTACAGTTATTTTAGTTTCATAATGTTAACTCTTTTGCAGTACGGTCATCGGCTAAAACGTCAAACCCGCCCTAAGGTTTTCAACGTAGCAAACAAAGCATAACAGACATTGGATAGATATTTGGCAAATTCACAGGTTCNGATACGGACACGCCGCTTTTGAGTACCAAAACATAGCAATGTCGTACTGACTACAGTTATTTTAGTTTCATAATGATAACTCTTTTGCAGTACGGTCATCGGCTAAAACGTCACACCCGCCCTAAGGTTTTCAACGTAGCAAACAAAGCATAACAGACATTGGATAGATATTTGGCAAATTCACAGGTTCTCGATTCAATTTCGTTTATCATATCCAACAAATATTATGACGTTTAAGGCTGTTTAATATATTGATTTCTCAGTCCTTTAAATATAAGATACATACTGAATTTAAGGACATTAGTAAACCGTTAAACAAAGGCTCAACTAGATAAAAAAAAGAGCAATAATAATACAATTAACGAAATAGAAGGTTTTAGCAGACTATTTTTTACAGTAAATGTATTGACCTTACTACATTTCTTCCACAATAAATGCTCATTGAACCTACTAATATAATAAATGCGAAAGGCTGTGTGTGTGTGTGTGTGTGTGTGAGTGTGTGTGTGTTGTGTGTGTGTATGTTTGTTACCACTCAGTTCCATAGCGGCTGAACGGATTTTTATGAGATTTGGTATGTAGGAACTTTAGGTCCTGGAATTGGACGTAGGATACTTCTTATCCTGGAAAATTGTACGGTTTCTGCGGTATAACAACAAAACGTAATTCTGCAACGACTGGGAACGTGGCCGAAATATTTTTTTCCTCTGGGGTCAGAGTTTATCAGGCCGCCCAAAGACCTCTGAAATGTCTTAACGACTGCTATCAATCGATAACAACCGGGACCGAATATTTAACGTGCCCTTCGAAGCCCAGAAGCGCTCAGATGTTATGCCAATAAACGGTCACCCATCCAAATGCGTGCCGCTGGGAACGTTGCTTAACTTTTGTGGTCGATTAAGATCCCTCAGCCAAGCGCAAAACGTAATACCTAGGTACACTTGCTTCTAAATTTACACCTGTATGAAACTCACGTTTTAATTTTCATACATCGACGCTGGAAAGCGGAAATGTGGTAACTACGCGATAGTTAAAAAAAAAGTACAATTTCATTTTAGCCAACTATTCTAATTGATATATAATTTCTGGTCTTCAATTGAATAACATTTCTCGTTTTTAGTATATATAATTATTCAAATCACTGCAGTTTTGAGACTCAAGGTGGGCATGGCCGCTAACATTTTTGTCTTCACTAACTTGCATAGTAAAGATTGATGTCTAACCTCCAACTCTGAAGCACCACCAGACGAGAAGGAAACATTACTAGAAAATACCTTTTGCAATAAGGACTGTCGTGATTAAGTTACATAAAATGAGCATTGTTTTTTTTTATGTAGTAAAATATTAGAACATACAACTCAGCAAAACTGATTTATAGACATTTTGTCGACAAGTAACTGCCTATAATGGAATTAATTTTAAAATTTAATATCTTACTGAGACCTGGAAAGTATAATTTTTAAAATTTTAGGACAAATTTATAAAAAAAAACATTTATTTTGTGGTTTTCAGCCCTAATTTTTGAAGGAAAAAAAGAGCTTTTTTATTTGAAAACTCTACAATGTACTGACGATGTTGGCCTCCGCAGATCAAATAACTAGTCGACAAAATTACATTTCAAGTTATGCCGAATAGTTTATATTCTGTATTTGATTATATATTATATATCCAAGTCGCTTGTGCGCAGTTTGACCTTTTCATGCCCCTTAACTTATGGATCTAAAGAATTTATGATAACGGAGCGAACTCCAAAATTTACACTCCGCATCCAACCTATTAAAACAGAAAAACTACCTTGTAAAAAGCTTAAATTTTACACACAGGTTTGATCCTTTGTAAGGAAAGGAATTTGTTTAAGGGTTGTCGACCAATTCACGTAAAGACTTACAAAGGGACTGTCATACTGAAGTACCCTAGTCAACCTAGTAAGTTTCATGTGACAATGTGAGTTAGTGTCTGACCTAGGGTAATTAATTTGTTTTAGGTTTAGAATTTGACAGGGTAATTGGTCTCATTACTGTTGGATGGGCTAATGAGTACATAAAACAAAAGTTCATTTCAAATGTACCTGTAATTAGCAAAGAGCATGAAGTTTTTATTATTTATAACTTTATGTTAATTGGATAGGCGTAGGTATGTAAGTTACGAAACGAGTGGCAGGCAACAGGTTGTGGTATTTTGTGTTTCTATAGTTAAGTTATTATAGGGCCTGCTGAGAATAGGGCTTGTGATATATATGAATTTGTCCTGTTCGAAAAATCAAATTTTTATAGTGTTGAAAACCGGCTGCCAAATGAACAAGTACATGCAGACCTGCACATATCAGATGCAATCGTGTCCGCATAGTAAAGACATGGTTGTATGGGTCAGTGAGCTGGGGATTCCAACCTGCTGTACAAGAAGAGGGGCTGTATGTGTTTGGCACCACAGCTGCTTATTACATGGTGCATGGGTATAGGTCAGCTTAATATACAATGCAATGAACAATCATTACATTACACAATGGCATATAACAATTTGTGAACATTTTAAAAATTATTTAAACCTTTGTATGTGCTACTGAAAGTGTTTAATGAATGTTTAAGGCAATACCTTTTCTGTAATCTCCATTCCAACCAGTTTGCTAGATAACTTGTAATAAGGTAATGTAAAACATTTGAATTTTTTGGAATTGTTTAGTTGTTTGTAATTTTTTTGTAGTTTCTTTTATTTATTTACCATGGTAAAGAATTAGGACCCTTTTTTTTTTGGGCATCATACTTGTGCAAGTAATTTATCTTGCACAATATAAATCATTTACCTTCTTGTCTTTGCTGCGATTATGATGTCCCACATTGGAGTCGGTGTTGGGAGAAGGGAGGAGACATAAAAGGTTTTCCACTGACAGAGCAATGCAAGAATATAAGAGACTGTATATGGTTTCTGGCCCTTGAAATTGTTCTTCTGCCATCCACATTGCACTGAGTTCTTAAGGATGCCTGCTCTGATAGCCAGTCAACACAGTCACCACCCACTTGGTTATTAAGTCATGTTACCACCAGGCAATAAGAAGACGGACATTTTGCGTGTGTGAGAGAGAGAGAAGTAGAGCATAGCACAGTGACATCACATGGGGCACTAGTTGAAGTAGCATTATGTTCCCCCATGTTGGCCTGGCCTCCTTCTGCTTTCGCTCTTGTAAGGGAATAAAATGGTATAATTTCGCAGTATATACTTGTTTTTATTATTTATTATTGCTCGCTACCTGTTCCCAGAGGCCTGGATCCACTGCTGGCTCAGGTTGGCATTGGAATTTTTCGTCGATAGCAACCCCCATGTGTCGAACTGCCCATGCCTTAAGGCTTGCTACGAGGGCTACTGGGCGGTGGGTACTATTTTTGATGCTGGTGGATCTATAACCAAGCACGCCACCATAACAGAGTCCAGGCAGTGAACTTGTGCACAGGCCAATAATAACCCTATTTCAAAAAAGTATTGGGTATATGAGGTACAGTAAGTCCTGCATACCCAGAGTATGTATGGGGGTGGTGGTTGAATTATCCCTCTAGTGATCAACACATATTATTAAGTGCAATGTGGTACATGTTTCATGGTGTTCTCGGAGATAAAATACAAAAGAACCATTACTACATCCGCATGTTTCATTCCCCTTCCTTAGAAGGCTACGATGAGGAGGGATCACAGGTAAGGGATCTGTGTTTTATCTACCTGTGGTGGAGGCATCCCCTGTTTGTTGTACAACCGATAGGTGGTGGTGGATGTACCTGTACCTAGGATTTGTCTTGCAACCACCATTTAACAAGAGGGGAGTGAATGATTGTGCTCTAGCATGTCCCTGCACCCAGATAGCATGTAAGTTTGGCACATAGGACTTGTACTGTGATTGGACTGAGCAGATCCATGCTTTGGTGCATCTCATGGTCATGTACTCACTTATCTCTATATATCTATCAATCTCTTACACACACACACACGCTCTCTCGCTCATTTTAACCTATATCTACTACAGTGAACAACAACCAAGTCTCTTCGAAATCCACATGGCTTACTT
The DNA here is from genome assembly GCA_002778355.1 of Clitarchus hookeri. NCBI lineage: Eukaryota > Metazoa > Arthropoda > Insecta > Phasmatodea > Phasmatidae > Clitarchus > Clitarchus hookeri. The sequence continues at coordinate 276,689 of NQII01000425.1, forward strand.
ATGCTCATTAAATGCAACGATGTTCATGATTTACAATGCAGACAACTGATCTAAAGTGGCATTAATTCTATACAGACGACAGGTCCTCCATATACATTGACCAAGGTGACATTTGGGTGACTTAACTATTGGCTGTTACACTTGCTCATCTCTCTCGCTGCTGGGCAACAGCGCCCTCTTTAGTCATTTTGTCATGTGGACAAAGAGAGTCCAAGTGTTGGAAAACTTCACATATTCTTATTGGGTAACCTGACATCAGCAGCCTTTTCTATCATATCGTTAGGGCACCAATTATCATCAGGATTACGGGGAAAAGGATGGTCATGTGAATTCAGGAGCACAGATACTGGAATGGGTTAGAAATGCTTTTATTTATCGATGACGAGATATCAGCCAAATATAAAAATTAAAATTTTTATGTTTTTTTTACAGTTGCCAAATTACATGAGGACTCTGAAAGAACAACTTAGAGATGAAATTAAAATATCTGCCTCAGATCGACGTCATCTGACTTCAATCAGTGACAAGGAAAGAGAAGCTCAACTTCGCAGAGAGAGGGATAAGTTCGAATCTCTCAGGGATCCTCTGAAATCGTAAGAATATTTAACTAACTGATGTTTTTATTAATTTAATAGCATTTTAAAAAATATGTGAGGTTAACAGTTTAGACAGGGTGCTTCTTAGGTTAAGAAATATTGTAATTTTAAACTATTACTAGGCATTTTTATGATTTATATATGAATACAGGCTACCAGCTATGCTTATTTTACCACTGTAAGTTATCGCTGTTTTTATAAGATGCTTAAAACTGACGAAATTTACAGAATTATGAAGGAAAAATTCTGAGCACAAAACGAAAGGCAATTAATTGCATCTGTAGGGTTCAGGTTATTTCAGTGATGTCAAAATGAAATGTTTTCATATATTATTGCTACAGCAAAATTACTTTGCTCAAATTACATTTTTTAATTTTCTTCATTTTTTTTTTATTATGAATAAATCAATTACACATGGCTTATAATTTGCCATGACTCATTCTACAAATGAGTTTAATAAATTTTTTCAGACTGTGTCTGTCATTACTAGTGTTCTGACCACATGCACACCACATAAACAGCGTAGATGTTGGTAAAGATTTCCGGGCGCCAGTTAGCCTTTGCAAGCTAACATGAGTGTGAGAATGAGCTCTCAGGGTGATATGGAATGCTCAGCCAATGTGGCTGGTGGGCGCGAGTGATGATACTAAACACATGGTTACACTCCCGTAACCACAGTGCTATCGAGGCTGTGCTGCAAACCCATAGAAAACTCAACATGCACTCTGCTTGAATAAAGGAAATGATCATATTTTACCAGATTTACTGGAATAAACCATTATGTGGTACTTAACTTTCAGCCATGAAATTACTCTTACCTGCCACCGTTAACACACATGATGCCGCCTTTCTAAATTATTGCTGCGAGGTAATAATTAAAGGCGACTCCCTCACGATATCCACTGGCCAGAATATATTAAGATAGAAAATTGTCTTGGATCGGCTGGTCACGAGTGCCTAATACTGAGCTGCCCTGAAGCACGACGATGATTCGGCCCGAAAAAGTACATACATTAGTCAGCAAGTGGTGGCGACATGCATGGGGGATAAGACAAAAGGTTCCAGAAAAATTATGTGTCAAATAATAACAAAAATAACTTGGTTAGAACTCAGGTATTGAAGGCCCTCGTGTGATGCTCATCAATCCCTCGTCGCTGCTGCTTCCAGACTGGTATAATGGCAGCAGGACAAAATAAATAAAGTTACGAATATTTTATGCGCCTGGGTCGATAACAGAATGTGACATCGAGGGTCCAAGGGGTTGAAGATTGTGTGACATCATATATAACTCGAGTGTCTTGTCGCACATGTTCTCTGTGATGTCATGTTCAGCCAAAGTGTTTTGGCACTGACCACTCCCTACCTTCAGTGGCCTCTGGCACTGCCCACTCCCTCCTTTGCACTTCACTATATTTGCCCTCAGGGTGCCCTCCAGGTGCCGCTGGGTGCCCACCAGGACCATTTTAGATATGAGAGAAGGTACAGCGGTATTTGCTCCCTCCTCCTGGAAAGGCTTGTCCTGGTAGTTTACTGGTGTCTAGATCTCTGCCTCTGACATGTATCTCCAGAAGCCTCTGATGAAACTGGCAGCGAAGAAGTATTTATGTAGGGGTGGTGACATTATATATAGTTGGAGAATCACCTGGAGTTTGTTTCCCATGGTACTGCTCTTGTTCTTTCACCGTGGGCTCCCTGCCTCGGGCACGGGTGGTACCTTTCCCCAGTGCAGTGTGGCTCGTCCAGCTGTATGGAAGTTAGTGGTGTGTCTTCCAGCTTGCATCCCTCCAGGTAGTACCACTCTCTTGGTGGCATCTGCCGTATAGGCTCCTCCGGCTTCTCTACAACAATTGTGAAAGGGGCATCAGCCAGGAAGGCATCATATACCCAATTTCCTCTGGTACTGAGCTGAGCTTGGGTGGTTTATGCCATCACCTTGCTGTCTGGACACATTGTCTCTTCACCTGCTGGCAGTTCCATCGATGTGCTGGGATACTGTTCATGACTGGCATTGTGGCTTCCTTCGAGGTCAGGTTATCTATAGGTTATCTTCACAAACCCCCCAATGTGTTGCTCATCATAGGAGTCTTCCTTGTTTGCTGCCATCACTGCTTCTTCCTCCTGCATTCAATTTACTTCCTCCCTCAACACTGGATTGCAGCAAACATGTTCCTATGGTGTTTGCTCACATGCACTTGCACAATTCCTATCATTTCTGACTAGGTTGAGTTATACTCACTCGCACCACTACCTGTCTCGGACTTGCACATCGTGGGCCTAGACTCATGAAATAGTTCTGTGGTGTGGATGATGGTGGTGTGGATGATGGAGATAACACATGCACGTAAACACAGTCCCCTTTCTGTAGTGAATTTCGGGTGTGGTTGGCTGGTGATACTGCTCTTGTAAGTTTCTGGAATGTCAGAGTTCATCCAGTTGTATGACAGACCCTTATTTCATGCTCTTGAACTCTCCTCCTACATTTCATTCCCCTGCTATCTTCAAATTTCGTCCAAATGGAATTTCTGCTTGGGAACATAATTTTGCCTTGTTGCCCATGGGGTGTGGTCGTTTCCTAGTCGTATCAACAATTGCACCTAGGTCTCTTGGTTGGATCTTTCAATCAGGTTGGCCATGGGGTGGTAGGTGAGGGTAGTCCATGTTTGATCCTCAATGGTTAACAAGGCAGATTCTAATTGCGTGCTACGAACAGTGCCCTTTTGACAAGACTGTCTTCGGATAGTCCTATCTCGAGAAAAGTTCTTGGTAGCATGGTCCCCACTATACTTTCCCATATGTTGGTGTTCACATATACTTCAAACCACTCTGTACACAAGTCTGTCACCACTACTATGGACTATTTTCACCTGGGTGTCCTAGGGTATGGGCCCATCACATCGAGCACTACCACTTTGATTATTCTTTTTGTGTTCTACAAACGCTCATATTCTTCCCAATCATGTCGTCTTGCCTATTTTCTCTGATATATGATGCACTCTATCACATACTCCCTCACATTCCATGCGATGACTTGCCACCGACAGTGTTTCTACATAGCTATTTGAGTTTGCTCAGCTCCTGAATGTCCTATCAAGTCCTGGTCGTGGAAGAATGGCACAACAAAGTGGCAGCCATTCTAGGGTATATATGTTCACCATGGAGTGTTTTCTCTAGGTGATCAGTTCTGAGCTACCCCGTCTATCACCTGTCAAGTATCACACATTGTGACACCACATTTCGCTTGCATTTGTCCTGAATATACTAATGTCCTCTGGGCATTCTGCACTCATTCCTCTATATCTGCCAGAGAGACTGAGGGTGGGGACTTTCTTCATTCTTTTCAAAACACGTTCGTCCAAAGGTAGTGTGTCACGATTTTCTTGTCGGCACAGAGGTGGGCAGTTGTTGTTATCTCCCATTTTTCCTCATATATGCTCTTATTTTCTGTGTCTGGGTTGTGTGACATTTCGTTTCACTTGTAGTTTCGTAGTTTTCCTGTCCTGCTATGTGTTCTACCATGAGCTCAAATTATTTAAGGAACAGTGCCCAGTGAATCAGCTTTCCCTTGCACCCCTGAAAGCAATGCAGCCATGTAAGTGCCTGATCCTCTGTATGTAGAATGAATAGCTTCGCTTTCAGATGGGGCCATATTTATTTTGCACTCAGACTATGGCGATGCATTCCTGCTAATTTCTATGGTAACAATTTCAGCATCTCCATACTTTGAGCTGAAATAATCCACTATCAACTTTTCATCATTGTGGTCCAGGTGGAACAAGACCAATCCAGTGCCTAGTTTGCTAGCATCCATCTGCAAGAATAGGTGGCAACCCACGTCAATGGGCACTTGAGTGTGGTGTTGCGTTAATGCAAACTTGGCTGGATTGATTGCTTTTTGGGCCTAGGTGTTCCACCTATATGGCCACTGGGATGATAACGGAGTGGTAAGGGATGCTATTGTTGTGGCATAAAAGGAATGAAGAGCCTGAATCAATTTACCATCCTGATAAACTGCTGCATTTGCTTGCATGCAGTGTGTGTGTTCACCTCTACAATATTTTGCAGTTGTTAGGGATGGGGTCGTTACCTTGTTTGCTCACATTATGCCCCAAGAACTCAAGTTTGGTTATCACTATATGATATTTTGGGGTGGGCATATTTGGTAGTGGGAAGCAAGTATTTTCAGTACCATGTCTAAATGCCTAACATGCTTATCCCAGTTGTCTGACCACATAATTATGTAATCAAGGTAGACTTCCAAGATTCCTCACAAATATTCCTAAAGCGATTTAACAATGATAATCTGAAACATAGTGGATGTTCCCTGTATTAAACAGAAATCGGCGCCCATCAATACCACAAATTCTGTCTTGGTTCTGTCACGAGGTCACACACATAGCTGTCAATAACCTGACCATAATCGAAATTCATGAACACCTTGGTGTTGCCTATGCCAGGTAATATGCTCTCTGCACTTATAAGCAGTAAAGAGGTGGCTAAGTTTACATCATTTACCACATGGAAGTCTACAAAAAACCTCACTGTCATTCTTTCTTGCCTGTTAACACAATTTTAGAGTTGTATTCACTATATCTCACAATTTTCCACATACCTGCTATTTGATTTTGCACTGTCCCTCAGCCCATGCTACTGTGTTTTGACACAATGGCTGCTCGTGCATGCTGATTATACAATACACAGATATGATTATCCACTGAAGGGGGCCTATAGATGCAAATTCAATCATCTTCTCTTCGATCAACTACTGCACAGTTGCTGATGTGTAGCAGGCATGCTCTGTTGGAAGACCCTCAACTTCACATGTCCCCGAGGTGTCAGTGGTGGGGCGCCGATTGCAGAGGAAGTTTATCACTCCTGTTGGCCGATGTGGATTCTGACTGCCCTGATCTCAATCAGTGTTTTGCTCCATGAGCCATAGCTGGCCTAGCACGATGTCCTCATTCAACCCAGTCACTGCGATAGCCAGGGTCCACAATACGTTATATCATACTCCTACTTCCGGGTCCATCCATCCTGCTGAGTTTCCTTGTTATTGGTATGTTGCAAGCTGCACTCTCCTGATATGTGGTTCAATGTTCTGTACCGCAACTAGTCGAGGTGTCTCTAACACATGGCTGGCCCTGATGTCGATGAGGGTGGCGATCTGCAGTACATTGACCTCCACCGACACATGCAGTAGTCAGGTACTTGTGAATATTTGATTGACCACTGGTACTGTTTATTCTGGCTGTGCTTCTCTCCCATGTTCTGTCAGTGGGTGAGTCGCATTTCAGTCCCCTCACTGGTTGTTTCCCGACTACATGTACTCATAATTTTTGTAGGACAGTCCAGATACAAGTAATATGTTGGCTTGACACATTTATGGGATTGGGTTGGCAGTTTGCATCATCTGCCCTGTCATAGGTTGTTGCAGTGATCCCACTATTGACCCCTCAGTTGAGTGCAGGTCAGTGTACCTGCTGCCCCTGCTGTTCGACTACCATGTAAAGCATCGTGTAACTCACCTTCACCAGTCTCTATCGAAGCCATCTCTGCAGATAGTTCTCAGTCGCTCCTGTCTGCCAAGTGTATTCGAGCCAAGCCTTGTGAAATGGCCACACAAAGTGCTGTATTTACTCTCTGATAAGCTCCAAGATGGAGGAGGGAGATTCCTTGGTCCCTAGCATAGGGTATATCCAACAGAACAAATGAGTTTTTCTTACAATGAATCCTCCTACCACCTCTTTATCTGTCTGGGCCTACCCATATAACTGCACTCTACATCTGGTGTTCACTCGGTCATCCACGAAGCAGTGCTCTAGGCGCGCCACAAACTTTGGCTACAGTATATCAAACATCTGCAGTATATTCCACCTTTGTCATGCTTCACCCCTCAACTGCTCACTGCCCATGATGTCTACACATCTCTCAACACCCCACACCACACCAGTCTGTAATCGCACTGCCACGAAAACTGCACTGGACCCTGATGTACCCCACGGAAACAGGTAGCGATAATTTAATGGGTGTCCCACTGGCCTATGGCACCACTGATACATAATCAGTCGGCTTTGCATGTCAGTCATACACTGTCCAGTGTATGTTCGTCCGTCCCAGCTATTAACTCTGCCATCAGTGGCTTTACTTCACACTTCTGTTCCACCATAGGGTGTTTCCATACTCTTCTCCTTCTACAGTGTGGCAACTAGGCAGATAGATGCACATGTTCCACCACATGTAGTCACCCGTCTTGAGAATGCTGGGGCATGGGTAATTCAGTCGCAGGTGTTCGGTGAGCCTCGAAAGTGTTTACACATGTGTGGAAATCTGAATCCGGCACCATGCCCAAGTCGTATCCATTGCTGTTTTGACTATGAGACCAGCTTTCTCTACTCTGCACATTAGTTCTGTTGCCCTCGTGCTGTTTCTTGTGACCACTTGCCAGACATGTTTGATGCTACCTGCCGTCTGGGGTGGTCTGACCACATACATATCACACTAAAAGGGTATATAGTGGTTAAAACACCAGTGTCCCAGTTAACCTCTCCCAGCTAAAATGAGTGTGAGCGTGAGTTCTCAGGGTGATGTGGGACGTTCGACCAGTGTGGCTGATGGGCACAAGCGACGATACTAAACATGTTGTTACACTATAATAAATGCAGTGATTTTGGGGCCACACTGCATGCCATAGACGACAGGATTACACTTTGCCTGAATAACGGATACAAACCAATACTTTCGTCATAGTTATAAGCATAAGCCACCACATAGTACAATAACAATTCAGACATAAAATTATTGTTGCCCACAACCCTTACCATAAAATTGCATTTTATGCTGCCAGTCTAAAAAAAAGTGCTCAGCAATTTTAATTAAATGCGATTGATGCACAGTCTCCGCTGGCCAGGATGAATTAAGATAGACAATTGAGCGTATTCGACTGGTCCCGAATGCTTAACACATGAAGTATGGCAGTTCGTATTAAAAATGTAAATATACGATAATCAAACGATGAAGGCATGAATGGGGGCTGGCGCAAAAGTTCATTGAAAATTGCATTGCAGACAGAATCTAAATTAATCGGCTAGAACTCAAAATTTTAAGTCCTCCACAGGATGCAAATTCCTATCTCATCACTACTTCTTCCAGAATGGCATCATGGTTGCTGGAAGGTGACCTCTTATGATGTCCTTCCATTGTTAAACACAACACACAAACCCTTATATGGAAAATAAATTCTAATGTATGTTTTGTTTACATAAGTAATCTCAAATCAGAACACTAATTATTACATTAAATAAAATAGGTAACGATAAAAATGTTTTTCAATCTCATGGACACGGGTGACCGAAATTATGTGACATTGAGAGTCCAGAAGTTTGGATAATATGTGGCATCACATGTATCTTGAATATCCGGTAAATGATTGTCTCAGTGACGACACATTCAGGACGAACGTTTTGGCTTTCACCACTGCCTACTTTCGGTGGCCTCTTACACTACCCTTTCCCCCTATACACTACAGTATGCATACCTTCGAGTTTCTCTTCCGGTATTGTTGTGTGGCCACCAAGACCAGGCCAGATATTAGAGGAGGATGTACGACGAAAAATGTATTTGTATGTAACAATTGACAATTAAATTAATCACGCACTTTTCTGGCATAGCTTAGTTGCAAAATGTCATCAATTTTTATTAAATGAAATTCTGAAATTTTCTAATGTTGTTTGTGTTTCTGTATACTTCTTCGCTGCACGTTGCTTATGTGACATTTCTTGTACCTTTTTAGTTTACTTTTCTCTGCTATTAGATGTTACTTTATTACTCTTCCCCTTACATTATAAATATATAATTAAGTCACTTGTGCAATGATAATATCTGGTGTTTTAGTTTGGATGTGCAACGAAAGCTCACCTCACCAGTAATGGGAAGGTCCAGAAAACTACGTGGGCATCGCAGGCAGCTCTCGGACCCAAAAATTCATCAACAGTTTTCCCCAATTAAAGAAGACAGCGATTTTGAAAGTGAATATGACCGTGTAAGTGCCTTATTTGCTGGCAATACCTCAAAATGTAAGAAAATATTTACGCTGATTAATATTGCATAACATTCTATTCGCATAATTTAAATTCAAATATAACACTTATTGTCTTGACAACCATACAGGCAACTGTGTCGCATCATAAATGAAAACATTTTCCAAGTTGCCTTAACAGCCAAATGGTTGTTCATGCAAACTATATTTCACAAGGTAGAATACAAATTCGCAGAGTTCTTGCACTATTATGCAATATTTGTCAAATTCAGAAAATATTTAAAACTTCTACGAATTTACATACGTACATTTCCCCATATTTTTCTGACATAAATGATAGTATAAATAAGTAGAATTTATAACAGTAATGTGATGTAGCACAAAACAGTTCTTTATAATTTTATGAATAGTACATAATGACATCAGTTTCAAAAAGTGAAGAAATTTTCTGGTCTTTAAATTTTTGCATAAACTAAGCAGCTGATTTTGCTTCCTGTACTCAATGAAATACAAATTTTTTTACAACTTTTCTCCTCTAAGGAAATTATTAACATGAAAAAAATTGTATTTCTCGTAATCATAGGTATTTTCATGGTGGCAAAACATAAGCATCCATACATCTAAAATCAACATTTGAGCACACATTATAGTTTTCCAAATGTAGTAAACGACACAGGTGTATAAACTACATCTCCTACATGATTCACAGGTTCCAGTTACATAGGAAATAAATGGGTCATTTCAAAGGATCTGGCCCAGCAACTCTGTTTGCTTAGTTATTTTTTAAATATCTGGCTTTTGTGTTTTACCTTATGCTTATAATTCACAAAAATATATTATTTTTTTCACTTTGGCTGAATTTAGTGTAGTGGCCATATTGTTTTTATGGAGTGCAGAATTTTGTTTTTTTAATTATAAAGAGTTTGCACAAAATATTATTTCAGCTGCTATGTGTTCTGTCAATGTAAATATATAATAGATGGTTTTTTCCAGAAAGAAATATCCTACAAGAGTATTTAGAGAATGTTCACCTAAATATAATCATTAATATTGAAGTTCATATTTAATTTCCAGCTCTCAGATTTAGAATGTCCCATCTTCACAGGAGAAATTTTTCATGAAAGGAATGAGTCTTAATCAAATACTTTATACAAAGAGCTTGAAACTAGTTTTATTCAGTAAACAAATTTCTAACTAAGACTTTCCCTCACTTTTTCCTCTGAAAAAATTCTCCAAATTTAGATATTTTAATTAAATATACTCTTGATATTATTTTTTAAAGCCAAATATCTCTGATAGTTGGACCAAAAAAATTATGACAAATAGCAAATGATAGTACTATATTGTGGTATTATACTGTAAATTTCGAGAGTTGCAGTTCAAGAATGAACTATAAGCAGCAATATTGCGAAATCAATAATTTAAATAATACTTAAAATCATTTAAATGTATTTGTGTGTATAAAAAAGTGTCCCACTTCACTTTTCTCTTGCTAAAACATAAGGATTAGTTTTGCTATAAACAAAATGAAATTCTATCAAAGAGTACATCTGATCCATGTAGTGAAAGTTTTGTGACATAAATAAATTATGAAATATGAAGGTCCACTTCAAAAGGCCAAATGGGAATCCAATAATATTTTGTGTTGCCTAATAACGACTGGTCAGTTTGCTGGCAGTCTGAATGCCTCTGGCTCCAAAAGCACCTAAATAATTTAGTCTAACAGTGATGGATCGTGCACAGGCGTGTTGCTAGCAAATGGTTGTCATTTTATCATAGTCTCTAAAACACTCACTATAAGGAATGTAATTGCATATTACTCGGTTTATTTTTTAATGTATTGTTTACTATGTTAAATGCTCTAATGCAATTGCTACAGCTTGTGTAAGGTTGCCACAATGGAATTAGCTCCCATAATAACTATTGTATCTTCAATACTGTTTCCATTACTTGCATCAGATATTCTCTTCAAAATATTTTTCATGCCTATTTGTTATCATTTGTGTACTATCAACAGATACTATGTTCTAGGAAGTGAATAGTTATGTGTACCACCAAGTATTGTTTATAACATGCCTAATGCCATATATAATATTCGGTGTTTTGAGGGATTGGGGAAGTGGATACAATGGTTAAGACTTGGGAAAGATTATTCTCAATCATGTTCAACACACTCAAAAATTGGCCTAAAAAACAGAAGTGAAGTGTGAAGTCAGAAGTTATTGGTTTGAACAGGTTAAGTGTTGTTCAGACATGAAAGTTGTATATCCCCTCCCAGCTTGAACCTAGTGTACTGTTAACAGCCGAAGAAGATAATTTGCTCTCGCATCTGTGTAATTGTAAATAATTTCTTGGTTTCCGAACCTGAGTGACATATTCATGAATAATAACAGTAAGTAAGATAAGTGCAGGCAAGTGTATTATTTTTTGTATGCGGAAAGCAACATGTGACAAATGAGGGAAGTCTGAAATTGAACATGTGGTAATATACAAGTTGGTACACTTAATGCAGACACCCCTAAATTTTCTGTAACGGTTGCAGATCACGAAATGCTGTTTTTGCTAAATGAAATAACGTACGGGAGCAAGTAATTTGCCACAAAATGATTATTCGTAATATGTGTATGGACAGAAATAATTAAATCACATATGATTTTTCCTCTGGAAACACACATTTATTTCAACGGCATCTAAAAGTAGGTGCAAAGATGAATTTAGTGATATAGCATATGCAATGGAAAGGAACACAGAAACGCCAAGAAATAATGTGCAAATATGATTAAGTTAGGTGGGCCGGTAGCATGGGGCAGTGGACCTGTAATCACAGCTGTAAGCAAGGAACACATGTCGTGACTCATCCTAGCAGGACCACTTCCATATAGCAGCATAGCGCTTACCTTAATGGAGCAAGGGGCACGTAATGTGATGTTGGACAAAGGAGAGTACTGCAGTAGAGAGAAGACAGGCAATTTGAGTGAAAGTCTGATATCAATACATTACATATCATTCAGATACCAAAGTAATTCAGGAGATTTGTTTCCTAGTAATTACCTCTACTGTGTAATGAGTTCGTAAAGATGCACAACCNTAGCAAGTAATTTGCCACAAAATGATTATTCGTAATATGTGTATGGACAGAAATAATTAAATCACATATGATTTTTCCTCTGGAAACACACATTTATTTCAACGGCATCTAAAAGTAGGTGCAAAGATGAATTTAGTGATATAGCATATGCAATGGAAAGAAACACAGAAACGCCAAGAAATAATGTGCAAATATGATTAAGTTAGGTGGGCCGGTAGCATGGGGCAGTGGACCTGTNCACAGAAACGCCAAGAAATAATGTGCAAATATGATTAAGTTAGGTGGGCCGGTAGCATGGGGCAGTGGACCTGTAATCACAGCTGTAAGCAAGGAACACATGTCGTGACTCATCCTAGCAGGACCACTTCCATATAGCAGCATAGCGCTTACCTTAATGGAGCAAGGGGCACGTAATGTGATGTTGGACAAAGGAGAGTACTGCAGTAGAGAGAAGACAGGCAATTTGAGTGAAAGTCTGATATCAATACATTACATATCATTCAGATACCAAAGTAATTCAGGAGATTTGTTTCCTAGTAATTACCTCTACTGTGTAATGAGTTCGTAAAGATGCACAACCGAAAAACCCCACCTCAGGAGAAATGCAATCGCATCCGCATGAATACTACAAAAGAGCACAGTTATGTTGGAAAAGCTTCACCTTGGGTATTTTCACAGCTTGTGCTCGATGTGTTTACCATCGACAGTAATACACATCTGTAAACGTACATGCAGCGAGCGACGAGCAGCCTGAAGTGTTTCTGGCATAATCCCTCTGCAAGCTAACACAATTCGTTCCTGCATGTATCTTGGCATCGTAGGAACCATGTTGAAAAACCTATCTTTCAGTGTTCCCCACAGGAAAAAATCGAGAGGTGTGAGGTTGAGAGAGCGAGCTGGCCATCTTACAACACCACCACGCCCTAACCACCGGTTTGGAAACTTTTCATGTAACAATTGCCTTGCCACCAAAGCAAAATGCGCGGGACAACCATCATGTTGAAACCACATATCTCTATGTATGTCAGGAGGTATGTCTTACAGAAGTGCCGATAAGGTCTCTCTGAGGAAATGGGCGTACGTACAGCAAGTAATTGTACCTTGGATAAAGTATGACCCTATGAGATAGTCTCCAAAGAATCCACACCACACTTTCTCTTTCCACTGTCGCTGGTGCTCCATGTGCCAGGTCCAATGCGGATTCTCCGTCGCCCAGTAGTGCATATTTCATAAATTTGCGCGTCCATGGTTTGCGAAGGTCGCTTCATCGATAAATAATATGTTTTTCAGAAAATTGCTGTCATCCCTTAAAGACATCAGAACAAACCTTCAAAACTTAACACATTGCTGGAAATCACCTTCGTGTAATGTAATGCCTAATGAAGAGTCACATGATATGGATGGAATTTCCGTTGGCGCAGTATCCGTAATATATTTGTTTTACTAACTCCTGCCAACCTGGAAAGTTCTCGCTTACCCATGTGGGGATTTGCATAGACACGTGCCAACACATCGTGTTGATGTGTTTCGCCCGTAGCAGTCTTTCGTCGCACTCGTGTTGTGGAATTCCAATCACCTCGTGACGAGAGACGTGTGCAAATTCTTCGTATTGTTTGCCATGAGATGAGTGTCCAATTAGGATACCTTTTACCATACATTTGGATGTCTTGCTTGCCATTTCTGCCACTCTCACCATAAATAAGAAGAGCATCCAGTTTTTTCTCATTCGTGAACTTCATTGCGTATGTATAGCCACACACTGCAATACTACTTGCAATAACCGATTACAGGGTTTGGTGCTGCGCTGCTATTAAAAAGCGGTCCCGCCAGGATGAGTTAGGGTGCATGTTGCTTGCTTACAGCCGTGCGTACATGTCCACTGCCCCATGCTACCAGTCCACCTAACTTAATCATATTTGCACATTATTTCTTGGCATTTGTATTACTTTCCATTGCATATGCTATATCACTGAATTCCTTTTTCACATACTTTCAAATTCTGTTGAAATAAATTGAGGTTTCCAATGGAAAAATCATATGTAGTTTAATTATTTATGTCCATACACGTGTTACAAATGGTCACTTTTCGGCGAATTACTTGCCCCCCGTACCTAATTTAATTTAGCAAAAACCGTATTTTGTGATATGCGACCGTTCCGTAAATTTTGTGGGTGTCCACATTATACGGACCACCCTGTAAAATATTATAGTGAACATACCAATTGAATATAGTGGATTTGGTAGGTTCAAGTGTAATACCATCTTTTTTCTGTTGCATTTTTATGTGTATAAGCTAAATGTGGTGTTGATTACAAAAGGTGAGAATGCAACTTTGAAATACTGAACCTTCCAAATAGACTCAGCTTGGAAGGAAATGTCTAAAATTATTTGATCAGATTCAGTTGACATTAATTCTCGTGTGCATCATAGCCAGTTGTGAAGATACTGATATCGTGCCTGGTGTAAATTCAGAATAAAAAATTTTATGTCAAAGGTGGGTTTTACACACGAGAGTTCATTACCATGGTCTTAGAATATCTTAATTGTGAAATTCAATCTTAGGCTGTGTAATCCAAAGAATGAGCTACATTAGTGTTAAGTAAGCTTTTGTCAGTGCTTACAGCTCAGTGCACTATAGTAAAATATCCTAACTCTGAGCTACTAGGAGCCCTGCTATGGGCAAGTTTGGAATAATCAATGAAAATCTGAAGCCCATTTCAGGTCAGTTAAAGGTCCAGTGTGTGATAAAACTAGTGGACAAGAAACCCCTTAATCTGTCAAAGATATTTTTGTTGAAAAGACCAATGGTCAGCTGTGATTTAAATTAGATCCTTCATATCTTAACAAAATAATTAATTGCAAACTTTACCTCATTCTTTCTTTATGCGAGATGAGCGAAATATAAAGTGGCTTGAAATACAGAAATGTAAGATGGCTTCCAACATTTGTAAATGTAGCATGGGTAAGTGTACTATTGTGTTCTATGCAGATATCAAGATGAGATAATATAGACAGTGTGAAACTGAACATGTGGTAATAAATAAAATAGCGAACTGACCTGTTGAACAGTTATCTGTTTGTTCTGCATCTCAGCCTTGAAAAAAAACTTATATTTTTGGAAATTATTGTTATAACCTGTTAAAATCCTGAGAAATCAAAGCTGAATATTTACAAATGGGAAAAATTTAATATTCTTCCAGAAGCTTTGAAATGACTCAAAAGGACGATGAAGATGTATTTGGTAATGTAGGTATTAATTATTGTATTCGTTTATTAGAAAATTTAGACATACAAGGAGAAACTTGTTCAAACTTAGGTTTGTCACTTATTTTTCAAATCACAAAGTGAAATTCTGGGAAATCGGTAGAAACAAATAAGAAAAATTGGAAAGTTGTTCTGAAGAATTGATGGACCAGAAAATCTGCATTCACTATCTACTGCAGAATAATATAACTCACTTACTGAAAAAATGAGAAGAAATAGTTAAAAATTTAAATAATTCTAAAATTTTGAAAATAACAACAGATAAAATAAATTACGAAAACACAGGAAGGTGTTTTGGTCACTGGAGATGTGGACTTTTAAACCAATAAATAAAATACCATTATCATTCCTGGTATTAAGGATTTTGTAAGATAAGATTTAATGTGTTTATATACCATGAACAGAAAGAGTTACTACTATACACAGCTTAAATCAACTGTACAATTTAAGGAGACCCACCCAAAATGTAGAATGTATTGTTTAAAATTATGAGAGTGTAGGCCCAACTGGTGGTGTAGGAACCGCAACCCTAATGCCAGGACACCCTTACAGTGGTGACTGACGTCATTAACAGTATATACTATGTGAAGGAGCTCGAACTGCAAAAGACTGAGACAGACTCAATCAGTGGAGACACCTTCAGCTAACACAACAGTTGACTAAATACGAGCCTCAAGGCTGGTGTTGTTGTGCACCTTCGGTGCTCTACCATATTGCAACTGTCGGTGCTTCACATTACCTTGATTATGTTAACCGAAATAATATTTCGTGCATTTACTTATAATACAATCAGAATTGTGCAACTTGAAAACCGACATCAGAAGAAGCTAATTGTAAAATACATTTTTGTTCTCATTATTCAGTTAACATTATCTCATTAAGAGCATACATAGGTAGGTTATATATTCTCTCACAAAGACTTTAAGACAAACAAGAAGCTGTTTGCAAGAAATCCTTCTGAAGACTCCAATGCTTGCGTGAGCTAGACAAAATGGTCCATCGCCACAAAACCAGCATATTATTGAGGAGCAAGTCAGAGGCATGAAGTGACAAACCAATCAACCTCATTGTGTAATTTACAAACTGCATTGATTTCAAAGAAAATATGGGATTGTTATTGTTTATGGTCTTTAATTATCATGCTGTCAATAAATTTACCTATAACAGGATGAACTCCACTGTGAAGGTCAGTAATATCACCTGATAGAAGTTTAGGAAGAAGGCAAAGGTCATTTTCTCACTATATTTACAAAGTAGATAACTGCTGGCGTATCCCGTGACCACTAACTCTAGCCAAAATACGACATTCGCTACACTCAATGAGCAGCATATAGAATAATGTTAATGCCATTTAGACAGAAAAATGGCCGAAGTATGTTCCAGAAACTCATATCGAGTTCCTGGAAGACCATGTGGACAAGTTCTGTTTCTCATATTTAAATGGTGCTGTTTATTCCAACTCAGCGAAGAACACTTAATACACTTCAACTTAGTGCAAACCTGAGAAACAGAATTTTAGGAAAAGAAGAATCATATAATTAAGACACAATGTTTTTCCTAAGGGTAATGAGTTTACCTCAGAGCCTTCCTCTCAATGATCTACTGAAAAGGTTATGAAGTAAAACAGTTTACAAATTCACCAGCAGGCATTAAATGACCAAACAGGAATTTTGAGACATGCAATCTTCACGTCAATCTAGCATAAATTTGTTACTAATCCTGCTAATAGAAGCTAGTAGAATTAGGTATGAGGTCAGTGCATTATTCAAAAGGTGGAGGACGTAGATGATATATCCCAAAAGCCCGCAAATTGAAATATTAGCTAAGCCAGCACAGTATCAATGGACACAAACTATGAGTGCCTTGCCATTATCTTGGGCGTTAATAAGTATTAGTATGGAATACCGATTATTTATACACCATACTGACTATCAGGCACGTATACGACAATCTAATTAAAGAAAAGAATGCAAAACTGATTCACTGGGGTCTGTTATTACGAGAAATCTGATTCTAACAACAGCGTACTAAAGAAGGCAACAATCAGCTGCTAGATATACTGTGAAGGACCCTATAGCTGAAATAAAGAGATAAGGAGATGAGATGTAAGGCTGGAGATGGTTACTGTCTCCAGAAACATCATCGACGGGCAGAAATTGGAGTCCACTTTGTAATCTATATATACAAACACTTGGTTCCACAGCAAAAGTTCACAAACATTTCGGGAGCAGTTGTTAGTGGTGGAATTGAAATACCCTTAAATTCCATAACTTCCCACTGTACTACTAAGATCGAAAAGAGGCAAAATGGATTCCCACCCGTAAAATTCTAGGGAATGAAAAGTGCGGGTGTCTCTCACCTCAAAAAAAAAACAATCACAAACTGGTGGGGCACCCTAGAGAATATTAAACCATTACAGAGCTGACTATGAGATACTGATAGTAAAGTGTCACCATAACAATCAAACCGTGTACTGCATGGTGCTAAATGCACACAGGAATGAAAGGCTATTCTGTACCAAAGCTGGCATCCAAGCCTCAAAGCCCATGCATCATTTGGCAAGACATTCCATATCCACTACTTATAATAACACTCAGCAAGTAAATGCTAGAATTATAGTGAGCCAACAAGTGACCTACTTAATTTAAAAAAAAATGTAAATTAGCCATGGTTTTGCACAAAAATAAGATATCTGTTTACAGTGACAAATCAAACACACACTTTTGGACCTCAATGAGGATTAATCCTGGAACATGATTTTATAATGTTTAAGAGCTGCTGAACAGTAAACAGCACATGTTAAAGTGATATGTAAAAATGTGGAGCCTGCAAAATTAACAAAACTGATCCCCATAAAGTTTGCAAAAAATAATGCAAATAGAATTAATGCTGTAACAGGACAACAGGTGCAATTCATAAATTACTGGCTTTGATCCCCACCTGCAGCATTTAATTCATAAGTCGATTAAATAATATACAGTGAAATCCCGATATTTCGCATCCCGATTATTCGTATATCCCGCTAATTCGTGCAAGTTTGCCGGTCCCTTGAGAAAATCCCTTTAACTCGTAAAAAAACAATGCATTCCGGTCCCCTCGATAATACGTATTTATTTTGGTGCTCGAGCTCAATTAAAACGTTTTATAATTCATATTTCCAACTTAAATATTTCGTTAACTCGTAATTTNTAATGTTTTTAACCCTAGACTGTACACCAGCTCTAGATTTATGCAATTCGGGCAGGGTAAAAAAGACCGGAAGGGTACTGAGGGATGTAGGTGGGTTTGAAGGGCAGGTAATGCCGCCGAGTAGGCTGTGAGGCCATGTGTCTGAGATTCCCAGAACTAAGACGCGTCTTGGTGTCCGGTCTAGGTTTATGAGAGGGTAGGAAGGAGCAGAGCGAGTGAAAAGTTAGCCTCTGAAAAGAGCTAATAAGTGTCTCCATTATAGAAAAAAGAAATCATTAATGCCGTAGCCGGTAGTGATAAACAAATTGACCTGTCCAAACGTTACGATGTTCCTCCTTCCACAATAACATCAATTCTGAAGAACAAGGACAAAATCGCCTCCCAGACATCGGACAGCAAAGTAAAGCGCTTTAAGACTGGTGAGTATCCACAACTAGAAGAGAATTTAAAAAAGTGGTTTGCCCAAGCACGGAATTTGAATGTATCAGTTGGAGAAAACATTTTAAGAGAAAAAGTCAAAGTTTTCTCAGAAAAAATGGGAATTAAAGACTTTCGTGCAAGTAATGGTTGGTTTGATAGGTTTAAAAAAGGCACAGCATTAAATTTAAGAAGCTTAGTGGGGAAAGTGCGATTGTATCGGCTGACGTTTGTTCTGAGTGGAAAGACTAATTGGGAGAAATAAACGATTCTTATGAGCCCAACAACATTTTTAATGCCGATGAGACGGGGTTATTTTATAAAGTGTCTCCCCGACCGATTATGTGTTTTAAGGAAGAAAAGTGTCATGGCGGAAAAAAAATAGTAAAGAACGTGTAACCATATTATTGGCCGCCAACATGGATGGATCTGAGAAATTAAGACCGCTCATGATAGGCAAATCAGCCAAACCAAGATGTTTTAAAAACATAAAAACTTTTCCGATGACCTATCGTGCAAACAAAAAAGCGTGGATGACGGGCGAATTATTCAAGGAATGGATACAATCAGTGAATGCTGATATGGAGAAAAGGCAGCGAAAAATTCTGCCTTTCATGGATAAACGTACGTTCCACAACAATACCCCACCGCTCAGTCATGTTAATGTTGTTTTTTTGCCTGACAACACTACTTCTAAGCTGCAGCCTCTAGACCAGGGCATAATTAAAACGTTCAAAACCTTTTACCGCAAGGAAGTAGTGATGCAACTCCTTGACAGCATCGAGGAGGGGAAGCATCATAAAATCACCTTATTTTCAGCCATGAACATTACTCACAAGGCGTGGCAAAGTATTAGCGAAAGCACAATAAAAAACTGTTTTCGTGCTTGTGGATTCACGAAGGTGGAACTACCATCAGCAGTTACTGAACAAGACTTAGAATGCCTTGTGAATTAGAATCGTCTTTCTCAAAATGAAGAAAATTCTATAATGTTTGAAGATTTCGTCTATTTTGACGATGGCCTAGCGATAGCGAGGATTCTAACTAATGACGAAAATGTGGCTCCATCTCAGAAAATTGATGGTGAAGGTGATGACGAAAATGATGTACCGACAATTACACCTAAAGTGGCTAAACAATACATCAACACGTGCGCAATTTCTTAGCGAAATCAGACGTTGGCGATGAAGTATTTTCTGCTTTGAACATGCTTGACAAAGTCCTCGACAAAACCCGTCAGCAAGGCTTGCATCAAAAGAAAATTACAGATTTTTTTTAATGTAAATTTTTACTATTTTTTTTTATTGATGTAATTATTGATTTATATATACATATGTATACATAATATGTAGCCATGCGTTTATCATTACATATTAATGCAAAATTTGCATTAATCTCGTTATTATGTATTTTATATTTTTTTGCTCCTGATTATTGGTAATCCCGCTAATTTGAATATCTCGATAATTCATATTTAACATTCAGTCCCTTGACAATACGAATTATCGGGATTCTACAGTAGTAATAAATGTGTCATTAGTTGGCTTTGACCTTTACGAGACAATGCGCTGTTACAATTAGATATAACAACTGAGAACTTGAAAGGTATTTTGTTGTTGCATGGGAAAATGCACTCAGACACTGTTATTAACACTGTTCATATGCTCCATGAACTGGATTTTGGTGTTTTGGAATCTTGCTCTAATGGCAAGACTACTGTTTGGTCTATTTAAAGATGCATTAATAGGTCGTTAGTAGTATGACTATGTATGTTCGGGCATAATGTATTTTAAATAGGGCTGTGTGGCTTGTGTGGCTGTGCGGTTAGGAGGTCTTCGCTCGTCTCGGACGACCTCGACAGTCTACAGATCGACTCAGAGGGTGTTTTGCTTTGAAGCCTTCGATTCGGGAGCACTGTATGTACCTGAAGGTGCTCGGCAGTTATGATCACTAACTCTTTAATCATAAACTTCATCCTACATTTAAATAAAAATTATTCCAGTGAATTTAAAGAAAGGTATCATGTAGGTGGTTCTTGCTTGAAAAACAGTAGTATAAGAATGTATGTTCGGGGACACAGGTTGCAGGCAAATGATGAGAGGAGGACTTTTCCGGGAGTTTATAAATACTTTCCCGGAACATTGTGCCGAGAATTTACTCATATACGTTTCGACCCTGCGAGTTCTTGGCCTGAATGACTGATTACAATGTTCTGGGTTTCCGATGCCTTGGGGGCATTAGGTGGCAGGACATGTCCCTGAGTGATGCCATTGGTACTTATCTGTGTTCTTGTGGGGTAGTTGTTCTGGCAGTTGAGGTCTGGTGAGTTGGGTGGCCCAAATATGGCCCTCGGACTGGCTGTGGTTGGCTTGTTTAACTCAGCTGGCTTCCTCTCAACATAGTGCTCATTGTTGAAGTTCACCACTCGCTCCCATTCGCGGCGTAGGGTTGTAACTGGCTGATTACTTCCCTACCATGTCTCAGTGAGGGACCTCTGGTGGGCCCCCACCCGGCTCTCAGCGCAGGATTGCACTGGACTACTCCCACTCGCTCGACGTGGCACTTTTTATTGAAGTACACCACTCGAATCCACCTTCTCGGTGCATAATTGTAACTGGTGACTTGACTGACTGACTTGCATCCTGGTGTGGTGATACTACTCGTCCGATGTAACTCTGGTAACGGTTTAAGTGATTCTGCTGGGCCCGAACCCCGCGGCCTCTCGGCATCCCAACGGACATCCTCTCACGTAACTGCACAATTCAACTGACTGACGACTGATGTAACTCACTCTTCTTGTGCAGAGTATCACAGCTTCCTACTGCTCCTACATGAATGACACCTTAATGTTGTGATTCTCGCCCAGCTGACTTCCACGATCCGGCTCCCGATACTGACTACCTACGCATCCCAGTGTGGCGGTACCGCACGCCGCTCCACCTGCCGCTCGTCACTTTCCAGCGACGGGGTTTCACTGACTGACTGTCTCTGCGAACTGACGTGGCCGGGGCCCGAACCCCCAGCCTTGGCTGACTAACTTGACTTCCTCTCTCAGCGTGCGATTCTAACTGACTGTCAACTATTCTCCGAACAGATTGATTGAACTCCTTCTCCCAGCACGGAGTATCGCAGCTTCCGACTGCCCCGATATGACTGACCCCTCCCTTGTCTCGAAAAATGGCTTTTAAACTATCTGGACACCCTCCCTAGATTCCTACACATGTCTTCCTTGTTGGGGGAAGGGGAGGTGGGAGGAGAGCGCAGATCAAAGAACACTTCATACACGCACCCTGGTTCATGATGGATGGCGAGAAGGGGGTGGTGTGGGCCAGTTGCCCCTGCCATACCCTGTCAGTTTATTCTGCTGCACGTGTTCCTTCAGCATGTGTTTTAATTTCTCTTGTAGGTGGAAGTCACCAGCATATCTAGTCATTTTGTAGGCGTTTACAAGTTTCATGGGGCTTGCTAGGGGGTGGGGAGAGGCCCGTGGGCGGGAAGTGCTACCCCACCGAGGCTTGACCTCGGCATGCTTTAATGCTTAACACATGTCGTCTGGGAGGCCCTACACTGGTTTAAGCTGGCAGGGGGTGTGAGGGTTGTGACAGCGCCGGTTCTAACACTTCCAATATGTGTTATGCGTCAAGTAATTGATTTTTGTTTTTTTGTGGTGTAGACTTTTATCCCTTATAACTTTAAAGTGGTGCTATGAACATTTAAGTAAAGATCTGCATACAGAATATTATTACAAAATGCATGGATAGTGTACTGCATACGAAACATCAATGCAGTTGTAAGGTACAAATGTGTGTAAACAGCTTTCGAATGAATGTCATTTCTATATATTTATGTGGGGACAGGCAACAAATCGAAGGATTGATCAAAGGATCGAACAAGTGATTGAGATTGATCGAATGATTTGTGAGGATTGTGGAGGAGTTTTGCTGAGGATTGGTGAGGATTGCTGAGAATTGCGAAGGAGTGTTGCTGAGGATTGATGAGGATTGTGAAGAAGGATTGCTGAGGATTGGAGAGGATTGCAGAGGATTGGTGATGATTGCAGAGGATTGGTGATGATTGCAGAGGATTGGTGATGATTTCAGAGTATTGGTGAGGATTGCAGAGGATTGCTGAGGATTGAGAAGGATTGTGGAGAAATTTCTGAGTATTGGTGAGGAGGATTAATGAGGGTTATGGAGGATTGGTGAGGATTTCAGAGGATTCCTGAGGATTTGTGAGAATGGTGAGAATTGCAGAGGCTTATTGAGTATTGGTAAGGATTTCTGAGGATTGTAGAGGAGGATTGGTGAGGATTGTGGATGATTTCAGAGGATTGGTGAGGAGGATTACTGATGATTGCGGAGGATTTATGGGGATTGCGGAGGATTTATGACGATTGGTGAGGATAGCTGAGGATTATAGAGGATTCCTGAGGATTGTGGAGGAGGAATTGTTAGGTTTGGTGATGATCGCAGAGGGTTGGGATTGATCGAGCACGAAAGATAAGATTGACTATCACTCGAGCTCCCCTTTAACATTCCAAGTTTTAAGGGCCTAGCAGTATTGTTATTTAAATTATAACCAAGTATTCCTATAAAAGTGTTGGCAGATGCTGATCCATACCATGATTATAATATACTTGTGCAGATGGTCGCTACTCGTGTGATGGGTGTGGATTGGTCACTTGTATAAACATTTTTAAAATTTTTAGTAGCATATGTATGCCTACCAAACAGTCGAAGCAGTGAATAATGTGCAGATTCTGACATTGTGTAATTATTAGTCTTCAAGGGAGGAGACCGAAAATGAAGTAAGTGAATGAGAGGTATTTGCATGGTTCTGCAATACTCTATGTATAATTTCGGTATAAATAAAAAAAATTAATTCGGATAATAAATATAGATTTTTGATTTGACATACCCTATGCCTATTAACCAATATGGCTACCAGAAACACACATATATGCATGAAGGGCTAGTGGTCATAACTACCGAGCACCTTCGAGTACATACGACAATCCTGAGTCGATCTTTTCCGAGCACCCCCTGAGTCGAGCCGAAGACTGCCAAGCTCGTCCGAGTTGAGCCGTAAACCTTCCAGCCGCACTAGCGGCCTAGCTCCATTTGAAATACATTCTGCCCGAACAAACATAATCATACTACTGTTTTTTATTTGGTGCTAAATGTGCAAGAAATCGTGCACACATAACCAAGGTACAAACCAACAATATTTCTTTACAAAGATGTAACCAAATTCGTGAAACACTCAGACTGTGTTGGCTCAAGTATTTCTGAGGCCCCAGCTAAAATTTATTTTAGAGGCGTCCGTGATGAACTCAACTCAGTGTCAGTTTTAATTTGAGTTGCCATCTTTATATAGAGCTGTACTCGCCACTCATCTTAACATGCAACGAACTTGCGAACTATTAACTCAATGGCAGTATATGAAAAGAGATTACTGCTAATTTTGCTTAGTGCAGTCAACAGATAAGTTTTTTATGGTGTACAATAATACTTTATCATATTATTGTAAATAGTTGTTTAACTTATACTTCGAATTTCGAAGGACTAATGAGACTATTTGTTTTTATTGATATTGTTATCAGTATTAATAAATATGCGAGGCCCCTGTTAGAGTAAGGCCACAGAAGAGGCCTATTTCGCCTTAGTGTATGGCCGTCATTAAACTGACTCAAGTGAATTGATAAGCAAAATGGGTATGTTGAAAAATTACGTTATTGTTAGATTGTCTATTGATCTTCTAATCATTTCTGAAAAAAGTGTTGTTACTTAACGACTCACCCTTGTAATTCCAACTTATTTGTATAAAAACATCTGATATATATAGAATCTTTCCCTTCCTAAAAAATGTTCCCATGAAAATAGAATTAAATACCAAAATGCCAAAATGATTTCAAACTCAGATGTTTAACTAATTGTCAAGTTATCATTTAATTTCTCTTCGTGTCACTTAATTTTGACTGACAAGCTAAATGTTGCCCACTAATTAATATTTGCATAGTTTCTTCAGAAAACAAAAAAATGACAACATTAAATAAATATCAAAATGATTTTCTTCAGGCTGCCTATAATTCCATAGCTTGAGCCATAAGATTCTTTTCTAGCACCAAACCTATGTATAAACGCGAACAGTTGGGCCATTAGATAAAATGACATATGCTATCCAGGTTTGAATCACGTTGAAGATGTCAAAATATTCTTATTTACTTATCAGTTTGAAATTAAACATTGACAGCTAAACAAGACAGTCTATAAGACTGTCCTGCCAAACAAAAAATATTTTAAAAAAACAGTACTTTAAAACGTGTATATTGAATTAGATATTGACTATTTTAAGAATAATACAATACGGCCAAAGTTTAAAAAGTTTAGAAGTATGTTAACTATAACTTTGAAAAAACTGGAAGTTTCACCGCCTTTTCATTCCGGCGCCGCTCCATACTCAC
Source organism: Clitarchus hookeri (assembly GCA_002778355.1). Classification (NCBI taxonomy): domain Eukaryota; kingdom Metazoa; phylum Arthropoda; class Insecta; order Phasmatodea; family Phasmatidae; genus Clitarchus; species Clitarchus hookeri. The sequence continues at coordinate 301,738 of NQII01000425.1, forward strand.
CTAAATATCCCTCATTGGCTCCCAAGACCTCGCTGTTAAGAGCCATCCAACTCTCTTCACCCACTCTCTCACTTCCCCCTTCCTCGGCCCCAAAAACTATTAATTTTTTAAATTTTTTTTGTAATATTTAAAAATTGTCTGCAGAAAATTATTTTCTAGTTGCAGTATGCAATTATTTATGTCATTTTAACATCTTATTCGGTTTTTTTTAAATTACTTTATAATGAAATTTGCATTTATTCATGAAAACAAGTTTTAGATCTTAGCGCATAATTTTTTTTCTCTACAGCAATTATAAAACAAAGTTTTTCGCTGTAAATAAATTTTTTTTTCAAGATTGTTTAGTACATGTTTTTCAATTAAAAGTATTAATTTTATTTTGCTTTGTTGGATTTATATTATTTGGAATACTCTAATCTGAATAAATGTATAGATATTTAAATATTATTAAATATGTTTCACATATTCTTATAAAATAAAAAAATTTTAAAAATTGTGTTTTTACATACCATTGAATAGTTTGTACTTTTTTGACATAGAAAACTTCGAGACTGAAAAAGTCAAAAGGTTAAAATTGCGAACCCAATTCATGCCTTTGGGACACAACAACCATATATATATATATATATACGTACACGCAGGATATTTTAATTGCTTTCGGTTCCTGATGTTTGCTCGTAAGTATCAAACTATTGGCCATGATTAAATGTGTTACGGGCATACCCCGGTGTATGAGATGCCTGGTGACATCACAGCAGGCGTTAAAAGTGGTCGCCAATAGCATTAATGCATGCCTGCATCCGCCTCACCGTGTTATGGAAGGTAAGCACATTCATATCAGTAGGTAGAGCATCAGTTTCCCACCAAGTGCTGCATTACTGCTCCGTAATTTCACATGGCTTTTTGCAATAGACAATCCCTTTCAGCATACCTTATAGGAAGAAATCCGGTGGGCTAAGGTCATGCGATCTGCGAGGCCAAAGACCTTCGGAAATGATACGATTTTCAATGGAGGAGACAGTTCTCTCATGCTGGCTTTGGAAGTGTGTTAAGTGGCACCATCATGCTGAAATGGCAAGTACGGAGTTCTACGTCATCAAACTGATTCACATACTCTTGGAAGATCCCACATAGACTGCGGTATCCACTGTTGTGTTGAAAAAGATAGTGCCAATAATGCAATGCTTTGATGAATTCTTTTTTTTTCTTTTTCATAATCGATAAGTGTTTCATGCACGATGTGAGGATTCCTTGTAGACCAAAGCTGGGTATTCTGGGAATTAACGACTCCGCTGAGACGGAACCGCGCTTCGTCGGTGAAACATGTGTAGTCCAGGATTACCAGCTGTGCATTGACAAAACTATGGGACCAATAACAATGATTGACACTTTTCACTTTCTTGTGAGGTTGCAATAGTTACACAGCAGTAACATGATACGCATGCAGTTCTGCTTTTTTGGCGGATCATTGACTTGTGCTTGTAAGAACTCCCATTTCCGGTGAAATTCTATGCAAAGACTTCTTTGGTGGGGCCACCAATCTGTTTCTCAACCCCTGCACCCCCTGGCAAGTTTGGACATTCTCAGTAGAAAGTATATCAGGATGCAGGCGCGCAACCTGGCACCGTCTATCACCTTAGTAGATATCGTAGCTGGGGGTCCCGCTCGACGGCCTGATACGACCATGTTGTTGACAAAATGTCTTGTTATGTCCCAAAATCACATCAGAATTTGGTGATCTTACCCCATAACAATATTTTCCTCTAAAAAATATGGCAAAATATTTTTATACAATTATTTTTACTTTTGTTTTATTTCCGCCTGAGTCCTTAAATGAAAAAATTAGATTCAGGGCTCCTCGATGCGAGAGTGCAAAAGTCCTCAGACCAGCAAAGCGGATTCGAGTCTCCTCCATGATGAGCCAAAGAGTACTCAAAGCAATAAGGTGGACTAAAGGCTCCGAGTCCGGCCCAGAAGTTCAGGAGGGACAGCTGTTATGTTTGTTTAGACTGCCGACCCAGTTTGCCATGCTGGATGTGAGTGACCTTGACATCAGTCACCTTAAACTCGAAATTCAAGAAAAATAGTAAGAATCGAGGAAAAATTACATGATGAACGTGGGTGACTTTGACCCTGAACCTAGTGCTTTGAACCGAAAAACGTAATAAAATAATGCTTAAAATTGTTTTAAAAATTCAAAATAAAAATTTAAAAGGGATCAACCCTAACAAATCGAATAAACAACAAAAAAATTTATTATTTAAATATACTTTTAAAAAAACTAAAAAGTAAAAATGTGCCAAATTGCATGCTACCTAGTCTGTAGTTAAACTAGATCAACACACAATAATCAACTGAGTAGTAATATAATTATATTAATTCGGGTGCAGGGGTCAGGGATTGGAACCCAAAGCAATCTGCCATCTCTGTCGATGTCTCAGGTGGAGGTCGCGCACGACGACATGGGGCGGCAATGTTATTGACAAAATGAACTCATAGACTTTTAAAATCACTTCAAAAAGTGAAATGTTTTCCTTATAATCACATTCCAAAAAGTTTCCAAAAAAAAAAAAAGGAAAAAAAATTATTTCGGGTTTTCAAAATATCAAAGCTAATTCGAGGATCCTCGATGCGAGAGCCAGAAAATCCTCAAAGTGCAAAGTGGATTCATGGCTCCACAGTGTACGAGTCATATAGTACTCAAAAGCAGGAAAGTGTATTCGATGTTCCATGATGTAAAATTCATTAAGTCCTCAAAGCTGCAAGACTCCTAACCAACCCCTGAATATCATTAGGGTCAGCAGTCATGTTTGTTAACACTACTGACTCCGAATATCATGTTGGATGAGCTTGACCTTAACCAAGTGACCTTATATTCGAAAGATTGAGATAAATCGAAAAACTCGTAAAATTCGAGGAAAAGGTTTAATATACTGATGCAAACCACCACGTTGGATGCGGGTAACCTTGGCCCCAGAAATTATGAACTAAAAAAATTGAGAAAAATCGCAACAAATTGAAACAGAAAAAAACCTGTACACATCCATAAAAATGTACGTGTTTTATTCCAACCAAAGTTCAATCAGATAAGAGTTATGTTACGTCACACTCTGTTACGTCACACTCGACCTTGCTCAGTGGTGTTACATAACAGGATATATAATCTGAATATAAAGGGACATCAACAGTCAACAGTTGCCAATGTTGGGTTATGTTTCATAAGCAGACACACTTGCTTTTAATAAGTCTGTGTTTTGTAAATGTTAGAAAGTTAAGATAGTTTTAGAGAATATATCCATCATGCTACGAGGTTATCACCACAGAAGGAGAAATTACTATCCAAACAAGGTGTACCGTAATATTATTAGTGTCAATTATGATGTTGATAAAGATCATACGAGTTGGTGTCGCAAGGTCGTCAGTGTTGAAGAAAGTTATGTTCTTCTGACATACCTCTTTCTATTACATAGCTGCAATGAAAGAACTAAAAACAGTGCATGTTAAAATGACCACAATACGAGCACACCAAAATTATTTTAAACAGAGAGCGTAAAAAAATTGGCTTTGTGTTGTGTCGATTATAAGCGAATCGTATGTGAAGATGGTATACATACTTTTCCCTATGGCTTTATAGAGTAGGATTGTTTATGTTGTAAATGTGTGTGTGTGTGTGTGATAGACACCAGTGGTGTGTTTCTCCTTTAGCCATTTAAATGTAAATGATCGTTTGGGTAATGCGCGCTCTCTTTCTCCCAGTTTTTTTTAAATGTAAAGTGAATATAAAGGCTTAGGATTGACTACGACGAATATGGACCCAAGACCTACACATTCTTCGCGGGATCGTCAAGATACTGCAGCGAGACTTCGGCTACACCACTTGTCGACATGATAAAAGTGAGAATTCGGAGAATCATCCTCGTGCAATTTTTTGCTGCAGGAACTGTTCTGCACAGCATTAGTGCGACGGTACTTCGTAAAAAAAAATAATCACATCAGTTCCTGCAATGGCAATGTTCTTTCTCCTACTTGAAAACACAATTTGTTAGCATCGATACCTCGATCAACCACGTTGTATAATGAGGAGACTACAATTGTTACTAGTAGGAAGCATTCGAGAAAAGCAAATTTCAAATGTATGGAATACGTGATAAATAAATTTTTTTTTGTTTACATATTTTTTGTGTTATTTATTTTATACCATATCCCTCATCTGTTTCAGCAATATGCTGTGCAGTGTTTTGGACACTCGACTACGAAATCTTGTTTACCATTCTGCGAGCCCATAACTTTCAAAGCAATTGGAACATAAATTAAGTTAAGAAGACATAAATTTGTCTTTTTACTAGATGTATTGATATGGCAGTCATCTTCTACGATCCAATGTAGGACCAAAGATTTAAAACCTGCGTTGGTGCAGTGGTTAGACCACTCGCCTCCTGCCATGAAAAACCGGATTCGATACCCAGCAGGCTACATTGATTTTGCCATATGTGAGAAAAAAAATGCGCACGTTGACATTAGCCACCAGGTTTCAATGCGATAATTTATTTTCCTACACCATGTCATATCGATACAGCTCCATCCACATCTCGTCTCACACGCATNAAAAATGCGCACATTGACATTAGCCACCAGGTTTCAATGCGATAATTTATTTTCCTACACCATGTCATATCGATACAGCTCCATCCACACCTCGTCTCACACGCACTGTTAGGCACAGACCAGATCTCATCCATAATAAGTATAAATTGACACAAACTCTCCGGACTTCCTTTTATGCATGAGTATTTTTCTATCTAAACACTCCAACTTGGCATGCGGAACATTGTCTCTTATATTCTGTAAAAATTCATTTCTATAGTGAAATTTCTTTATTTAAACACCACAGTATTTTCTTTGTAATGCCAGTGCTTATATTATACAAAAAAATGCGTTGATCAAGGTTAAGTTGTTTTATTTGAAAACCCCATTTTTACGAGGTGTAACATCGTCATATATGTAGGCCTATACTATGCCAAAAAAAACATTTTTCTAAGGATACGCTTCGCCTAATCTCTGAGCAGGGATGTGATCTTACATACGCGAAAGATAAGCAAGAAATATGCCATAAAAATATTTTGGAAATAAATTATATATAATTCGCATTTAAAACATTCATTGAATTATGAACTTGAAGATGTATTGATAATATGGACACAAATCAGCATTGATGCCATAAATATCTCTGTAGCGATTATGACCCTTAATCAGTAAACAATGCGATAGGCTCCTTACACCCTTTTCTGAAACATGCCCTTGCTGATGAAGGTTTGAGATTTAAAACTCATGCAAAATTCGCTACCAAATTCAAAACATATACATTAAATTACGCACTCTTCCCCCCTGCATACTTACTGGCAAAAATGTCTTCTGCATAAAACAAGATGCTCATCATCCCAGAGAAACTCAAAACGAGACTACAAATGAAGGCAAGCAGGTCGGGCATCATTCCAATAATTATTATTCCGCACAGACATGAGAAAGACGCAGGGTTGAACAGCCAAGGAACCACAGTACATCCCAATCCCTGAGCTTCCCTAAAATTTCTTTGGAATGAGTAGGTTTCTAACCAAAATATTTTGGTACTTTAAAAAAATCCGGCAATTACCAACAATTATCAGTACAGCTCACTCGCGAAGTAACTGGAATGAGAAAAAATATATATTTCCTTGTTTTATGCAAATACCCAGCCCATTTCGACCCTATGTTCAGTGAACTAACTCGGGGCTGGAAAAATTGGATGACAAAATAGCGGGAAAATGAAAGTGTTCCCGATACAGTATTGAGAAAAACCAGGCACACCCCATCAGTTTTTCCAACAGATGAGATCACGAATATAGAACAATATCACGCAGCTTATTACTCAGAAAGAGAGCTGACAGTTAACAGGTGGTTTTACTGTGTCGAGTTCAGGGAGAAAACGTGTAAGATAAACGATAACGAGACGAAGAGAAAGTCAGTATATTTTTGTAAATTGAACAGCATGGGATCACACCGAGAAAACCCACGTACAATGTTCGCACACTGAGAAAACCCACATTTCCTTTTCACATGTGCAGGTGTTCCCAGAAAATACACACCTATCATCACCACCGTGAATTAACATTTTTTATATAGCATTTGTGTATGAAAAGGTACACATTCTGAAAGCCACAAGTATATATCTACAAAATAAAAATTCTGAAACTGTCGTTATTTAAACTGCGAATATGACACGAATTTTATTTATGTCATCATTATTATCAGTCAGAGGGAGAAGACAGATCGGACGATCTTGTCTACTCTGCAAGGTATAATTCATACTCAGTCTGAGAGTTATTATTTATATTATAATTATTTTTTTAGACAAACGATGTTCCAAAGGTCGATCTCAGGTTTTACATATACTTTTTTTTACTTCTCACATCGGTCCTGTTCCAATTATCACGGCAAACTATCGATTCCCATTTTTGTTAATAGTTTTTTTAGTGTATTTTATGGTTTTTATTTATACTAAAACAAATTAAAAAAATATTCTCCCATCACTCGGAAAACGTCATTCGATATTTTCTAAGACCGAGAGAAAATTAATATATTTTCATGGTTTTGGACTTCGAACTCGGGTCTCTACGTCCTGCCCATCCAAGGTACATTGCTTAAAACTCAGTATAAATTGCACGGAAATACTAAATAGTTTAAAATATATGTAAGAACTTCACTAAAATGATTTCAAAAACTCAGGTTACTAATCGCATAGCGAACATCATATCTCATCCCGACTCCAGGACTATTCTTCTGCAACTTCCGTTTCGCCTTCATTATATATTCCTCTCATTTCTGGGTAGTAACAGCATTTTTTTCTAAGTCCGATAGAAAAATTATTACTTATAGTTTCAGGTCTTCAACGGAAGGCCCCTATGTCATGCCTAACCGATAGATATTGCTTACATGTACATATATATTAGGTGTGTATAAGCACGTAAACAGACAAAAATCACATAAAAGTTAGTTGAAAACTACCCGAAACTCGTGCCATTTATAAAATGGCCAATGTCTTATTTCATTCCGGCTCCATAAGTATTGCGTCTCAACTTCATTATATATTCCGGAAACACTATCCTATCACTGCATAAATGCAGATTTTTCCTATGTCCGATAGAAAATTAATAATTTAATGGTTTTAGGTCTTGAACCGGAGTCCCTGTGTCATGCCTAACCGATGAATATGGCTTAAATGTATATCTTAGGTGTGTATAAGCACATAAACAGACAGAAAATCACGTACAAAGTTCGTTAAAAATGATCCAATGCCCAGGTCAGTATTTTAACTGGGGTCCCTATATAATGCTTATTCTTTGTCCAAAATTTGTCTAACAGTCTACCTTTAATGTTTCATACTCCATACATTTATTCCGAATTTATTTAATAAAGTATCACCTAGGTGGTTCTTCCATGGAAAATTAGTAGTAGCATTATGTAGGTTTTGAAGCAAGAATACCAAAGATGACAGCCATGATATCACAACATGATCGCCAAAGACACTCGAAGGCGCCTCACAAATAAATGCCAACCGTGCCGGTGATGACATGCCGGACAGTGCCTAGCACCACAGCCCCCCTGCTCTGACCTCACTGCGGGTACACGAGATCAACCTCTAGGATGTATCCGGTGTTACAATCGTCGGGCACATCTATTACATGAGTGTCTATGCTGACCCACCGGAAGTTTCGTACCGGGAACATCAGCAACGTGGCCCGTCCGTACAGGTTGTTGGCATCCAGGAACTGCAGGTGTGTCGTTGGCTNTCTAAGACCGAGAGAAAATTAATATATTTTCATGGTTTTGGACTTCGAACTCGGGTCTCTACGTCCTGCCCATCCAAGGTATATTGCTTAAAACTCAGTATAAATTCCAAGGAATTACTAAACTGTTTAAATTATATGTAAGAACTTCACTAAAATGATTTCAAAAACTCAGGTTACTAATCGCATAGCGAACATCATATTTCATTCCGATTCTAGGACTATTCTTCTGCAACTTCCGTTTCGCCTTAATTATATATTCCTCTCATTTGTGGGTAGTAACAGCATTTTTTTTCGAAGTCCGATAGAAAAATTATTACTTATAGTTTCAGGTCTTGAACGGAAGGCCCCTTTGTCATGCCTAACCGATAGATATTGCTTACATGTACTTATATATTAGGTGTGTATAAGCACGTAAACAGACAAAAATCACATAAAAGTTAGTTGAAAACTACCCGAAACTCGTGCCATTAATAAAATTGCCAATGTCTTATTTCATTCCAACTCCATAAGTATTGCGTCTCAACTTCATTATATATTCCGGAAACACTATCCTATCACTGCATAAAAAGCAGATTTTTCCTATGTCCGATAGAAAATTAATAATTTTATGGTTTTATGTCTTGAACCGGAGGCCCTAACCGATGAATATGGCTTAAATGTATATCTTAGGTGTGTATAAGCACATAAACAGACAGAAAATCAAGTACAAAGTTCGTTAAAAATGATCCAATGCCCAGGTCAGTATTTTAACTGGGGTCCCTATATAATGCTTATTCTTTGTCCAAAATTTGTCTAACAGTCTACCTTTAATGTTTCATACTCCATACATTTATTCCGAATTTATTTAATAAAGAATCACCTAGGTGGTCCTTCCATGGAAAATTAGTGGTAGCATTATGTCGGTTTTGAAGCAAGAATACCAAAGATGACAGCCATGATGTCACAACATGATCGCCAAAGACACTCGAAGGCGCCTCACAAATAAATGCCAACCGTGCCGGTGATGACATGCCGGACAGTGCCTAGCCTCACAGCCCCCCCCTGCTCTGACCTCACTGCGGGTACACGAGATCAACCTCTAGGATGTATCCGGTGTTACAATCGTCGGGCACATCTATTACATGAGTGTCTATGCTGACCCACCGGAAGTTGCGTACCGGGAACATCAGCAACGTGGCCCGTCCGTACAGGTTGTTGGCATCCAGGAACTGCAGGTGTGTCGTTGGCTTACTTGAATCGTATGTTTCTGGTGCATAGATGACGTTTGCCACCCCATGTCGTTTGACGCGCTGTACCACACCACCAAAGATCCCTTCTTCAATAAACATATCCATGTCGTAGTCTGTGAGTAGAACCAGATTTACCACTATCATCCGAAGCATGGCATCGAAAGCGAACCCAGGGGCGATGAATTAGTGAACACAGTTGAGCTTGGATGTGGAAATAAACAAGTCCCTGAAATTTTCAAAGACATCGGCCAGGATGAGCACATCTGTCATCAGGTACAAGTCCGAATACTTTCCCAGGTCCGTACTTTTCCTATACAATCTGTGCATGCACGAAATCGTCGGCAGTGATGTCGGTGCCTGTCAGCCGGTTGTAAAATGCTTATTTTGGGGTAAGGTTGCTCGTTCATCTTCTCCCAGCTATCAATGTAATCGCACGGAAACAAGACTTAGCATGTGACAAGTGACAGTTTGTTAGGCCCAAAGAACTTTTTCGTGTTGCTAAGTTTTGAAGAAGGTAGGCATTTGGTCAGGGATGCTGGACTGCGGGCCATGAACCTTAATGTATTGGAAAACTGCATCAAAAATCTGTCTCCCAGGTGCTTCGAAAATGTAATAATTTTTTCACTTGTGTGCGGAATAATGAAACTGTCTTTTGTATTGTACCCTAGCTGCCTGATGATGAAATTCATGTCGTAGCTCAGGTTATGGAAGAAAACGACGAGTTTCTTCGGTCTTCGGCGCAGCAGATTGCAGCTGGTGCATGCAGGCCCGATGTGCCGTCCTGTGAAGTGGTCATGATCACGCACTTTTTTTCTACTGTGAACAAAGATTCGCAGTAGCAGCATCTCGTCGCCCATGAGTAGCTTGTTTTTTTCAGTTGGTGTGAACTGCAGCATTTAGTTTGAAGTGGTTTAAATATCTTTGAACGCATTGCCAATATTCACTATTGCTTCCATGAAGTTTTTCTCCACATACATCTCCCTATACCCTACCATTCCTTTAGGCAGTGATGAGGTGAGCGATTCAGGAATTACATTATTATCGGCTTGCAAGTGTATACAATAACTGTATGCATCGTGCTTCTGGTTGGTGCACATGTATGAATATTTGGGTTCTGGTTCACAAGTGTGGATCGGTTTCAGAATGGCCTCGAAGCCTACATAGACAACAATAGGTAATTTATTCATATGATGGTAGTTCTTGAATTTCAGTGCTGGAAGTTTTCCATCATTCCCTGGCTGGAGCATTCGGGCTACAATATTTCCTTTGTTCTTCTAATCACTGCTGCCCATTCACCCCGGAATTTCGTGGCAGGTCATGGTAAAATGTAAAGCACCGCTTNGTGGAAGTTTTCCATCCTTCCCTGGCTGGAGCATTGGGGCTACAATATTTCCTGTGTTCTTCTAATCACTGCTGCCCTGTCACCCCGGAATTTCGTGGCAGGTCATGGTAAAATGTAAAGCACCGCTTACATTCATGCATTTTCTCCTTGTGTGCCGATACCTGTGGACGCACAAGGCACGAAAAGTTCTAAGTGTAGGAATAATACGAATTTCCGCTTTATAACATTATCAGCAATAGGTTAAAGTGTACAGACTTTTCTACTTTTGTCACGGGTACGGGCTCGACCTACTCTGCGTCGACTCGCTACGGGTTCTCGACTTCAACGTACCATGCTAAAATCGACTACTTGAAACACATATAGTCGCTGTGTTTTGTGGGTTAATCACAGCCTTCCTGTTCTTGATCGCTGTAGGCAGCTCGATGTAAGGCGAGACATGTAGAGATTCTAGCTTGTTTATTTGGTTCTGTAGGTGGTTAACTTTTGACAACACCCACCCCGATCCACTCTCTTTGTATGTTTCTTACTCTTCGCATATTTTCCATATACAAGATTTTACTACCATTTAATTTCACAAGTCTCGTACACATGTAAATTAGCAGTCTTGAATGCTCTTTTGCACGTACCTTAGCTTGAAGAATTCGGTCTCACATAATCACACTCAAGCCACACATTAAATTTAATTGTACCCTGCTCTTGTACTTCCCTGGCGAGTTGTCTGACAATATTTTGCATCATGTGAGCCAAAAATGTACAAAAATATTTTTATTAACAGCTCTTGTTATGTACGACATACGCCTTTAAATTGTGCCGCAAAGTTATTTCGGCCTCCATGAAACCGTTAGCATTAGTCTTCCCAGACCATGCTGTGATTCTTGGGCGTGGCTGACACTCACATGTTGATAGAGTATATTTTCGATTTATTGGTTAAAATGAAGATGGATACTGTACATGATGCATTTTGGCAGGCGGAGGGCCTGCAAACTTACAGGTTTCCATGTGCCTCTGCATGTTATCGCTCCTAGAAAAAGTAATTTCGCAATGTCCACACTTATAAGCCATTCCATCTGCAATCTTAGCGCAGCCATATTTCTCGTGCCTTTGGGTATCATGGTTGAACACAGAGGTTTTATTGCAGAAGCGACATGGGTGTCGATGTATCGCATTTGCACATATAGTCGATGGTGGAGCGATTGGCATCGCCAACGATGTGGGCAGTCCTGCTGGCGCCAGCGATCGAGCAGCTGCAGACGATGTAAGGATGCTGGTCGCAGGCACACCAATAAATGTACGCTTCATCTCGATCTCTGTGGGGAAAATAAAAATTACATTCGAAATTGATATGCAAAAATGTTTGGCGATATATACAATAAGTTTACTTCACACACGCCTCATAGGAAGCTAAATAAATGGTCCAGTATATAAAAAAATTTAACATATGTTGCAATAAATTTGATTTAAAGCTACAAATGCTCCATGTCATAGATCACGGAATTAATGCTGTAACGGTTCGCTGGATCGGGCATGTATGTGAAATTGTGCAGATTATTTCTTTGATCTGAAAATATGTACATGTATTTACGAGCACGACCAAATATAACATGCATACTGTGATGGGTAAGCCAAATGCAATATAACTTACCGAATTGAGAGTTAAGAAGGTTAGGAGAGATAAGACGATCTGTCTCCTGTCGCATCAGAAGAAGAACTAAGAAGATAAGCGATTCTGCCTGCCTTGTATACCTGCTGAGCCCGATTGTCAGGTAACCAACAGCCAATGACGAGCGAGAAGTGCAGCGTAAAATAACTTACCGAATAGATAGCTAAGAGGGTCAGGAGAGAGAAACGATCTTGCATCAGACGAATAACTGTGATTACTGGTGACTTTGGCCATCTTATATACCTGCACAGCCTAGGATGAAACTAGCAAGTAATGTGACATAATCATACTTTTTTCCCCCATCGGCACACTCAACCTAGAAATGATGGAAACTGCAGCAGTCGGGCAAATATTATAAACGAAAGGGGTGAGTGTGCATGCATGCTGCATGCATGTTCTCATGGTCGTCTTATGCTGGACATACGTTACATAACCGATGAGCTGGTCCTCGATGCCCTGCTGAATGCCTGCTGCCCACTGCAGCTTTTGCCCATAGAGAGAGAGAGAGACTGACAGTTGAAATAATAATTTTAGGCAAATACATCAGTTACAATGCCTTTTTACACTTGGTTACACTATAGTGTTCTTAAAATAAATTATATATTTCTTCACTTCATAAAACACCTCAAACTCTGAAATATATGTGTATATGAGAAAAAAAACATCATGCTCCTTGCTTGTTCGTAAACAAACACATGGAAAGCTGGCATGGAAGTAAGGGGAAATATAAATCACCTTTAGCATACGTTTACTTTCTCAGTGTGCATTTACACTGAAGTGCACCCCCAAAGCATTTGAATGTGACTCTTTCTCTCCCCTCTAGATTAAAAAAAAATTGATATTATTATTTTCACAGGCAATGGTTGCTATTTCATTTCGATGCCTATGGTGTAAATGCATGGATATTAATTATCAGGTGCTAATAAGTACGAATTTGAAACTTGAAAAAAAATTTTATCAATTGAGACTATACTGTAATTTTTAAATTTTCTTTTGCTGTCGTTTCAATTTTTTTAATGTTGAATATCTTGATCTTGACAGGCAGGGACATCGGGAACCATACTATGCTTACAGTGCGACTCGAGGCAAGTAGGTGGTCGGGTTTAAGTTATTCAGACAATTATTACTTATAAAAAAAACTGCACGAATTATCGTTATGAATTTACAAAGGCAATCCGATTAATTAAAATTTTAAAAGTAAAATATATATATATTTGGTGGCAAATTAGCGTGAATGAAGAAACTGAAAGAAGGGCAAGGGGAAAGAGAGAGAAAGTCGATGCACATACGAATTTTAAAAATCGCTATTTTAATTTGTTTAAAAATTTTACCTCTAAATAACATTAAGTTTTTTAAGAAAAAGTTTTACTAAATATATATTATAATTATAGATAGTAAAAAATCTACACGTGTACATTTTATATGCAAGTGCTCTGTCAGATGAAAAAATAATGTTTCAAATAGGATAATAAATACAGATATTTGATTTGGCATACCCTATGCCTATAAAATTAATATGTCTACTAAACATATATATATATGCTTGAAGGGTTATTGGACGTAACCGCTGAGCTCCTTCGGAGTAGGCCACCAATCCCGAGTCGAGCCGGAGACTACCGACCTCGTCCTTGTCGATCCTCAGTAGGTGGCTCTCAGCCACAGCCGCACGCTCCCATTTAAAATACATTGTGCCAGTATCCCCATATATACACTACTTTCGTCTGGTCAGCCTTTTTGGCCAGTTGGCATGATCGGTCGAAATGAACATCTCATATGGTCGTTTGGTTTGGTTGGTTTTGTCCATTGGTTTTCGAAGTATGTCCAGACAACCTTGATGGCTTGATGGTTTGATGGTCGGTTTGTCTGGTTTATTGTCGCTCTATCGCCAATAATTCTAAAATAATGGACAACTATGCCCATAAAGGTCCATAAAAGAACAATATTTAGATATTCAAGTTGGTTCAGTTTATTCTGGCCTTGTACCTGCAAGTTTCAAGGGCCTAGCCCTAATGATTTGCGATCATCGTCATCGAAAATTTAAGCAATCGAACTGGATTATGGATTAGTTCCTTAAAAAACGAAGTCGGGAAATGCACAGGTCAAGGTGTTGCCATTAAGGAAATGCCTTAGCTTGATATTTTCTCTCCAATAGCTGGGTGGTTCAAGCAGGTACTTTAAATTTGAGTCGATTTCTTCTTTGCTGCGAAAATATATGCGAAATTACGAGCACATAAGATAATAACATGCATACTGTGGTAGAAGAGTCTTAAGCAATATTACTTACCAGAATGATAGCTACGAAGTTCATAAGAGAGAAAACGAACTATCACCTGTCGCTGCAGATGAATAGCTGTGATGTGGTGCGACTTTGACAACAATATTTATCTGCAGGGGTCGTGATATTGTGTGTCCAACAGCCAATGACGAGTAAGGAATGTGATGAAGTCAACATTGAATATTTTCCACACTAGCACACTGTAGTGGTAGTGGTGAGCATCGAGCTACATCAGGTAAATTGATGTGGGGATGGTGAGTACGACAGACTAAATAGCCAAATAAATAAAACAGTGAGGGGAAGGTGGTATTATATATTGAGTAAATGGACCTGGCAGAATTGATTGGAGTTAAAGACAGGGATAGTGGAAATCATGGTGGGGTGGAATGAAGGAGTCGAGTTTTAGTGAGTATTCAGTCGAGGTATGGCGACTTATTGGTGGGGATGGAGTACAACCGATTAAGCAATCGAACTGTAATAGGTAAATTGAGAAGAGGAAACTAGTTGAACTGATGGATAGAAGTTGGGTGTTAGGCAGTGAGGTGTTTCGTTGAGGGGTGTGAAGGGGCGGAGAGTCGGGTGGTAGGTTTGTCACAGGCGTGTGGTATGGAGTCGAGCTACAACGAGTTAGTTCTGAGGGAGTGGAGACTCGTGAAGTGAGGTGGTGGCATAGGTGGATAGTGAGGGTAATCGAGTATGGCGAGTAAATAGTGAGGGGTGGAGAGTTCGGGTTGTTTGATGGGGGTGTGGTGGGTGGGGGAGGCATCATGTGTTTTGTAAAATCATTAATTTGCTTTGTTCGTTGGGGCAGGGCGCATACTTACCGACTACAGAGCCAATGGTTAATTGCACAAGGGTTGAGAGGAACCAAATAATAATTAATCTGCTCATCGCGGTACTAGGGAATGTCTGTGCTACCATAATTTGACTCTCAGTGTTACCCACATTCAGCATAGTTGTTGGGACCAGTGATATAAATTTTTCCCGTGGTGTTAACGATTTCGTTTCAATTTTTCGAGTGTAAAGTTACTGAGATTAAGGCCAAGATAACCAACATTGAACATGATGGTTTCAGACAAACATAATTTTTTCTCTATATGTATGGGTGTTTTTCAATTTTCATCTATTTTTATCGAATTTTTAATGTTCATGGTCACTGGGCTCAAGATAAATGTCACCCACATCCAACATGGTGGTCGGTGTCACTATGTTATTTTTACCCTTTTTTTAACGAGTTTTTTTTTAATTTGTGTGTTTTCATTTTTTGGTTTCAAGGCCAAGGTCACCCACATCCAATGTGGTGGTTGGGGACAGGAATATAATTATTTTTCAAATTTTTACGATTTTTTTAAGGTCACCTAGATACAAATTAGTGGTTTAGCTGATCAAGTGTAATTTTCCCTGGATTAATGCGAGGTTTTTCGATTTTTAAGAATTGCTCTCGATTTTACAGTTTAAGGTTACTAGGGTCAACATCAATGTCACCCACATCCAACATGGTGGTCAGGGTCAGTTATGTAGACAAATATGTGCCCTGACCAACCTGACTGCTTATTATTAATTTCGCCAGTATAAGCCAACATCATTACGATCATACTGTCTCGCAACTGACGAATATATGCATCTGAATGACGACCGTATTCATAACTATTTGTCTTTTAGTGCAGGGGCACATTCGAGTATCTTTGGCATACCAGCTTTCCTCGCTCCTCTGATCCGCTGGGCTTGACTCAGGCCTTTAGACAGCATTGCATTTAGTGTTCATACAGTCCTCAAGACTTTATGGATCCTACATTGAGAAGCCTCGAATCTGCTTTGCTGCTTTTGAGGACTATTTGACTGCAACACCAAGGAGCCTCGAAGCAACTTCACTCATTTGAAGTTTCGAGTGGGACAGTTTTCCATTGTTTCGAAATGTTTTGGGGTAAAAGGCTATGTTTGAAGCAAACCACCAATTTATGAAATGATTTTAAGGTAAACCATATAACTTTGTCAATAACACAGCCGCCCCAGTCCATCGAGTGCGACCATGGCTGTGATGTCAACCAAATTGGTGGAGGGCTCCATACTCCGATCCCTGATCCCTGCACCCGAACGAACATAATCCTACTACTGATCAGTTGTTTGTTGGCTGTTTCTCTAGTTTAACCCGAGGTTGGGTATCATGGTATTCAAAGCTTTTTTATTTTTCATTTTTAAGTAAAATTTTTGGAATCTGTTTTTTTTTTATTCCGTTTTATACATGCTCGCTTTTATTTACTTTTTGAATTTTTAAAACAATTTTTAGCATTTTTTATGCTAGTTTTGATTTCTACAATTTTTTTGTACAAGGCACTGGAGTAAGGATCAAGGNTTTATGCTAGTTTTGATTTATACAATTTTTTTGTACAAGGCACTGGAGTAAGGATCAAGGTCACCCACATCCAGCATGGCGGACTGGGTCAGTACTGTAAACAAACGTGGCCTCTGTCCCTCCTGATCCTATGGGCCTTACTTGGAGCCTTTAGTCTGCCTTGCTGCTTTGAGGACTATAGGCCTTTTACATGGAGGAGCCTCGAATCCGATTTGCTGTTCTGAGAACATTTTGGCCCTCCCATTGAGGATCTGTGAATCTGCTTTGTTATTTTAAGCACTCGAACAGGAAAAAAAGTGAAAATAGTTCCATCGGAATATTTTCCCATTTTTTGTAAATTCTTGTATTTTTGTAAATTTCTAAAGTGATTTTTCAATAAATCGAGATATTTGGTCAATAACAGTATCGCTCCAGGCGGACGGCTTCGGGCTCCGACTCCTGAATTCTGCACCAGCATCGGCACATCTTGTCTACTTCCCTCCTTCATGTACATCCAGCAATGTTCACCTTATTTTCAGTTTTATCACCAATTATTTAATGGACGACTTTGCAGGTTGATTCTGGCTCACAAACTCTGCAATTAAATTTTTGCCACGTCTATACGGACTCCGTTTGCAAGTAACTGCATACAATATACACATTTTGTACCACTGAGTACCGACTTGTACTGTATCCGAACAAACACAAAACCATTATCAGGTGTATCACAACAGCGGGGACAATAACTCACTGAATGCACATGACCGTATGGGTTGCATTTAATGCAGTCGAATCGTCCAGAAGCATGTGCATGCCCACGTAATGACTAGAGAGGCTATGTTGCCACCTCCAATGATGTCACCTTGCTTCTCATACACCATTGTATGTCCGTAACACATTTCATTACATTCTGACCAAAGGTTTAATATTTGTGTGCGAACCCCGGGGCTGAAAGTTAGTGATACGTCCTATATTTGTGTATTTTATACATAAAATTATTGCTTATTAACACTAGGCAAATTTAATAAAAGTAATCTTTTCACAAACAAATGCATGCATTTTTAATATTGTACTTAATAAGTATATGAGTTAATTTTATATGTTACATAATATTATAATTTTGGTAATTTTTACGTTGATTATTATTGACCTCATTATTAGAGAGTGCAAGATTAATGGTTCCTCAAAGTGGCACTGATGAGGTTAGGCTGTAGGGAGATAAACTAAGAAATCACCTTTCCAAANAAGTACAAGATTAATGGTTCCTCAAAGTGGCACTGATGAGGTTAGGCTGTAGGGAGATAAACTAAGAAATCACCTTTCCAAACCAGAATATCAGCGTAATAGCACATAAATATAACATGGACACCATCATCCNAACCAGAATATCAGCGTAATAGCACATAAATATAACATGGACACCATCATCCAAGTGTAACGACAATGCGCTATTTACAAATTCCAAGATATCTCTCATTCAAGAAGAATAATAGGATAATACAAACAGTAAAACTCAGGATTTCCGCTACTCATTTATAATGACACAACCTGAGGGTTGAACCACTAGGGAACAAAGTCCTAGTTCCTGCTTAGAATTTGGCCAATAAAACATCTATAATATATTCCTTTCTCTCTAACATTCATTAATTTTCTCTTAACTATCTTGATTTTTATGAATTTTCAATAATCAGGAACTGAAATACATACTGTCTAAGATTTGACTGAGAAGTAATTTTCACAGCAATGCAAACATTAATATTATAATTTAAGTATAGCACATCCCTAAGTATGTGAAAAATATTTTAATGTTTTCTTTCTTTCTTTGTAGGGCTATTTAAATTTTTCTCATCCTTCTTTGAAGCCCCCATACAAGGCATATGAATATGAATCCATAAATGATATGGGACGACGTGCTGAGTGGGACCCTTCGCAGTCATACTTGGCCTCTTCGTACGCAGCAGCAGGCNCATAAATGATATGGGACGACGTGCTGAGTGGGACCCTTCGCAGTCATACTTGGCCTCTTCGTACGCAGCAGCAGGTGGTGCACTTCGGGAAACAGCCATCAACAGTGTTCTGGATGAAGATCGATACTTCACTAGTTCTAGGTAAGTTATAAGTGCGCACCCAGATATCTCTATTTCGATAGTCGTGTGGGCAGATAATTTCTTTCTTGTAGTCACATTCCTATGTTAGTAGTAAAGGAGATTCACTAGTTATTTATGTGCTCTAGCATATATGAGTGCACAAACAACACTTCCATGGTGATGGTCAAATACAAAAAGGTGACTTGTTTTGCAGGTGTAAAAGTGTACTTCAAACACCATTACTATACACTAATGTATATTTAGAGCGCAGAATCATAATTTATATTGTAATAGGAAATCTGAAGTTCATCTATGTCAAACGGAGTATCTCATACAAAATAATAGTTTTCTTTCAGTAACATAATCAGCTTACTAATGGTATCGTATTTAATTAAATTAATTAATGAGTTAAGCATTGATGAAATAAACATTCTCAGATATATTTTGGGCTGGGAATATTTAAAATGGTACAGTAGTACCAAAAAATGATACGTATAGGATTTTGTCACAAATGCCNCATAAATGATATGGGACGACGTGCTGAGTGGGACCCTTCGCAGTCATACTTGGCCTCTTCGTACGCAGCAGCAGGCGGTGCACTTCGGGAAACAGCCATCAACAGTGTTCTGGATGAAGATCGATACTTCACTAGTTCTAGGTAAGTTATAAGTGCGCACCCAGATATCTCTATTTCGATAGTCGTGTGGGCAGATAATATCTTTCTTGTAGTCACATTCCTATGTTAGTAGTAAAGGAGATTCACTAGTTATTTATGTGCTCTAGCATATATGAGTGCACAAACAACACTTCCATGGTGATGGTCAAATACAAAAAGGTGACTTGTTTTTCAGGTGTAAAAGTGTACTTCAAACACCATTACTATACACTAATGTATATTTAGAGCGCAGAATCATAATTTATATTGTAATAGGAAATCTGAAGTTCATCTATGTCAAACGGAGTATCTCATACAAAATAATAGTTTTCTTTCAGTAACATAATCAGCTTACTAATGGTATCGTATTTAATTAAATAAATTAATGAGTTAAGCATTGATGAAATAAACATTCTCAGATCTATTTTGGGCTGGGAATATTTAAAATGGTACAGTAGTACCAAAAAATGATACGTATAGGATTTTGTCACAAATGCCNTATTTTGGGCTGGGAATATTTAAAATGGTACAGTAGTACCAAAAAATGATACGTATAGGATTTTGTCACAAATGCCTTAAACTCACATTTAAAATTGTATAAGATACTAAAAACAGCATACCTATTCATCCATAATTTTCTGATGCGTAATATTAGGATACTTATAACATAAAATGCACAAATTGAACGTACAATTTCAATTCCTTAGAATGTGTGCATTTATTTTAATACATCAAGTTGGGTAACTCTGTTTTTAACTGATCTAGGAAACTGTTTAATGCCTAATATAAAATAAAATTAAAACTACGAAGAAACATAGCTAATCAAAATTTTTTCTCATAAATTTCAACAGAATCAGAAAACACAAAGTGAATGCACTACCGGACATTTCCCCCATTACTTGTAGCAAAAGGAGTGAATTAAATGGTTATTTCATTCAATTTGAAAGCATTGTATTTACGGACTGTAAAGCCGTAACTTCTTAGTTATTCTCCAGTATTTCCTGTACTGTACAGAACAAGTTCTTCTACCATCCTTCAAATTTGGCCAGGCTAAGATAATATCCTACAATATCTACCGAATCAGTCACGGTAAAAGTATTTGGGATGCATTGTTTAAAGGGATTAACATCTACCAGATTGTCATCACTCTTCAATAAATGCCATCAATATCTGAACTCCTCCCCTAAGTTTCCTATCTTTTCCAATAAGCCTACTATTCTGACTTTAATATTTGAGGTAAAAACTGAAAGATAATGATGTACATCTACCCATACAGCCGTATATGAGAAACTACCAAACTATAAAATGAGTCACAGCTTGCAATCTCTGGGTTTCTATAGCCAAGAACAAAATACATATACCTATTTCAGATGAAAGGTTTTTGTTGCAGCATGAAAAAATCTCTTAATGTTATGTCTATTTTTTATAGAATTGCTAGTTTAAAATTCTGGGAACTATATACACATAATTTTTAAGACATACAATAAAACCCCAATTTAAGTAAAGGTTACATTTTAGTGTTAGTTATGTNCTATATACACATAATTTTTAAGACATACAATAAAACCCCAATTTAAGTAAAGGTTACATTTTAGTGTTAGTTATGAGGAACTTACATTTTATTTTAATCTAATTTGTAGTATACGGATTTCTAACCTTATAAGCAACATATTTTTATTCGAAATATTTATATACAAGAAATGTATAAAAAATGCAAGAGGGACTAAGAAGTAAATGCTATCCTAGAATTCACATACATAAATAATGTTACATATTGCCAACTTCAAATCAAAAACAAGATCTACTACTAATACTACTTCACACACACGCATACACACACGCAATATTCATCCACTTTAATGCATATTTAATGAAGTTACAGTAGCCATGTAATAATGAAGTACTGTACAGTCGCTAGAAGTTATTAATGGGAAGGACGGTTATTTTAAAGCAATAAAATTATTGTGCATATTATGGTACCTAGCAAAATTGCATTACATAGTAGTGTGCTTGAAGCAGGTTGAGGTTGATTTGGAATGATAGCATTTTATAAAAACAGAATAACACATTATCATGCATATCAGTTATAATAATATAAGCATATCTAGGCTGTACGTATTCTGGTAAGAATTATAAATATGTGAACAATATAAATATGAACATAAACACACACTGAAATATTCAATGCTCATCATCAAAAAAAATATGTTGTGACATCTTGATATATCTGAATTCTTTTTTAATTCTTCTATAATCGTATATTTTTAAATTTATTACCTGAATATATGCATTTCCATTTTGGTTGCATTCTGTCTGTAAATAAAAAACAGCACCAGATAAACAATAGCATGTGTGTGACTAAAAAAACGGTGTAAGATTAAGACAATAAAGAAAATTGCAGTGTGACATCGGTGGCTATTGCAACTAGGTGTTCACATTTGTACTGGCCTACTAATAAACATTTACCTAAATGTGAGTTTATTTAACATGGAACAGAACTCAGGCGTTACTGTATCCTAATTAATAATAATTATCTTATATTGAATAGATGACAACTATTTGCATCCAATGTGCTCTAACATTTTTACGCTCGTAATATTAATTTGGTTGATGCAAAATCTCAATATTTATTGTTGTGGAAAATGATATCAAAGTAAAAGGAAATATTTTTGAACAGAAATTGTTTTATCTCAAAAATGAGACCTATCTAGAAAACAAAAAATATGCGTAAGTCATCCTAAACCATGCTCGCATAATTAAAACATGAAATGACTTAGATAGGCCTTGTTTCGTAAAGGCTTCAATTCGTATAACAGCAGGCTGTACGATTTTATGAAAGATTTGTCCATATCATTTTAGAATCTCTTAACCTACAATAAAACAAAGATTTAATACATGGATGCCATAATAAGACTGAATGTAAATTCCGGTAGCCAGATCACAAGATGTCAGGCATTTGACGTTTTTTTAATTGTGCTGTGCAAATAGGAGGCCAAAATACACGATATTCCTGTGTAAAAAGTGAACACCGAAACATCGACAAATTGAATTTTTAAAGTTGTTTAAGAAAAAGTAGGGGTGCACTTATTTGCTTCTTTCAAGGAACTATTAAAGACAGCTATATCAAACAAGGCGCCAATAACTCTGTATTAACAATCCCTCAATGAAACTGCGTCTCTCAATCCAAGCACAGCAATTTTCAGTTTCAGTACTTTATCAATTTGTTTATTGATAGCTAAATATTGATCTGCTCCCTTTTAAAAGGCTAAACATACAAGAGTTAAAATTATTTAATTATGCTCCAAATTAGTGGAATTTTACTGCGAACTAGCCAAACAACTCCAATGAAATTAACGATATATTGTTGAATATTTAGAAGTGACTAAAGTCCATTGATTTAACAGTGATATATGTGTGTGTGTGGAGATTTTATATCTGAAGAACCAGTAACAGATTCCTACCACAATTTCATGCGGCAGGCATTTTTAAATGGGTTTTTTATAAATAATTGGGATTAATATGTTAAATCTATAAAACCTTTTAACAATACTCAACGAATTTTTGTACGCTAACATTATTTATTAAAATCATAAATTATGCATACAGAGGCCATCTTAAGCAGGTGTTTTTGCTAAATAGTACCAAGTCAGTAAATTGAACATTTTGCCTTATTTCTGAAACAATTCAACTAATTTCCACCAAATTTTGTNCTATATACACATAATTTTTAAGACATACAATAAAACCCCAATTTAAGTAAAGGTTACATTTTAGTGTTAGTTATGTGGAACTTACATTTTATTTTAATCTAATTTGTAGTATACGGATTTCTAACCTTATAAGCAACATATTTTTATTCCAAATATTTATATACAAGAAATGTATAAAAAATGCAAGAGGGACTAAGAAGTAAATGCTATCCTAGAATTCACATACATAAATAATGTTACATATTGCCAACTTCAAATCAAAAACAAGATCTACTACTAATACTACTTCACACACACGCATACACACACGCAATATTCATCCACTTTAATGCATATTTAATGAAGTTACAGTAGCCATGTAATAATGAAGTACTGTACAGTCGCTAGAAGTTATTAATGGGAAGGACGGTTATTTTAAAGCAATAAAATTATTGTGCATATTATGGTACCTAGCAAAATTGCATTACATAGTAGTGTGCTTGAAGCAGGTTGAGGTTGATTTGAAATGATAGCATTTTATAAAAACAGAATAACACATTGTCATGCATATCAGTTATAATAATATAAGCATATCTAGGCTGTACGTATTCTGGTAAGAATTATAAATATGTGAACAATATAAATATGAACATAAACACACACTGAAATATTCAATGCTCATCATCAAAAAAAATATGTTGTGACATCTTGATATATCGGAATTCTTTTTTAATTCTTCTATAATCATATATTTTAAAATTTATTACCTGAATATATGCATTTCCATTTTGGTTGCATTCTGTCTGTAAATAAAAAACAGCACCAGATAAACAATAGCATGTGTGTGACTAAACAAACGGTGTAAGATTAAGACAATAAAGAAAATTGCAGTGTGACATCGGTGGCTATTGCAACTAGGTGTTCACATTTGTACTGGCCTACTAATAAACATTTACCTAAATGTGAGTTTATTTAACATGGAACAGAACTCAGGCGTTACTGTATCCTAATTAATAATAATTATCTTATATTGAATAGATGACAACTATTTGCATCCAATGTGCTCTAACATTTTTACGCTCGTAATATTAATTTGGTTGATGCAAAATCTCAATATTTATTGTTGTGGAAAATGATATCAAAGTAAAAGGAAATATTTTTGAACAGAAATTGTTTTATCTCAAAAATGAGACCTATCTAGAAAACAAAAAATATGCGTAAGTCATCCTAAACCATGCTCGCATAATTAAAACATGAAATGACTTAGATAGGCCTTGTTTCGTAAAGGCTTCAATTCGTATAACAGCAGGCTGTACGATTTTATGAAAGATTTGTCCATATCATTTTAGAATCTCTTAACCTACAATAAAACAAATATTTAATACATGGACGCCATAATAAGACTGAATGTAAATTCCGGTAGCCAGATCACAAGATGTCAGGCATTTGACGTTTTTTTAATTGTGCTGTGCAAATAGGAGGCCAAAATACACGATATTCCTGTGTAAAAAGTGAACACCGAAACATCGACAAATAGAATTTTTAAAGTTGTTTAAGAAAAAGTAGGGGTGCACTTATTTGCTTCTTTCAAAGAACTATTAAAGACAGCTATATCAAACAAGGCGCCAATAACTCTGTATTAACAATCCCTCAATGAAACTGCGTCTCTCAATCCAAGCACAGCAATTTTCAGTTTCAGTACTTCATCAATTTGTTTATTGATAGCTAAATATTGATCTGCTCCCTTTTAAAAGGCTAAACATACAAGAGTTAAAATTATTTAATTCTGCTCCAAATTAGTGGAATTTTACTGCGAACTAGCCAAACAACTCCAATGAAATTAACGATATACTTTTGAATATTTAGAAGTGACTAAAGTCCATTGATTTAACAGTGATATATGTGTGTGTGTGGAGATTTTATATCTGAAGAACCAGTAACAGATTCCTACCACAATTTCATGCGGCAGGCATTTTTAAATGGGTTTTTTTTATAAATAATTGGGATTAATATGTTAAATCTATAAAACCTTTTAACAATACTCAACGAATTTTTGTACGCTAACATTATTTATTAAAATCATAAATTATGCATACAGAGGCCATCTTAAGCAGGTGTTTTTGCAAAATAGTACCAAGTCAGTAAATTGAACATTTTGCCTTATTTCTGAAACAATTCAACTAATTTCCACCAAATTTTGTNAAATAGTACCAAGTCAGTAAATTGAACATTTTGCCTTATTTCTGAAACAATTCAACTAATTTCCACCAAATTTTGTGCACCTACAGAAGACCATGTAATGTTAAATGATGTAAATGGAGTCAGAAACTAATTTCAAAATTGTGACCATATAAATATTTTGATGTATTTCGCAAATCTATTTAACAATTTAACCAATTCCATCAAATATTTTATGCTGGGAGTATCTATTAGAAACATCGTGTACAGAGCCTCTTTTTAGGCAATTTTGTAAGATAGCCCCATTTAAGAAAATAATAGGATTTGCATACCTTATATCGAGTACCAATCAACCGATTTTCACCAAATGATTCACACAAGTAGCGTTATAGTAGGCCATATATAATTGGCCCAGGCACTAATTTTCAACATGATGATCATGTAGCTATTTCAGGTTAGTGAGCCCTACCATTGAAAACATTTGACTGATCACATCTGAAGTTGATGCTCTGAATCCTACCTCCGTGATGCAACTTATTGCAAGCTAGGTTAATTTTACGAGTTTTGCTGTGTTCGAATCCCGGGTAAGTCACGTGTGTATTTTTGTTTTCTTGGTACTGTCGCATATGTTTCTGGTTTCATCTCTAATTATGTTGCTGTCAACTATACGTCAACGCCTACCCACGATCTAGCCTTTTAAAAACTTAATTTAAAATTGTATGCACCGATGTATAACAAAGAAGTTCATTAGTTATCAGTAACTTCTTGTTCTTAAATAAAAAGCCACTTAATCAAAAAAACTTAATCAATCACATTTTCAAGAAACGTTGTTCTAATTTATTATAAGCACTCTTTAGATGACAAAATAATTTTTATTACCCGTTGTATAAAAGGCCTCAATATTTTACTAGACTCGCAATTACTATTTAACCACAAGGTAGATGTGCTCAAAATAGCAACTATCAAAATAATAAATAGGCTTAATCAAGTTTATTACTTTTGCAACCTATTCACACCTACCTCAAATCCGCAGGAAATGCGAGCGAATATTCAAGCTGCATGGGATGGATTATCACATAACACAAATAAATATCTCTATAACTCCATGCCGTGGCATCTGGCAGAATGAATTCGCAAACATGGCGGTCCGATGTCATGCTAAGATACGTATTTGGAACTCAATATATATATTGACACTACCAGTCTCAAATTTCAGTCATTTCTTGTTCTTGGAGACTTTTACCTTTCTTTCCAAGAGCGTTGCGAACGAACACTTCCTTGTGGATGCAACTAGTTTTTACGATGAGTGTATGCGTTGTGTATTCGTGTGTGTCTGTGTGTTAACACACATATTCATGCATTTATATACACACACGTAAATAGTTAAATTTATCGGGACGTAATCAGAGCCGATTTAAACATGGTCTAAACAATAGTTATGGTTTATATCGCCATAGTTAGTAAACGTAAACGACTTTTTCGTATTCAGAAGGCGATATTAGATGTTACTATTTTAGTCAGCGTTAGTTATACATGGTTTACTTTAAACTTGGTAGGGGGGGTAGTTTAACGCCTGATTAAACTTGTATTAAACATGGTGGTGGCAGATTTTAGGATTTAGATATTGAAATTTTCTAGTAAATAATACTTTCCACTACATTTCAGATAATGCCTGTGTTTTGAGTAAACGAAATATCAACTTGAATATTAATTTATGCCTACGCCGAAGCTGGAAATATAACTAAGAATATTTAATAAACTTTTTTATGTTCTTCTTTCAGGTTTTAGTGTTCGTTCGGAACCATTGGTACGAAAATGAATATTCGTCATTATTAACTTCTGTGTTTCCGAAATAAATACTGAACAACATGACAAGATAATGCATATGCTTTAACTATTCCCAATAGAGTTATTGTGGTAAACGTATTTATTTACATGTACTTTAATTGAAGTATAATACATTTCCACAAACAAAAAATATATATTAATATACATGCTATCAATCGACTCTATTTTAAATTACCTAAAATTTACAAATATATTACTCCTACTAAGATATTTTTTAAATGTTATATTAGTATAATATATTTCTAAAACATATTATTTCTTGAATGTGAACTGTAAAATTTATCCGAAATGGTTCATTTATGTATTATGTCCCTATATGCATATTTACTTTCTGTTGCCAATACTCGTTCTTGAATTCAATCAAAAATATTTTATTTTTTTCTGTTTTTGTCCTCCAATCTCGTTACTCTGTTCACACCTCCCTTCAACAATTAAATAAACCATACAATACATAACCCCATAAAATGACGTGTACGCATATTATACAAAATAAATCGGAATACGAGAAGACGCTAAACTAATTGCTATGGCAGCCGACAGTTTTTCATTGTTGCCGAGTCTTTTCTGGAGCTTAAACTGTTACTATATAATCTCATAATTTATGGTCTAAATATGATGGAAAGTTGCTCCTGAATACCAAATGTAAGTCAGCCATAATCACAGGTTTAGATCTGGACTAGTTAAACCATGACTAATGAAACTTTAGACGTGGTTTAACGATTAATTTCTGAATACGGTCCATCATGTTTATTAATATTTAAGATACCCTGGATTTTACAGAACGCTGCCATATTCCAGGTACTCTTCGCATACGCTCTGCGTAAAAACGTGTAGATATGGGCCTTAACTTATGTGAACAGGTAAACTTAATGAAATGTAAAATATGAAGTACAAACTGAAATTTATGGATGCATTATATTGGCATTGCATAAGCACTGACCTACTGCAATGTAACTACTTGAACATATCATACTACCATGTTCCAAATTTCCAATGTGGACTTGTAAAACAGGAGCCTAATTGTAAGTATATTTGGATTTCGTAAATGAGATCCGGGGTTTGAATTTCAGCCTTGATTGTTTATAATAGTCAGTAAATATTTTGTATATAAAATAAAATCGGTTTTAATTTATATTAGGAGGCTAGCATTATTAAAAGGCCTGAGTTTACACCTAATACACTGAATCAACGCTGAGTAAAGCTCAGGCTGTGCTATTTTTAAAATTGAATATTACTGAAAGCATAACATGCATGTGTTGTATGTAATGGTGATGTAAATTAACAATAATATTACAACCAATAAAATTATGTAAGGACAATAACATTTTGTTAAAGAAAGACCTCAAAGATATGATGGGTTGCCCATCTTGTAACATAAGCAAGGACACATAATTTAGGATTATGTGACATATTAATAATGTGACAAATTGTGCCATAACACATTTTACAGGTGACAAAATAAGAAGAGTCGCATACTTCCAATTACTTCCAAAAACATTTAGTACATAAAAAGATTAATTTAATTAAGAAGCTTGGCATTACAATTCCACACTAACAAGGTGAAGCATAGGGCCTAGATAAAACTTTACAATACATTCCATAAACGTAAAACATCAAAATTTAAATTTAAAAATTCCATCACAAAACGAGGGTTTATAAACGTAATAACAGCACTATGATAAATAAAATGAGTGAAGGAGTGACCTTTTTATCTGTCCTATCAACGCCCCCCATAATCCCACAACAATATACAAATAACAATGAAACAATAGGAAACCGGCTGGTTTCTTTAAAAAAAAAAACACGCTAAAAATATAAAATAGTTTGATTACCATACCAATCAGCCCAAATAATTGGCAAAAATATTACTCCCATGAAACATTACAATAAATTCAAATGCATTTAATAAAGCGGTTCGCTGGCGTGACACAAAACTTTGAACATCAGTAAAATGTCAGAAATCCTAGGTGTACAGTCCATAAGCATTACCCCATTATACTGCTGCAACGCCATCGCACATAGCTGCTCCATAAAATTTCATCAATAGGTTACTGACCCATGTGTGTGCCAGACAAAGCAAACTCAAAAGTAGCTATAAAAGGGGGATCCGGGAACAATGGCTGCTGATTGAGGTGCTGGGTTGATGTCACAGGCAAATGTCGTACTCGGCGGCCATGTTTGGATGTTCATTACTGCCACCTTCTTGCCCAGAAACCAGTAACCTTAAAGCATTTTTTAATATAAAATAATTTCAATAAAAAAATTATTTTTTAAAAAGTTAATTTATAAAAAATTGAAAGAAAGTTAACTTACCCCCCTAAACCTCTTAAAGTTATTTGAAATTTTACCAATAAATAAATTATGAATGTCTCACATCAGGTCATCATTAATTTTTCATTTAATTACTTATTTATTTTTTAAAAATGGAAACACGTGTTGTTGCCACGATGTTTATGGCGCACTACTTTGGTGTATACAGATCCCATTCGTCATCTAAAAGCCACACTGAGGAGTCGATAGGATAAAATTAAATATATGTATTTTTTTAAATTTATATTTATTATATAATAAAAAAAATTTTTGGTGTAAGTTTACAGTGTTAAATATCATCCGGCTTGTCCATTAAACAACCCNTTATTATATAATAAAAAAAATTTTTGGTGTAAGTTTACAGTGTTAAATATCATCCGGCTTGTCCATTAAACAACCCAATCTAAAGCCACCATATTTTGGATTTAATAGTTATGCCAACCTCTTATACATAACCAATCGCCAACCAACCCCATCACCCAACATTACCATCACAACTCTCCCTTCACTCCCCTCTGCCACCCAATAAAAACCCCATTTTTAATCTATATTCCGAAGGGAAGAAAGGCTTTTGAGATCACTTTCCTGCTGTGTGTCTGTGTGTGTGTGAGTCTGTGTGTCTGTTTCGCCAAACTAGGTACATATATAATACTTAGTAAGGATACCTGACTTATAATTTTCAACCATGCTGGGCACTTACTTTCAAAATGGCATCAATTTTAACATTTACTGTGATATATCTCAAGAATCATTCAACCTATTTAAACCAAATTTTGTATAAGTATTAAATTGATATTGTTGTTAGTCAGCCATTTTGAAACATGGTAATTTTGGTTGTGTGTTACTATTTTCTTTGGTTTTATTAATTATGTAATTTCCTTGAAAATAGAAAGAAGAAAACATTTCAGTAAATAAATGTCGTAAAGACAACAAATAATTAAAATAATAATTATTGAAATTACAGTAAATTCTTTAAATTGTTGGAAAATTGGATAGGAAAACAAATTATATCAAATTATTAAATTATTTTTCGTTAATAACGAAACTCAAAATAATTCTATGTGGGCATAAACATATAATTTCATTTACGATTCATATCCGACTAAAAATGGGAGGTAGTATATGCTCGGAAAAGACGCGATCCTGGACAAGAGCCATACCTCCATTGATTAAAAAATATATATAAATATAATATTCGAACTATTATTCATAAAGCAATATGTTACATGCATCAAATGTTTAAGTTTTAGAACGAAAGAATGTGGCCAGTTTGTTTGGATAGATAATATACCAAATTTAAGCACTGCCAGTTTTTGAATGATTGTGCCTTCTAACCAAAGTGTTGTGCATTCAATTCCACTAGCCTCCATGTGAATTATTTTTAATGGTGACAGCTATCATGTGAAAATGCCAATTTTACATAGTTTAACTATAACAAATAAATGTTTGCATTAAAAATACTTCTTCACGCCATCAAACTGTACGTTTTAATATCTGGACATGTTTCAAATGTTATATAAAAGAAATTTAATTAAAATCAATTTAATTATTTATGGATGCACCGATTCGTAGATGTTAGATCATTTCACTATTGCTTTGTCAAGGCCGCTCTGCCACCTATCTCGCGAGCATGTTGATGTAAGCTCAAGGACTCGAGAGCGGAGTGTAAAGAGGCAGTTGACAAGGAGGAGGATGGAGGGCGATGCATTTTGCGGAGGAGTGTGGCAAGCAGGAAATATTTCACGGTTGTGAGATGAGAGATGGGTCTGTCGGGGGAGGGAAGATATAGGGTCTTTGGGGTGGCATATTCATTGATATTTTCAGTATAATTTTCGATGCTTGGGAACAATGCATGACGCAATGTTATAAATAGTTTTTTTGACACTTTCATGAAAGTAAAAAATTGGGTGTATGGTGGGTATATGGGGTTTGGAAGTGAGGAAGGAGTTGTGATGGTAAGGTTGAGTGACGGTATTGGTTGATGGTTGGTCATGGGTGGTGGTGGGCATACATTTTAAATCCAGTATGATGGTACTCTGATTGGGTTATGTCATCACGATCATATTCGCATTGAAAATAAAAGTCCAGTGATATATAACACTACACACTTTGCCTTTAAAGTTTCTAATTATAAAATAAATATAAATTTAAATTATTAAAATAATTTTATCCTATAATCTTCTCAGTGGGGCTGGTCGATGGTGGAGGGGATCAGTATGCCCCAACAATGTGCACCATAAAAGTCGTGGCGAAAAAAATTATCTTCCATTGAAAGAATTATAAAGACAAATAATAACAAATCGGAGAAAATTATGATCAGAAGAGACACTTTCCATTTTGTTGTCAATAAAACTTAATATAATTATTAAAGTTGCAAGATGGTGAGCCAATATTTTTTTTTATTATTAAAATAAATTGTTTATTGAAATGTTTTTATTTAATTATTTTTAGGGTTATGGGTCGCTGGGAAGGGAGGAGGATGAACGTCCAACATGGCCGCCGAGCACGACCACTGCCTGTGACGTCAATATAGTTGGCGGACAGTACCTCAGCCAGCAGCCATTGCCCCCGGATCTCCTTTTTATAGTTACTTTCAATTAAACTTTCTCTTAAATAAAATAAGATTTGCTATGATCGGCATGCTATGAATCTGCTTCTAAAAGTTAATTGCCAAACTGAATTTTTAAAGGGCAAGCCTCAATATAATTACGAATAGTACACCAGTTCCCAAGCAACCTACTTCAGCATCATTCTAAGCAGCAGCGTCTAAGCAAGCAATAATAGCAAACTGCACAGACATCAGGATTTGAACCCTGGAAATACAGTTGTATATCAGAACATAATAGCATGATCAGCTGGCCTAGCAGTGCTACAGTGGCGTGGTGTTCACGAGAGATTTTACTCTCCNATCAGAACATAATAGCATGATCAGCTGGCCTAGCAGTGCTACAGTGGCGTGGTGTTCACGAGAGATTTTACTCTCCACTGATGATGGATGTTCGGTAAGGTGAAGATGGAACAGCAACAATGCAATGGTAAAGAAAATAACGGTACCACGGAAAAACACTCAGGCCAATGGTGGCATTTTCCATGTTTCCGAATGCAAAATTCTGGTATCGAACCAGCCAGGAATCAATCATGTTTCACCTTGATTGGAGACACGTGATCTAACCTCTACTCAGCCCTAGTAGTGTGTATGAAATCGCCTGAAANAGAGACACGTGATCTAACCTCTACTCAGCCCTAGTAGTGTGTATGAAATCGCCTGAAAAAGTTGGAATTATATAAATTCGCAATCACCAATTTTGGTTGAATCACCCCGAGTGTATACGAGTGCATTCACACGCATCTACTACTGAGTGAATTACACTGACCTAAACACAGATTCCCAGTATAGTATATTGAGCGATGTGGGGCTGTGGTAACACATCANATCAGAACATAATAGCATGATCAGCTGGCCTAGCAGTGCTACAGTGGCGTGGTGTTCACGAGAGATTTTACTCTCTCCACTGATGATGGATGTTCGGTAAGGTGAAGATGGAACAGCAACAATGCAATGGTAAAGAAAATAACGGTATCACGGAAAAACACTCAGGCCAATGGTGGCATTTTCCATGTTTCCGAATGCAAAATTCTGGTATCGAACCAGCCAGGAATCAATCATGTTTCACCTTGATTGGAGACACGTGATCTAACCTCTACTCAGCCCTAGTAGTGTGTATGAAATCGCCTGAAAAAGTTGGAATTATATAAATTCGCAATCACCAATTTTGGTTGAATCACCCCGAGTGTATACGAGTGCATTCACACGCATCTACTATTGAGTGAATTACACTGACCTAAACACAGATTCCCAGTATAGTATATTGAGCGATGTGGGGCTGTGGTAACACATCANTGAGTGAATTACACTGACCTAAACACAGATTCCCAGTATAGTATATTGAGCGATGTGGGGCTGTGGTAACACATCAGACTCACATTCAGAAGGAGATAGATAGATTATATTCCCAGTCCAGTCATTCTCATTTCGGTTTCCAATTGGATTTTTAAAATAGTATATCCAGGCAAATTGTGGGAGTGTTTCCTTGCTACAAGCTATGAATGCTTCCTTCCCCAATCTTGACTGCCTGAGCCAATTGTTCCATCTCTAATCACCTCACTATTAGGGAGACGTTAAGTCACAACCATCCTTCCAACACAATACATTATACTTTCTTGCCATGAAGTGACAGCTTATGAGCTGAATTTTCAGTGACCGGCATTTCATATAGTTAAAATTACCCATCGAGTTTTTTATGACTTTAACTGATTTTGTAGCACTGTTTAGAATATATAACGGATTAAAGAAAGTAACAGTTGCGTTAAACTGACATTAACTTAAGTGGTTCACTAAACAAGTGAACACACTGTATAAGCACACTCTCTTGATTGATGACTAAACTAATTTGTATCGCATAACACTATTCTTAAAGTTGAGTAGGTCTGAGAAACTCTAAATTTGAAATTTTAAGCCATGAATTGGAACCTAGGTTGCGTCTGTGCTTTCCTCGTTATCGTATAGATACGTTGTGGGTGACATATAATGGTACGTTTCCTTATGAATAGTAAACTATTATTATAATTTAGTTTAA
The DNA here is from genome assembly GCA_002778355.1 of Clitarchus hookeri. NCBI lineage: Eukaryota > Metazoa > Arthropoda > Insecta > Phasmatodea > Phasmatidae > Clitarchus > Clitarchus hookeri. The sequence continues at coordinate 335,806 of NQII01000425.1, forward strand.
AGGGTTTAGATTTTTCTCTTATAGGTTATGTATATCAGACTTGCGCATAAAGCCCTAATGTAGCACAAAATTATGCCATAGCTCATATGACATAATGTTGTACTATATTTGGGCTTACGTAGAAAAACTACTTTAAAATAAATAAAAAAATTGTACCCAAAATATTTTAGGAAAAGTTATGAGTTGTTAAAATTAAACAAAAGTACAGATGAATCAAAAATAAAAATATACCTAAGTGTTACCGAAACTTTGAACTACCAATATGTTGAAAATACAGGTTACTCAATTTAACAGTTTTATCATCATCAATTAACATTAAACACTTCATTCAAACCCAGCCAGACAAATTTTAAATATTTTAATTGGCTAATTAATGGCCCCACTTTTAAGCCAGAAGGAAAATCGGGACAGTTTACATGCTAAAATTACCAAAAACGTAATATAAAGATGGTTTACACATTCATGGCTTATATGGGATTTGAAGTGCTCATGGTCCAAGGGTGATTCCTTAGCAACCTTAGTCACATTCGTCACCACACTTCTGTCGAATATACATATAATCAATTTGGTAGTGAAACATTTACATCCAAAACGGACTATACTTACAAATTTTTATAAAATTCTTGAATACCTTATGTATTTAATAAGAAATGTTGTGGTTTTACATCACAATAAGGACAGATTTTCTGAGATAAAAACTTTTAAATTTTATATTAGCAGATTTTCTTTGTTTGGGAAATAGTGTGGATTTTGCTATTTAATACTATGGTTCCTTGGGCCTATATTTTAATTGCGTGTATTTTGTCAATGGTCACAAATAACACTTCCGTCATAGTAAAATGGCGCCTCATGAAAAATAAATCGTAAAGGTATTAGCTAGGTTTGTGTTTCTAGCCATCATTTGTTTTAATGTTATGCTAGAATGAAAATTGGGGCAACTTACTAAACTGAACTAATGTAAAGATACACCTAAAATAACCGATAGACATATCCATGCCTGACCTGAGACTCGAAAGCAGAGCCTTTCATGTAGAATTGGCATCCCAGCCAACTGCACCCACAAGGCAGTCATAATTGCTCGTTTCGGATTTAATGTGTTTATTTGTCTTAAAACATCTTTAATGACAAATCCCAATGTTCATTCCAGTTTAGGCGATATTATATCTAATTTCTATAAATAAAAAGTGACTTTCTTTGAATTCTTAAAGACCAGTAACCTGGAGCAACACATGAGTGCAGTAGTGCAACGCTACTTTAGATATGTTTAGTTCTTCTTTGAGAGAACCGCATGGAAGATGTTTGCCACACTGTAACCTAAGTCCCCACAGACATTCATAGATACCTAATTTTGCATCACTTTACTACACCATTATATTCACAAATTTTACCAGATGAAAGTGACCATTATCAATAATATTGATATTTCCTTAGTTTTTTAATGTTGGTAAAGTCATTAATACAATATCCATCAATACCGTGTATTTGTTCTGAATGTGATAGCATTCTCTATGACCACTGATATTGAGTCCTAATATAACTCTACAGTCACAATGAAAACAGCCACTTTGCAGGTGAATTGAATTGTGCTCCTTTTTTCTCAATCAAGTGACACTGAAACAATATCCAGCTGGAAGCTGAATTGCAATCCATTATGATTGTGCACTGAATTTCGATGCAAAAAATATGTGTTTTATTCAGGGATAAAGAATGGATATCACTCAAATTTCAGATTTTTTTTAGATTGTAAATCATCCCAAAAAAATAATTGTTATGCATTATGAGGGATACGTAAAACAATAATTACTTAATCGCGTGGAAGTGATTCGGTAGGTGCTAGAAAGTTTCTAAGGTTATCTGGNTGAATTTCGATGCAAAAAATATGTGTTTTATTCAGGGATAAAGAATGGATATCACTCAAATTTCAGATTTTTTTTTAGATTGTAAATCATCCCAAAAAAATAATTGTTATGCATTATGAAGGATACGTAAAACAATAATTACTTAATCGCGTGGAAGTGATTCGGTAGGTGCTAGAAAGTTTCTAAGGTTATCTGGAGCCACGCAAGAAGCAGCGCACCCGAGAGCTTCAAAGGGTGCATGTTGGAAAATTCATACAGCAAACATAATAATTAAAGTGATCTCAAGGCTACTTGACTGAGTTCAAGTCTGAGGAATTTGAGGCCAGGAAGGTACTTGGAAGTCTTTGTGTCTCTCCTTCAACTACTTCCAGGTAACTATGATCATATAAAACACTGCATTTTCCTGCTATAAGATCCAAGGAGGAATATATATATATATATTCACACACACATGATCTCCAAAGGTAGATATATAAACAAATAAGATGAAAGTGACTTCTGGAGGTACGAATGAATAGAAACAATGCAAAGAAAACATTCCTTAGACTACAATGCTGCCAACAACAGCTTTTGTTCTTCTAACAGTACTGGCAGAATGTTCTTGGAAGTTTCTCAACTGACATTTCAATGTCATTAACTGTGTTGCTCCAGAAATATTGCCACCCTCGGTTTCATATGACAAATTTTTTGCCTTCCACCCATAACAGCTAGGGTAGATATGTCTGCGAAGTACCTACATCTCACCTTATTTACGCACACCAGTAGTATATATTTAGTGTAGCATGGACCAGTTTTTTTTATAATAAAATTATTTATCTTTATATTTAAATTCTTAAATGTTTTTCATTAATAGATTTAAAAAATATTTAACAAATTATATTTTAAAAATAATGTTATGTAACATCGCTGAATTTAAAAAAATTGATTTTATTAGAACAATTTTACACGTAAATTTCATTGCTGAGATTACAAAATTAAATTTATTCCTAAAATGTTATTTGTAAATTGATTTCCAACTTAAATTAGTAACTTTATTTTTTATTTATCGGGGGGGGGGGGAATCCTAAAACCTCTCCTTTATTAAAATTTAATTTTAAAACTTATGGTGTAAATATATTTTTAATTTAGAATAGAAATTTAATTTTTAAATATGTGTTGTAAATGTACTTTATAAATTCACTGAAGAATTTTTTTTGGTGAAATGCTATTTAATTTGTTAGTTTAAATATTTTATATTTTGTTTATGCACTGAGATAAAGGTTTCGTTGAAGCAAGCTAAGTTTGTTTAGCGCAACTGAATTCATTTTTTGTACTTGTGCAATTAAGCATTTTGTTATTATTTTGTTGTTATGTTTGATTGTCTCAAACTGTAAGATTCGATTGTTGCAAATAAGTATTTTTTTACTCTAGTACATTAAACAGATCCAGTTAACATAAAAAAATGAAAGTCGGACGGAAATTCTAACCTAGATCTATAGTGCTCTAGGACCCCTTCCCAGCAACCTCAGTTAAAGTGACTACTGATGAAATAGGAATGATTTGAAATACATAACACTGAAATACTGAACAACTCCGTAAATATATATTCCAAGTTCGGCAGATTTATTTCATAGCTTTCTGTACAACGATATTTATTCCATTATTAAGAATCAATAAATGCACTAACATTCACTGTTACTATCCCAATTTCACCAAAATTGCAAACAACCTCTCGAGCTGTATTTTCCAACCATGGTGGCCAAATGAGTTGCCAAACCAATATACGCAGTTGATTCAACTAAATATTTTGTTGAGAGCCTAATTTTTTTGGCCCAACACAAACGTTTTGTTTACTGAAGCATGTATTTTGTTAGATGAACAAAATAAATTTTGTTGTTTTTCAAGTTTTATGTACCCAAAAATATAATTTGTTGGGGCAAATAAATATATTTCTGGCCCTATACAAATAAATATTTTGTTAACTGGAACAAACCTTTCTCTTGGTGTATAGAGAAATAATTTAATTATATATGAAGAGTAATTTATACACCAGATATATATATTACAACTAATAAAATTTTCAAACAAGGGTTAAATTATTTTTATGTGGGCTTGTCTAGAGGCTGAAAGGTCTCTGTTTTTATCATTGCTAATAAAATTAAAAACTTTAAAAATAAAATATTGATCATAACATTTAAATCATTAACTATGTATATAATGTTATTAATAACATCATTATATATATGAAGCAGAGTCAGCAATATGTGGATATGTATAATAAACAGGACCAAATTTATAACTTATCAACCACATTTATTAACAGAATACTTCCTAACTTTAAAGATAACTTATTTAAAATTTATGGGTTGTATAAATGAAACGTATGAAAAACTTCCCCATGCATTTGGTGATAAAAAATAACTTATTATTTTAATCCTCTAGACATAAACGACTAATATATTTATCAAACAAAAATTAAATTATTTTCTATGTAGGCTGGTTTATATGATGAAGTGTCCCTGAAAGAGGGATCCCCTGAATTTTATTAAATTTAATTTTATTAGCACTAAGAAAATTACAAATACTATGAAATAATTTATTTCTTATTTTTTATATTGTCAACTACAAAAATGTTGCACCTGAAATATGATATGGGATTTCGGAACCTGTAAACCCAAGCCCTGGATAATTATTTTTTTACGAAAAATAAATTAACAAATAAAGTCTTTGTTCATTAGTAAAAATTGTGTTTGCTTGTTCATTTGAAAGGGTGAACAACTCATTCACTATTATATGTTTATGATTTTTACGGCTATAAAATACAATAAAAATAATTTCATAAAATTATATAAATCTTTAACTATAACTTTCATTCTCCCAATTTATTAATTATTTCAATATTTCAGGTCTTCCCACGACCTACATACAAATAATAAAATAATTAAATTTTCATCAACTGACTTCACATGCTCTGAAATTCCATAACGAATACATCAATATTGGTGGGGTTGTCAAATAATGCACTATTAAAAATTCGCCTTTTCATATTTCTCAAGTTTTTATTAACTTTTATAAAAGAGTAAGAGGATATAATTTGATCTGCTGAAAATCCCAGCAAAAAACTACCAATTTAATTTAATTTTTATTTTTCAGTGTCTGTCATTACAAGTACTAAAACATTATACAAAAAAATATATAATTTAACAATTTTTTTCTAGAAATTTTAAGTGATAAATATTATATATAAAATATGATATCACATTAGTAATCAAAATCTGTTTTTACATTACAAAAGTCTAGTGACATGTGTATCCATCACTGAATTGTAAAATATTTTCATTATATTTAAACAAAACATCACTGTAAAATATGATGAAGGCATTTTATTTACTTTTTAAAAAATTATACTATTTTTATAAAATATTTGATAGAATTTTTGGAAATGTTTTTGGAAGAAAATTTAATTTTTCTAACTATTATAAAACACTTAATATGATCTCTATAATTGCCTTCATATTTTCAAGTTAATATCAATAGTAATAAAAACAAATCTTTATTCCAAAATTCAGGGAGATTTTCTTTTCATTTATTATAAGAAATGTCTTAGCCAACAAAAATATTATAAATGTGTTTCATGTTCGTACCATATTTTCTAAATATATATAAAAATGTTTATTAATTGTTATTAATTAATTTTGAATAAGTTTGAGCTAAATAGAAATAATCAATATTTTTGTGTCTCCCTCGCGTAAAATATTAATTTACGAAATGCTCATTAATTATCTAAAATCACATCGTCGAATATAACTACAGAATTATTTTCACATTCATCTTAAGAATCATTTCATTAAAATTACTTTTAACATATTCTAGTTTCTATTTTAATTTTTAAGGCACTAAAAAAATTTCTTTTAAAGGAGAATATATTAGCTGATTCAAAATTTTGAAGGGAAAAACCATATAATTTAATTAAAATTTAACCAAGCCAATTTTGTAAACAAATTTAATCAACAAATTAGTATTTTCCACAATTACCTAGACAAACAATAATTGCTCGAATATTATCTGGTAAATGTTCACCATTCTTTTTAATTTTTTACCTTGCTTCATTAACTAAAACACCAACACCCATATCAATCTCCATTAATAAATCAATTTTTTATGTAAATGAATAAAGTTTTGTAAAACAAAAAACAATTCTATTTAAACGGAAATTTTCACTATGGTATTATTCATGACGAACAATCAATTTTTTTATTANAAACAAAAAACAATTCTATTTAAACGGAAATTTTCACTATGGTATTATTCATGACGAACAATCAATTTTTTTATTAGATTTTATACAACATATATGCCGCGACATATAAAAAAATACTATCGAAGTTGGCGATCAAAACAGGTAAATTAGTATTCCGAAAGGTCAAAATAAAATTGATTCATTTCAAAAAACTATAAATTTATATAAACATTTAAAACAGTTGACATCGTTCTAGAAATAAATAGANAAACAAAAAACAATTCTATTTAAACGGAAATTTTCACTATGGTATTATTCATGACGAACAATCAATTTTTTTATTCGATTTTATACAACATATATGCCGCGACATATAAAAAAATACTATCGAAGTTGGCGATCAAAACAGGTAAATTAGTATTCCGAAAGGTCAAAATGAAATTGATTCATTTCAAAAAACTATAAATTTATATAAACATTTAAAACAGTTGACATCGTTCTAGAAATAAATAGAATATGTGTCCAGAATAAATTCTATAAAAAGTTTCATTATAATTATCAGATATTTTGGGCTTTGAAAGAATCAAATAATAAAAAATGCAACTGGTAGTAAAATACCGAATTTCAATGATTTCAATAATATACATGTAAATGGTAATTTATTTGCCTTATGTGGAATGGTTATAAAATATGATTAAATGAATCACTTAGAAACTGATATTATTGTTAGTTTTTAACCAAAACAAACTTTGGATTTCGTTATTCGAATATTTATGAACGTTCATATCCATTATTTAATAGTATAAATTATTTAAGGATTAATTGTTATGCTTTAGAAATAAGAGGCATAAATGGAAATTTAATCGATTTCGATGGTTTTGATGTCGAATTAAATTTATAATTGAAAGATATTATTTTAAAAATTTCCCTATTAAATGGAGACAATCAGTAATGTTTTAGAATTTTGGCTTTTTGATTATAAAATTATAAAAAGTGAAACATTTATTGATTAAGATTTTTAAAATCTTTTTGGTGATTTTTTTTGTTAAACGTTCAATTTTGTTATATCTCTATGGTAATATGTTTATATTATCAATAGCATATGTTTCATAATCTATGTTTATAATGCTCTTTTCATTAATTCGAGCACATATGATTAGAAATCTTTTGAAATAATTTCATAAACTGATTCGTTAGTCTCACTATTAACACTTTTTTTCAATAATACATTTTTTATAATTTTGCTAATTTTCTTTTCTTTGGTATATAATTTTTCAATACATACATATTTGTTCCCAATCCAACAAACTCTTGTACTGGTATTGTTAAATATTCCTCTTCAAATAATCCAGGAACTATTTTATTGCTTGTGCCATCCAATCAGTATTATTATCTTAAGTATCGAGGAGTTCTAAATTATTTTTATATATTCGTATACTGTATCAGTATCGATCTCAACAATGAAAGGATCTGTATCTGTTTTAAGTAATTTTATGTCAAATATGTTCTTCATTTAATTGCATTAAAATTTATACATAAATAGTTTCTGTAATTCAAGCAAAACAATTTCATATATTTTTGTTTATTCAATTGTATGCATTAATAATTTTTAAAAAGAAAAAAATCTTCATTAATTATATTTCTAGTTTCATATTTCTATATTTAACAAAATTTATAGAATAAATTAATTTTATATTACATATATTTCTCACGCTTTAAATTTCTTCTCCATGGACAGCTTTATTCATTAATTAAAAATGTCTTTTTCAAAACCATTATTTCCTTATTGTCGTAATTTTGTATTTTTTTCGTCATATGTTTTAGCCAAACTTTTGGTTTTAGTCGAATATAATATTTTACTTATTTGAAAAAAATTCCTTTTTTAATAAACATTTTCAACATTCTATAATCAATCAAATAATCTTTTTTTCGATTGCACTGTGTTCATTGGTTATATATATATATATATATATTTTTTTGTTCAAATTTTTATAAAATTTGTATTTTTGATAATTTCACAATTTATTATAATTTGGAGACTAATGATCTGGTAACATCAGATAATATTTAAATTCATCTTGAAACTCGTTGATCACAAAAATAACAACTAAATGCAATCTTAAATCTATGTGGAATCATCGGTATTTCACCTCTAATTCTAAATTTCATATAATTTGTTATCTGTTATTAATTCTAAATGTTGAACTATTTCATTCAAAAGAAGAGGAATCGGCCAAATTTAGAACAGGGTCTAATTTATATTTTTGTAACAAGTTTTTCTATAGTTATCTTATGCATCTTCTAATATAATTGCATCAAATCTTAATATAAACTGTGATAATCTCCAAATTTTTAAAATTTAAATGTTTGTAAACTTTTTTTAGCAAAAATTTCAGATAGAATATTTGTAATATTTTTCTTATTTAATATTAAATTCCAATCGCTTTTTTTTTCTGAAATTTTTTCATTGAATTTTGAATAATTATCAACCCATTCAAAAGGATAAATTCCTTTTCTTGAAACTAAATGCAAGTCATATTTTTTAAGTTCTATGATAATATTTTTTCAATTTCTTATAAACAATTAGTACAATAACTTTTTTATGGCATTATTTAGTTGGCTTTTAGTTTTAATATTTTATTATAAATAATCAGAAGTAATTCAACATTTTTAAATTTCATTCTGATTTTCATTTTGAATAATGAAATTGGTTTTTTCAGATAAATGTTTACTGCTTTCTGTAAACTTGTACCAATAAATCCAAAAGTATCGATAAATATATATTTCATCGGTGTGTTTTGCATTTTACCTTTCTATTGAAAAAAACGTTTTTTTTTACATTTATCAATTTTTCACGTTTAATATACGTCGAAAAATGTTTATGTTGATTCTATCGCTCAACTATTACTTTATTTCTTTTGAGATCGGTAAAATTTTTGTTTTCATAATTTTCGTTGAGTTTTAAAATCCATCTTTNACTATTACTTTATTTCTTTTGAGATCGGTAAAATTTTTGTTTTCATAATTTTCGTTGAGTTTTAAAATCCATCTTTATAATATCATTGAATCTTATCTTAAATTATGAATTCCACTGGTATATATTTTGGAAGCAGTACATTTTAATTAAAAGAATTGCATACTATTCTTCTAAATTCTCCGGTTATATTATCGTGATCAATATATTTTTTTATTTCATTTCCAAATTCTTTATAACAAATAATGTCATATTTGGATGTTAATTAATTAAAAATTNACTATTACTTTATTTCTTTTGAGATCGGTAAAATTTTTGTTTTCATAATTTTCGTTGAGTTTTAAAATCCATCTTAATAATATCATTGAATCTTATCTTAAATTATGAATTCCACTGGTATATATTTTGGAAGCAGTACATTTTAATTAAAAGAATTGCATACTATTCTTCTAAATTCTCCGGTTATATTATCGTGATAAATATATTTTTTTATTTCATTTCCAAATTCTTTATAACAAATAATGTCATATTTGGATGTTAATTAATTAAAAATTATATCGTCATGCCATTTCATGTTCATATTTTGTCCTCGAATTTTATTATATCGTTTTCCATAATGAATAAGTGCTTCGTGAAAATTAATAAACTATTAATTTAATTTTCATTTCTTATTGTTTTTGTTCCTTCATTAGTGTGGAAACTAAAACTATTTCGAATGTTTTCATGAATATATTTTGTTGAATCTGTTATATTTGTACTTTTTTTCAATGTATATTCAAAATCAAAAGTTATGGTACACTGATGAAATTGAGCGAGTGAGTGAATATATTTCGGCGGCTCTTAACATAGAGGTCTTGAGAGCCGATGAGGGTGAAGTGATGTGAGTATGGAGCAGCGCCGGTATGAATGGGCGGGGGAAACGGGAGATACCCAAGAAAACCCGCCGACCAGCGGCATGGTTCGGCACGATTTTCACTTGCGAAAACCCGGCGTGAAAATCAGGGGATTGAATCCGGTTCGCCTTCAAGGGAGGCGAGCAATCTAACCACTCAGCCACCATGGCCCTTACGGATGAAATTGTTGGGCACCATTAAATACACCTCAAAAACCCATTTGCACCATCTGTAACTTGTTGCACATGAATGATGTTCACTGGAACAGCAGGCACATTACAAAAAGACATTCGTCAAGTCTGGCGTGGTAAGGAGTGCGTATTTTCATTTCATACTTTCTCTTGGGTCATGAGCAACCTAATTACTGAGAAATTCCGGTGGTGTAAAATGTTTTTGAGATGTTGTTTTGTTATTTCGAATATTATTTTTAGATGGCAATGTTATTGCTGTTTTTAATGAATACAGGTTTGAATGTGTTGATTTCATTTGTCTTTGGAGAGAAACTTAGAATGTCACTTCTTACAAAAATGATAAAGGGAATTTTTTTTTTAAATATACTATTCAATAGACCAAATGTATTTTTATTCGAAATATATGTTGTTGATATAATAATAACTTAACATTATTTTAAAAATTTAGTATTTATCACTGATAGATAATAACTCGAATGTGTATTTTCTAATGTGTAAATATTGGTATAATATGTAAAAGGTTCTTGAATTCTTTTATATCTNAATAACTCGAATGTGTATTTTCTAATGTGTAAATATTGGTATAATATGTAAAAGGTTCTTGAATTCTTTTATATCTTCATGAATTTATTCTTCATATTTAATTATTAATATTTAGCCATATTATAATTATGATGTCTGTCAGAATGATTTTCATTAATAAAAACACTTTCTAATACATATTCTAAACATATTANAATAACTCGAATGTGTATTTTCTAATGTGTAAATATTGGTATAATATGTAAAAGGTTCTTGAATTCTTTTATATCGTCATGAATTTATTCTTCATAATTAATTATTCATATTTTGCTANTATATCGTCATGAATTTATTCTTCATAATTAATTATTCATATTTTGCTATATTATAATTATGATGTCTGTCAGAATGATTTTCATTAATAAAAACACTTTCTAATACATATTCTAAACATATTAAGATTTGGGGTTTTTGACATCTATCTTAATCAGTTTTTATATTCTTGAATTTGATAAAACAATTCTTACTTTTTATGAACGTTAGTAATTCTATAAAAATTCCACCTCGAAAAAGGATATTTTTTAATCACATTATCAGATAACGCGATCAAATAGATATAATTTGTTTTTTAAAGTAACATTGCTGATTTTTTTTCATATAATTTAAATTTATATATATATATAATTTTTAGAATTTCCAGTTCAAAATTGATTACTTATAGAATAAAAGTAATGTTTACTTTAACCAGTTCTTTCTCCATATACATTTATTAAGTTATATTGAACAACAGCAAATGATTTAATTGAAACAGGTCATTTTCTTTCGAGTTTTCTTAATTATTTCTCCTAATGCATGTTGAATTATATATAGAAATGTCGTTGAAAGATGCTCATGTGATTTACAATAAATTGAATAATCAAAAACCGTATTAGTTCATGAATCGTTCCATCTTAACATTTCAATATATTTGTCTTCATCCATTACAATCTTTTTGTAATAAATTTTGGCAATGATTGGAGATTAATATTTTTAAACCGTCTTTTCTCACTTTAGAGAAGCATATCAATGTCAAATATTTGGACGTTGATTTCAACTCCACAACTTTAATTTGATTGATATTTGTCAGATTATAATTTAGGGATGTCTCATGGACACAGTTCATATTCTTATATTGCTCCATTTATACAGGACAATCGGAAAATAATGCCGGCATTACAAACCGTTATAATAAAAAATGTTTTAATTTATATACACATGTGGCATGTTAAATGTTCGGTGAGGTTCAAAGTTTTTTTTATTACCCTTAAACTGTCAGTGGTGTGCACGAGTGAAAGTGGAGTGGCTTTTCACACTGCTGTCAGTGTGAGTTGGTATATTGCAGGATGTCGACAGTTCAATAGAAAGTACAGTTTATTTTGGGGTATGCCAAACTGAAATCGGCGTGGCATTGGTGGGTGGCGAATTTTACACCCACGAGGAAAACCTCCAGGTGACAAGGCTCTGAATAGGTGGCTGAAACAGTTCAAAGTGACCGGTAGTGTTGAGAGGACAATAACCTCTGACCGACCAAGAACATCGGAGTAAAAAGTGGAATGCGTAATGCAATACTGAATTTGATACCTTAAAAAATAAATTTCTTGCAGAAGTTTGCCATTACAGATTCCGAAAACTGGCATTCAAAATGTTCTGCACAAATGTTTCAGGCTCCATGCTTGCAAGATTAAGCTGCTGCATGAAATTAAGCCGGACGACAGAAGAGAGGAAAATGCGTGGAATTGTCAAGGTTTATGCTCAACTCCATTGATGACAATGAAACCTTTCTACAGATTGTTTGTTTTACTGTCGAAGAAATATTTCATACGAATTGATACGTTAATCAACATAACTGTCGCATTTGGGGTTCACAGCCTCCGAGGGAGATTCATGAGGACGTTCGCTGATCACCAAAGGTGAACATCCTGTAGGACTGCTGCTGGATCGTGTTGTTGGTGCCTTCTTCTTCAGTGAAAGCTCCATTATCGGGGTTATGTTCATTGACTTACTTGAGCTGTACGTGTTTCCACAGCTTAGAGACTGGAAAGAAGAAACTGAGAGAAGGGTTAATTTCCATGCACGACGGACGCTCCTCATTTCAGCCACTTTGTTCATGTTGTTTTGAATGTGAGGTTCCCAGATGCCTGGGTTGTGGTTGGTGGAGCAATACCCTGGCCACCTTGAAGCCCAGACCTATCATCACTGTACATTTTCTTATGGGGACACGCGTACAGTTCTTAATGGACATATTTTGTATGCGTAGAAGATAACACCTTAGAGAGAGAATCGCTGCAGCGATTGCAAATGTAACTCCAGGCACCATCAGAAGACGTGCAAAAAAAATATTCTATACGTCTGCAGAGTTGCAAATGGCGACAACATCGAAATATACTAAGGTACCAGTAGGTCTAAAACTTTTGGCCTTGCCGAACATTTTAAGATAACACACATGCATATCCATTAAGAACTTTTTATAAAAACGATTTGTAATCCCAGCATTTACTTCGATGAGTCTTTATAGAAAAACGATTTAAATAAAATTGAGGTGAAATAAGCTATTAATAATACAAAACATAAGATTTAAATATTAATTTGATTTCATACCTTGGTTACTCATTTTTTATTGTATTTTGATTTTTTCTCATGATATTATTTACAAAAATATTTGTCACATTCATAAAAAGTATTTCTTCCTAGTTTTCTGTTATGATTGTTATCATTATTACATTTGCCTTTATTATATTGATTGATGCAATACTTGCATGTGTTTATGTGTTTATATTTTATTTTTTATGCGAGTGAAAACAATCAATATATATTTTCATTCGCCACACTTTTTGTATTTCTTGATTGTGATGTTTTGCATTTATGGAAAAATATTTTTAATTTAATTTTTTTAATGATTTGAAAAATTTATTTACTTTATTTTATTAATTAATTTGAATGTATATAAGTTAAAATGGAGCCAATGCTCAACAAGTTGAACAACATACTTGAGTTTGAAAACTTGAATGAGTTACAAGTTAATAAATAGTATAAAATATAAAATTTTCAAATTGTTGATACTATTTATGGTAAAAAAAATCTTCTGTGCTTTAACATGCAATTTTAAGCTTGTGTTGCCTGCTATATATACAAAAATTATTAGTACTAAAGAAAATTTGACACGTGAGAATGAGAAGAATTGTCATTGTATACCCATATATTAGAGTGATAGATATTAAAAGAACAATCAATGAAAAAAAAATTTCTTGCTTTAGTTTTGTTGTTTTTATAATTTAAAAATTGGCAGTAATTCTGTTAAATCATTCAGTGTTCTGTCTTCTCCTAACACTGTATATTTTTATTTATTAAAGTATTTATTCAAGTTTTTAATGAATTTCCGACTATTATGTTTTTTATTTTTTTAATTAATGAAAATTTTTACGCGATTTTTGTATAATTGGTTTTAAATTTTTTAATAATTTCAGTTTGTATGGCTAAACAACCTGTAAATTAAAAAAAAAATAATTGACGGATATTTATAAGTCACTAGATTTTAGTGATATAAATAATATTCTGATAACAAACTATATTTTGTGTTTTATTAATTATGAAATTTCAGGAACTGGGGTGCCGGTGACTTAAAATATTATTATAATAATAAAAATGAATTCAATAAAATCTTTTAATAATTCAGTTTCTGCTTCCCGGATACTGGATTTAAAAACAAAAAACATAAAAAAATTTGAAAGTAAAATTGTTTAAAGTGTTTAGTATAGTTAGCTTTATGTAGCACAAAAAATTTTGAGAAATATTAAGAAAATTGAATTTTTTTTAACAGCATTCCTTTAAACAGGGGGTCCTTAATAATTTTTTTATTATTATTATACGATTGCAGGTCTCTTGAAGCAGAACCCTGAAAATATAGATATAATTTTCCGGAGGAAGGTTAGGAAAAGAATTTCCCTCTTAAAAGGTTATCAAATTAAAAAATATCAAATATTGTAGTGTCCTAAAAATCCTCGGCAATAACTTCAAATAAAAGAATAATTTTAAAAATATACTTAATTTTCTTATTGAATTTCATTTCATATAAATGGAAGCATTTTGGATCTCAACAACAATGATATTTTACTCAATAATAAAAATGCTCTGCATAATTTAGCTGAAACTAACATGGTTTAAAGGAAAAATACTATAGCTGAGATATTAGAATATACAGATATAAACGATTCAATCAGAAAGCATGTAGATAATGACAATTAATTAAAATTTGAAGAAAAAAAATTAACCCTGGTGAAATGTTGCTGTAAAAGGAAGGGATAATATTCTACTTTCAATAATGTATCAAATTTATATTCATTAATTGTTGCACCTCAAAAAGATGAAGGACTTTTAGAAATGGGTTACAAATGATGTTCTTCCATCGGTTCACAAACATGGTAAATATTTTGTTTAAATTTTTGTAATAAAGGGAAAAACTTAATCGACAAAATGGTTTAATAGTTTTATACAAGTGTTTAGATGTATTCATAAATATTTATTCTAGTAAAATATATTTTATAAGTAATTTTTTATATTAAATAAACCAAACACAGAAATTGAACAAACTTAACATCAATACGAAATAAAATTTTAAAAAATTGAGTGAATAAAACCTGGATGTTATTTGATTACAAATATTGATTTTATATTTACTTTTGAATGTTATCAAATTGTTGTTGAATTAAATTATAACTTTAAAGAGGTTTTACCAGAAAGATGCAGTCAAATTAATTCAGAAGAACTTAAATTTATAATTGGATTAAATATTGAATATAATGGTAAAATAGATTGTTAGTAATTTAATTTACAAGATAATAAAAATGTTTTATTAAAGGAAATATATATATAACCACTAGCATCAGAAAGATTATTTCATTTAGAAATATTAGTATTTTGTTTAATTTTTCTCTCTGGTGTGACTGAGAATCTAACTCGTGTTATTTCGTTGTAACTCAATGAAAATTTCACAGCTATCTCTCTCGCACACATCTGGAATACTTCATCTAATGAATTCCATTACCTAATCAGGAAATGTACTTGCATCCTGTGTTGTTATCTAGAATAATACTGCACTGACCTACTTGTCTATAAAAATACTCGTCATGACTTAAATATTTTATTTCCTTCGAAGCTCGTGTCTCTGTAAATCACAACACTTCCTATTTCTGATACGAGAATACCTTTTTGTATACAGCCAAGCCATCATTGTTCAACAATGAATATCTTAAAGTTGTTATTTATAATGAAAAAATTACACGATATAAGATAATTAAAACTATTTTTCAAAAGCAAATATATTAATCTATATGACAAAATATTTNGAAAAAATTACACGATATAAGATAATTAAAACTATTTTTCAAAAGCAAATATATTAATCTATATGACAAAATATTTCATATCGTCTGGGATAGTTTTCTTTAAAAAAATCGAAAAATGTAAAAAAAAGGTTTTTCATTGTTTAGTATAACACACCAATAAAGCATTCCTATATATTCAATATCTTCATTCCATATACTTTCCATGAATATCCATTTAAGATTTTCGAATCGCATTTGAATGGGGAGTGAGTGGCCAAATATATTTATTAAATGGGTGTGAATTAGTTTATCTTGGATGAGTGATATCCCGAATTGAACAAAATACTGCAACTCATCTTGGGCTTTACCCCATTTCAAAACCTGCAGAAAAGATAGCCAAAATATGAACTACTACAAACAAAGACGAGTGCTCATGCTGGCACATCCGCATAGTAAAAGAAAGGGTGGTACTGTGTGTGAAATATGAAATTCTGCGGAACGATGCGAGATGAGGATAGGCTGTGTAGTATTATGCATTATTTTATTTCTGAAATCCAAGTCTTTTAACATAAAAATTATTTCAATTTCTGTTTGAAAAATTAATTATTACATGTATTTAATGGAAGCGTGGGCAAGTTTTTATATAATCAAATTGTTTATCTGCTAGCGACCCGGCCCGGCTTCGCCCGGGTACAATTTAGTTTTTACGNAAGTTTTTATATAATCAAATTGTTTATCTGCTAGCGACCCGGCCCGGCTTCGCCCGGGTACAATTTAGTTTTTACAGCGATACACTAATTAATACATTAGGAAAATGCCAATTACAATATTATATAATAGTATATTAGTAAACTACTATTATATATAACATACATACATGAACGTCACGCCTGTCTCCCAGAGGGGTAGGNATTAATACATTAGGAAAATGCCAATTACAATATTATATAATAGTATATTAGTAAACTACTATTATATATAACATACATACATGAACGTCACGCCTGTCTCCCAGAGGGGTAGGCAGAGATTATGGACCTCCATTTACCACGATACTGACATACCTACCTCCTTCGCTTTATCCAGTCATACATCTCTAATATAACGATATTATATTATACTGGTTTAGAAAATTTTTTTATATACAACATTAATCGTTTTTCCTCCGACCACCAACACAAAAAGATTTCTGTTTGACGTGACACGCGAAAGGGCTACGTATGGTTGCCCGTGTGAAAAACATGCTCCACTCAAATCTACTCCAGCCACATTAAGTGTTTGATCCTGTGCCTTATTTATGGTTATACCAAAACAAACTCTTATTGGAAATTGGACTCTTTTAAAACTAATAAGCAAATCCGAGAGAGTCATTGGTATTCTAGGTGTTAAAACAGTTTCTCCAGTACCGCAGCCAGTTAGAATAGTACCTTCACTGAGATAACTTTTTTAATTTTTTATTTGTAATCGAGTCCCGTTGCATAATTTCGGTGGAATTATATTTCGCAATAAAATTATGGGAGCTCCAACTTTTAAAAGCAGTGTGTGTGGTGGCATGCCAGAAGGATTCAATGAATTAAATAATTTTGTGGGATAGTGCACAGCTTCTTCACTGTCGAGTACTGTATCTACTGAGTAATAGACTTGTGTTTGCGCATTGAATTTTGCGAGCACTAATTCATTAATTTTTCGACTTGTTCATTAGTAGGCTATAATATCGCTCTTTCCACAATAGTGTCTTATTTGAAAGGTCGTGAATTTCAGGGTATAAGTTATCTATCAGTTGTTGGTGGTCTTTGACTAAAACACATATATCACTATTCAGAGGAATTTTTCCACAATCCATTGGAAGCTCTCCATTTCCGACTTTCAGTAGCATATCAGCGAACATGCTGTTATCTTCTGAAGACATAAGTACTCTCATGTATCTTTGGGTGCTAGTTTTATAACGTTCGGCCAAATTATATGATGTAAACGACATTTCTTATCTACATTAAATTGTTTTAATTATTTATTTTGATAAAGATTAAGTTCTTTATGGTTATAAAAGACAGTGAATATTACGTTTGTTTTAACGGAGTAATTTAAATGTAAATACGCTTGTTACTACTTATCTATTAAAGATAGATGTATTCTACCGCTTATTTTTTTTAGATCATTTAATTTTACACAATTATTACACATATTATTGTTTTATATCTCTAAAGGTTTAGGCAGCGTATTCCATGAGAGAGCGCTGGCGGGAAACGTTTTCCCTGACTTGATTCACTAATACCGTTAGTTATCAGCTCATATAAGTGCTAGGACAATTTTTATATACATCAACCTTCCTCGATAAATATAGATCATATCAATATAAAGCGCATCCAAATTCGTTCAGTGGTTCTCGAGAGTAGCGCAGTCATACAGACAGACACGCGCTAGGGACTTCCTTTTATACTACGTAGTAATATAACCAAAATCAAAAATATTTTAAATTTATAAAATGAAATCTAGATTTTATGGTCATGTATTTTAACACTTTATTTGTAATTTTAATTTACGAAATAAA
The DNA here is from genome assembly GCA_002778355.1 of Clitarchus hookeri. Classification (NCBI taxonomy): domain Eukaryota; kingdom Metazoa; phylum Arthropoda; class Insecta; order Phasmatodea; family Phasmatidae; genus Clitarchus; species Clitarchus hookeri. The sequence goes on from NQII01000425.1 coordinate 354,372, forward strand.
AAAAATTGTTTATGCATGACACTTTATNTGGTCATGTATTTTAACACTTTATTTGTAATTTTAATTTACGAAATAAAAAAAATTGTTTATGCATGACACTTTATTCGTAAATTTAATTTGTAACTTCTATGTCTGACTTTATTTTGTATTTATCCGGAGGTACCTATAATGTTTAAGTAATTTAATTTTTTTTCTGTGGATGTGTTATGAAAGCTATAGACCTGCATATTACTTATTAAAACAACGATAAATATGTACACAATCTATGTAATAACTGCATATTTCTACAACCATAATGAAAGAGGAAAACGTCACCTATGACCCATAAGGTTCGGTCTTGAAGCCTGAGCTGAGTCAACCATGGATATGTATGCAGTTTTTAAGAACAATATTAGGTCTGTTTAGCACGTATTGGCCTCCTTCCCTTCAAAACAGCTTATATGTGCGAACACAAATGTTAATAGACAAAAAAAAATTTTATTCTTAACAGGTACAAATTTTCTTGCCGGCTGGTAGAAAAAGTTAAAGCTCACTATATGTCATTGCATGTTTGACGAGCCCATACGCTAACCACTGGTAATTTAGTTTTTGTCAATTGACAATATTCTGTGCATTGCTGTACAATTCTGGTCTTGGGCATACACTTCGTAGAGTTCCATGGGTGGACTCCATGCCCTCGACCACACTTAAATACTAGTCACTTTGAAGAACTCTAGTAGCTAGGAGGTAGCCACTGTTACTGTGAGGGTTTCAGATCAGTCTCGTCTGTTCATGCCACTCTATTTTATTGTAAAATCACTTTCATATATGATCTCATATTCTGGAAAAGCATTTATTTTTTATTCTTTGCAGCACTATTAAACTTTTGCAACTTCTCTGTGTAAGTGATCACTTTCAATGTACGTTTTTACCTCAGCTGCCTACAAGTAACATTTAATTGTGCCTCTTATGATAGGAGACAAATGCTTCGAAGGTGTTGTTACGTGCAAAAACTAAAATCACAATACTTTGTAATTTTTTGAGCTGTGGTTTATAAATATATCAGAATACGGTAACTCACTCACCTAGGCCATTAAGAATTGACCTTGTGTTTACCAGCTAACGGGTTCAAAGCCCCAAATAAACAAATTGTATGTATTATATTTTTAATTGTAAGCATAGATTTAGTTTGATGTTTAGGCTGTCTCCCTGTTAGGCAGAGAATAAGCGAAAGTGTTAATGCGCCTACAGTAAACTCTCCATAACTCTGCGAAAGGTTTCCCTGGTTGCCATTTTTGCGCCTTACCGAGGAAGTTGTGATTCTAAACCAAGAGAGCTGCTGTTATTTATTGAAATACGCGTTTTTATTGTGGGCTAAATATATATTAAATATAGCAAAGTTCCCTGTGGAACCGGCGCTGGCCTCACCAAACCTCCCATCCAGGTGGCCGATACCGATTAAAATGTTATACCTGGAATATTAAATATAGCAGTAAAAATGTCATACAGTTTGGTTAAAACACCGTTGCATACATTCTATAAAACTAATAGATGCACTGCCAATTTCCTTCCGAGTGGTTCAGCGTGTCGCTGTGTCTGGCCACCTGCAAGGTCAGAGACTAGGTGAACGCCATCTGCCAGCGGTATTGGGGACTCAGCTTACTGTAAAACCAGTTCCTCACTTTCACCTGCATTGCTTTGAAAGTTATACATTTTTTAAATATACAATTTTACCGCAAATTAAAGCACAACAATAACAAGGCCTAATTTGTTACAAAATGTGTAGAACTCAAATAGGTAGTTTAATTTAGAGTACGAGACGCCACAGTAAGTCTTAATTGCACGATTACAGAACAGGCTGTTTGAAAAGTCGGGGCTGACAGTGTAAGTTTAAGCAATTACCTTCCAGCCACGCTACTTTAATCTGTTTCAAGAGCACGTGGGAAGGACCAAGCGCTAACAGTTCAGTAGCCCACACTATATAAAAAATTGTGTCCTGTATAATATACGCGCTTAGTTCCACTTCTGAGTGTTTGCAAATTAAAGAACAAAAATTTCCCCCTACGATACTTTTAAAATCTCCTCCCCCCACTCGTCGTGGTCGTATGTGGCCGTCTTAAATGTGGAGGTGTCAAACTGGGTTAAATTTAAAGCCGTTGTCACTGAATATCAAACAGGATTTTCTAGCTTGGTGTTGGTGGTTTGCTGCATAAAGCTATGTGATAGGTTGTTTAAACTTCTTTTTTTGGCGTCAAGGAGGTGCTAAACATATCCGACTGTTTTATCATTTTATTCTAAATACATCTGTATATTGAAATAAGTTTAAACATTTGTTTATAAAAACTCTGGGTTTTTTGCTAACATGCTATTAAAATCGACTAAGCAGTCACTGAAAATTATACGGTTACTACAAGTTAAATTTTTTTTAATTGCAAGGAAAATTGTATATCCATTACTGGGGCATTATTTAAATTGGAAAACACCTGCCTACTGAATGAAATTAATGGTTGTATGAAAAACGTGTTATTTTTTTCACCAGAGACGAAGAAACGTAGACTTCCCGCAATAAACTATACTTTTAACACGATTTTTGTGTTACTGGGGGTCAAATTCACTCTGTCGCGCTATTATTAAGTCAGCTATTTTATGAAGTAATTCCCGGAAACTGATGCTTCCTAAAATCGAGGCTCAACAGTAACCTCTCTTTAATTCTGCTTTCGATAATAGTTTCGCGATTTCCAGCCACAGCTTCTCCACAGAAATGCCATAATCGAGCTATTGAATTAATTTTAATCACTCTGCAACACTCAAAGTCACGCACTTTCTTTCAGGTGGCAGTGGGAATGTCCTTAAAATCCAACTGTCTTGGCTTGCAGCACAGAGTGATATGTATAAACTGACTTGTGCGCTCGACTTTGCAAGAGGGGCGGAAGAGAGAGAGAGCCTAGATAATGGCGAGTAACATTTTCCTCATCTCCGCTGGCCGGCCGCTTCGTTTTAGCAAAAGACTCCTCCCATTGTATTCCACACAGATTTTTCTTGTGCAAGTATAATGTATATACACACACATTATAATACATGTGGTGCTGAATATGAGTCTGAAATTTAGACAGTTATATCCCGCATATTTTCTTAATGGTCTATGGTTTGCTAAATAGAAATTTGTGTTTCCCACTGCATTTATGGAAAAACAAGATTTTCTTTTACATGTCCCATTTATCCGAAATCCAATATATTAAGGTTCGGACAATTGAGAGTTTACTGTAATAATTCTGACAAATAATAAATCTTTGACCATAAGGCTTTCAGATTATAATAACCTCAATAAATAATTATCATATTCTGTATCATAATCTCTCAAAAGTAGTTTTGATTCACAACATTAGTGAGTGTTTATTTTTTCATGAAACATTTCAGGAAAAAGAATAACAAGTTCATGCACAGAGAATATGGCTGTCATTTAACATTTTGCTATCTGTTAACTAGGTATGGACTACGGCGATCAAGCGATGGCCATAATGTACTAGATTCACGGCGAAGACATGACTCCCACAAACACAGGAAACCAAGGTCATGGCACCCTTCTCCATATGGCAGTGATGATGATGATGATCAGTTAACAAGGGAAGAAAAGAAAGCTAAAATCAAAGCAGAAATTGCTCGTCGTCGACAACAAATTGAAGAAAATGCCAGACTGCATGAAGAGCTGCTACGATTGGCCCGTCTTCGAGAAAGTGCAGAATTAGGATTCACTCCTCACTCTGGCACTGAACTAGGTCACAGTGGAGGATATGGAACCTCCAGTGTGTTGAAATCTATTGACGAGCTTCTATTGTCTGGTAGCAGTGGCTCAGGTCTTCACTTAGATTACCGAGGACATGTACCCTTGCGCACTGAAGAAGATCGTTCCATGGACAGAATAGCATCTACATTTCGAACGGATGATTACACGGCTGGTGTGTACGAACGCCTATCTGATTTCTCCCCATTAATGGACTTCACACCGCATGCTATGCCTTTACTCCCAGATATGCCAACACGATCGAGAAAACTCCTTGAAGACTTGGGAAGTTCTCCAATAACCGAGTCTGTTCTTGCTCCTCCACAAAAGAGCAAGTATGGATCAAGACTTTATGCAAAATAAATCGGCTGTTTGTTGGCATACGGATTTAGCTACAATTTATAAACGTTCTATCAGATTCAATTATTTGTCTTCATCTGTTTACCTACCATATTACAATATTATTCTGGCTCAAAATTTATGATTAAATAGACACATTCTTTTTTAATGTTTACCTGTATAACAACGCACATTCAAGTATTAAATCATGCAGGACTTTTTCAGTAAGGGATGGAATAAAGCTTCCCTCTGTAGCATTGCTCTGAATTTATACATTAAATCAGGAGCACATCACACTCAAAGAACAAAACTAAATGTAACGATTAACATTTGCTTCATCTACAACTGATGGAGAACATATCTGAATAGTAATTCAACTAATGCCATATTTTGTTAACAGCTTTGAACGTTCTCTTCTGCATGCAATAATCTATTTGGTTTCGAGATACTACTGAATGTCCCATGCTAAATAATTTACTACTATTGAATATGTTGAGCCATCAATGAGTTTTAATTAGGAAAATATCACCACATGTACTATGTACCTAATCCTGCCAAATTTTTCTTCCATTTCCAGTGTTGTTGGCATTCTGTAATATTGTTATTATGTGTACAAATTATTGTAACAAAAAGTGATTATGTTTCCATAACTAAAAGATTATTGCGAAGAAAATAATTTTCTGTAGTCTCCAACTAACAGTGGCATAAAACAAATGTGGTACAGATCACCATGCTATTTCTGTATGGCTAAAGAATGTTTCCTTCATAATAGATAACCAAATGAAAAATTATATGTTAATGTAATCATCTGTAATTTATGAAGCAGAGCATGATATGTAGATGGTATAAAAACATACAAAATTATGTGTATAAATTTTAAGGTAATTTATTTAACAAGTAAGCCAATTATTTCAAACTAAAGAAGAATTTTGGATATGAATTGCTGTTAATATTTCCCTTGGTTTATGTTAAAAATTACTGTAAAACATCATTTTTGTACACAACAATATCTTAAATAGCCACATATATCATTGTATGTAGTTTATAAGTCATAAAACATTCCAATAATACTGACATATTGAAAACTATGCCACATAGCCGCTTCCAGTTTTTGTGTGTACCTAGCTCACGTGAGAATAAACACTAATATATGTACATATAATTTTAATATATTTATATCACCATATCTATAAAAATATAATATTGTAATGTTTCATATTTTATGATGGTTTGTCTAGTTTAAAAATATAAATAGATACATTGCGTGTATCAGTGTGTGTTTGTAATTTACTCTATGCTACATTTTCTGTGAAAATGTTTTTACTGTTATCATAATTGTTACTACACGCAACATACCACAATAACTAGGATAAAATGTTTATGTACATTTTCTGCTAGAGCACTTGAGTAATGGCCAAAGTATTTGTAAAACACAGGAACTCTATAAAATTATAGATACTTTGAATTGTGCAAAGAGATCAGCATATGAAAAAACTAGAATTTGGATGTATGATACAAACAAAAATGAAAATCTGTTTATCTAAATTTGAAAAGGAAGAATGATGTTCATCATGTTAAAAGTTTACATATTTCCGTAACGGAAATAAAAATAATTCTACAGTTATAAAAAAGTTCAAATAAATTATTGCACCATTTAGCATTACAGTTATTTAGTTTATTTATTCCTCCCTGTATTATATATTTGCATATACATTGCTGCAAAAATTCACAGTACTACAAAGCTGTCATTATTGATTACATCCTGATAAATTTAGGATGGTAAGTTTGCCAAGCTTGCCATTATACACTGAAGAGCCAAAAAAAANTATTGATTACATCCTGATAAATTTAGGATGGTAAGTTTGCCAAGCTTGCCATTATACACTGAAGAGCCAAAAAAAACTGGTAAAGGCGTGCGTATGCAAATAACAGAGGTATGGAACCAATCTGAGTAACGCGATGCGGTCGGCAGCTAGATCGGTTACTGCTGCTACAATGACTGGTTATCAAGATTTAAGTGAGTTTTAACATGGTGTTATAGTCGGCGCACGAGATATGGGACATAGCATCTCTGAGGTAGCGATAACATTTGGATGTTCGCGTACGACCATTCCACGAGTGTGCCGTGAATATCGGGAATTCAGTAAAACATCACATCTTCGACATCGCTGCGGATGGAAAAAGATTGTGAAAGAACGGGACAAACTACAACTGACGAGAATCATTAAACGTGACAGACGTGCAACCCTTTCTCAAATTGGCATATATTGGATTTGTGGACTGCCTTGCAGGATCCATGGTGTGAATTGCCTCCTGCATGCCTTCAGACATTAGTCGAGTCCATGCCACGTCGTCTTGCGGCACTTCTGCGTGCTCGGGAGGACCCTACACGATATTAGGCAGGTGTATCAGATTTTTGGCTCTTCAGTGTACATTACCATATAAAGAATACTTTAAAACTCTTTACAAATAAACTTCTATCAAAAGGGACAATTATCATTGATATTTTTTTATCACGAAATTTTAAATTACCAAAATTTTCCTTTTAACTATACTATAAACTCATTAGACATAAACGTTTATCACAAGGCACAATTACGATTGGGATTATTTTAGTACATATTCATCAAGGTAGTGAGGTGTCTTTGAAACCCTTTAAGTACGGAGCCATACAGGGAAATCTTGTTCAACCCTGGATATTCTGAATTGATTATCCTGTTCAACCACAAAAATATGTATCCTTTGCACTGATCATCTTTCTTGCTCTGAGCAGGGCGACCAGATTCTACCGGTTCAGTTCTGCGTTCATCTTATTATTAAGACATTTATGACTTCCTGCATGCTGTCGCAAAAGCAGCACAGTACCGTGTAAAAGTAATACACGCCTGGCAATTGGGTCTTGCAAAAGTATTTCATACTACCAAGCAGGTGTTGAATAATAAGGAAATTGTAAGTCAGGTCTCATTTTGCAAGGCATGGAAGCTGCCGCAGATCACAGCGGTACATACAATGTCTCAATAATTAGCAGAATACCGATACTATAGTTACCAAAAGAGAACACCGAGGTTACTTAGAGAAGGGACTGTGGTAGAAGGGTATATTTTTCTTCATGATCAGTAGAGCAGCGATTTGATTCGAAGGCGTCAAAGAAATGCCCTTCATGGCATGTGCTACATCTGAGTTCGCCGCCTCTTTCAAATGTATGTCTACAGACATATGTGGTGAGTGACACTCTGTCAACTACTCTGATAATTATATGTGCAGTGTGGCAGAATCTCAGTATTATTATATTATTTAGCACTCTATTGAGGAAAGGAGGTCCTTTGTATTGAACTCCTTTTGAGCAACCAACAAACAGTTTCAAATCTTAGTACGTAGTATGGTAGCAAAATATAACTGAAAGGACACTGTAACGTGGTAATGGGAAGTTGCTGTTTTTTTGTTTCCTTCAAAGGTTGTATTTTTATAGCAAAAGGTTTAAAACCTAGTAATGGTTTCTTATTTCCAGTTTCCGTAAGCTATGCCCCAATTGACACAATTTATAAGAGTGTGAATACATGCGGTTTCACCACATGGTACACAACAGCCTGACCAACATAGTTGTTTGTTTATATCACTACCAATTATGGCTGATTCGATTTCTCTTCATAATGAGGACATATTTAGATAGTATGTGTTTCTCATCTATACACTTCCCTTTTCATCTTGGATTAATATTGATCGTTGAGCATTCAGGACATAAATGATGGTGCCAGGCTTCCAAATGCCCTGGTCCAAATAAATATCACCATAACCTTCCATAAAATCAGTATGCCTGGGTTTTGCATTTTTGTCATTATGGTACTTATTTAGCAAATATTTTTGAAACTGTGTTTGATAAAATTTTCTGAAGCAATAGGTTTAAAAAAATAATCATACATGGGCAGCTAATGCTAAATAGAAGCAGTGCCAGACTGAAGTGTGACCCTAACAGAGAAGTTTTGCAGAGTTTCAGCAACATAATATGAATATCAAGATTCTGATAATTGCATTTTTAAACTGTGTTTTACGGATTAATATTGCATGTTCAGCAAGTCAATTACTTTTGGGGTAATAAGGACTTGCAAAGTCGGCAAAGTAAAATCATCACTGGTACTAAAATACCACAATTCTGTGGAATCAAAACGCATGTTGTCTACCACTGGAACACTAGGCGGAGAAGCCATTCAAGTGTACTGGAGCAAATTCTATACATTTAGAGTAATAATCACAAGGATAGGGTGGATAAGATAGGTTGACAGACCGAGGAGGGTGAAGCGAGGTATGGATCAGCGCTGGAATACAATTACGGGGGAAATAGTTCCCCGAGAAAACCAGACGACCAGCAACATCGTCTAGCACGATTACCACATGTGAAAATTCGGAAGTGACCCCTCCGGAAATCGAACCCAGTTCGCTTTGGTGGGAGGGAAGCACTCCAGCTGCTGCGCCACCAAGGTCCCAATAATCACAAAGAACAATGTAATGACTGATATAGTATTAAAGAATGTTACATACTACTTTGTAAAGTGATAATATATGTGGTTCTTAATGTGATCACTGGTTCTGTTGGAGTTTTGAAACTGAATGTTTCACAATGGCTACATTTTAATATTATAATTTAAATACCTGCATCCATGCAATACAAAAGAACGAAGTTCTGGCTCTTGCCTTTGTTTTTGGAATGCAGAAATATTACTGGTTGAAAATTGTTGGTACATAACCCTTTTAGGATGGAATGGGCCATGATACTGTTTCCCAAAAATACAATTTCCAGTTCAAATACGATGTAATGTCTAACTTAAATATAAAATTATCGAACTCCCATCAGACAATTCAGCTTTTAATCATGCCCTACTCATATGTATATGCTACAAACATACTTGATTCGAGTACATAAGTAAACGTAATACTTAATTTCCTACAGGCTTAAGTCGAATGATTTGCGACCTCTTGATTGTATCTTACGAATGTCTTTATTCATGATCAGTATGGAATGTTTGCGATCAGTTTGGATTAACACATCACAGCCATAGAGTTATTTATATAAATGTTTGCATACTAAGAGAACAGCTAGAACCTATATATTTGACTATGATTAATCTCTGATGGGGAAACACTTTAAGAGGCGTAACACACTGGTCTACCATATTTCATAAGAACACAGTCTATTCCATCATTAAAGATGTCAGTATGAGTTATATTATCTTTATAGTCATTAAATGGTTTTAAGAATGACTGTGATGTAAATATGGCATTTAGGTTTCAATGGTCGCACCATGTATATTATGGTCCAACACAAACTCAAAATAGATTTTAAGTGTGAAATGAAATCTCTCTGATAATTCACCAAACAAAGATAACTGAGGTTATTGTTTACATATTGGAACATTGTAGCTGGCAATAGTGTTGATTTTATAATGATTTTGAAAAACCACTTTTGTAGAAGTGTTGATCCACTTACTATACTTCACATTTCCATTGTACAGAATATTATGTAAATTAAATTTTACATCGCACTTTCGTGACTTGTGCAACACTTCTGCCAGAACTCTGTCGAATCGGTTTTCCCCTGCATGAATCAGTAAATCATAGGCATAGATTATGACACCTTCAAAGTAACAAAATATTTCTGTATTATATCTTTAAAACACCTCAATAGGGATGCTTAGACCGATAGGTGCCTAGTCTTTTGAAGAGAGATACGTAGTCTTTTGATTTAATAGCATCAAAAGATAGTAGAAAATGTGCTGTATAGGGAACATTGTTGATCAAGTCTCATATACTAGAATGAATCATTGAGATCCACGAGACTGAAATATTAAACCTGGCCCAATTTTACAACAACCTCCCTGACACTAGGGACTTATCTCAGCATTCTCCTTAACAATATCCTTATTTAAGTCTTGAGGTTCTAGGTTTATTCTCAAAGAAACATCAGGTTTCTCGACAATTGCGACGGCTGGTCAAATGAAAAGGTGACGAGGGTTGCAGAAAAACACCCTGCATTTTACGCAAACTTTAAGTGTGGATTTTAACACCATACAATTTGATCGTGATTATGTGCGCATTACACCAGCATGACATGTATTCAGACAGAGGAAGTGGTGATAAGAAGCAGNATATCTTTAAAACACCTCAATAGGGATGCTTAGACCGATAGGTGCCTAGTCTTTTGAAGAGAGATACGTAGTCTTTTGATTTAATAGCATCAAAAGATAGTAGAAAATGTGCTGTATAGGGAACATTGTTGATCAAGTATCATATACTAGAATGAATCATTGAGATCCACGAGACTGAAATATTAAACCTGGCCCAATTTTACAACAACCTCCCTGACACTAGGGACTTATCTCAGCATTCTCCTTAACAATATCCTTATTTAAGTCTTGAGGTTCTAGGTTTATTCTCAAAGAAACATCAGGTTTCTCGACAATTGCGACGGCTGGTCAAATGAAAAGGTGACGAGGGTTGCAGAAAAACACCCTGCATTTTACGCAAACTTTAAGTGTGGATTTTAACACCATACAATTTGATCGTGATTATGTGCGCATTACACCAGCATGACATGTATTCAGACAGAGGAAGTGGTGATAAGAAGCAGTACGAGTAGACTAGACATACAGTTCGGTCATGGTCATATGTGAAGCGAAGCATAGTGGCATTTTTACTCAAAACATCGTCCACATACGAACACGGTGGTAATATGGTTCCTAATGGTTGAAAGCACCATGTCCATAAATATTTATCGCAGGATGGTTGCTGTGTATGGTGTATGGGGTGCACTGTGAGTCATGGAGAACCGTGAACAAATTATCAGTGTGGTGCCTTGTGGATTATCAACGATCTGGACAATCAAATATCTCATCACTCCCGACCTCATTATACAGGAGGAACGATTAGTGAAAGGTGATCGTCGACTCACTATATGGTGTATGGCATGTCACCTGGATGTCAGTTATGGGAACATTTGGATAACTTTGTATGGTATGTTGGTGTACTTGAAAGTTGGCATGCAATAGATGCAGAAGATATCGGAAGGAAAAAAATAGTTTTCGATTGGGCTCTCACTTCAGCATTTGCTACAGTGTCGCCAGGATCTCACTGATAATGCTAGTGGGGGACGACAAAACCTGGTGCCATCATTTTTAACCGAAAAATATGTAATCCAGCATTCAGTGGAAATATCCTGCATATCCCCCACCAAAGAAATTCAAAGCTTGACAGAGGGAATGTTATGTCAGCCGTCTTCTTCGATGACCAAGGACTGCAGGACCGCTGCTGACTGAGTTCTCAAACAAAGAGCCACCATCAATAGGGAGGCGTACTGCAGTAAATTTTAACATCTTCATCGTGCCATAGAGGACAAACGTCCTGGGATGTGTATTGCGGGTATTGTGTTGTTGCACGATAATGCCTGCCCAAATTTGTCCCAGAAAACAACTCCTCTTCCCTCCAAATTTTTCTGGGAAGTACTGTATCATTCATACTACAGTCCGGACCTGTCATCCTGTGATATTCACGTGTGTGATATTCTCAAAAAGCAGCTGAAAGGGTGGAGGTTTGCCTCAGATGCTGAGGTGATGGACACTGTGAAGAGTTGGATGCTCTCACGGCCTTCTTTGAGAAAGGCATACACCAGCTTGCCACATAGCGAGATCTCTGCCTTCGTGCCTATAGCGGTTTCTTCTAACTGGTGCATGTATAGTCTTGTCAGGGAATCTTGTTACCATTTCAGTTGATTTCGTACCAACCTATTGACTTACTCTGTGAGTGTGTTACATTTGTATATGACACCCAACTGATACAATCTAATACATATTTCAGTTGGTTTATATTTCAATTTGATGCCTGTGTGGGGAATTGGAAGGTGTCATAATTCTCCTTTAACTTAATTATAGAAACTCTTACAAACTTAACAGTTTCAGAAAATACATCTTAATATTCGATGATAGTGTTCTCTTTTGAATGTAACAGAAGGTAACAGTAATTGCTGTTTCTACTTAGCCCAGAAGATGGAGGCTGTAATGTCTTCCAAAACATCAGGAAGGAAAATGACAGTGATGCTGCTCCTACCCAGAAGCTAAGATTTTGCAAACTACGGCCGCGAAAGCCTGCGAACTTTATTAACGAACCTCTATGGGGAGGATATTACCATCCTAGTAAGGAACTTTGTACAACTGAGGCAGAATAAGTCTAAACTACTGAGCTCTCTAGTCTTCATAAAGAGATGTAGAGACTACAAGGTTCTTCCTAATTTTGTTAAAATCTGCCAGAACATCACAACTCTAGCTTCTCAGAGAATTTACTATCGGGCCAGTTCAGCTATGTTGCGGGAGAGAATTCACCAGACTCGAAGAGATTTAGACCAAAATGCTAAGGAACTTCTCGATCTGCATTTATTGCTTGCCAGAAAGCTGTCACCTTCCTCCTGGGACATTCTGGACAGGATCACAGCTCAACAAGCCTTAACAGCCATGTGCCAGACTGCAGAGCGACAGACAATGAAATTCAACCAACTTCTGAAAAAAAGAATCACACAGGCCCTGGATAAAAACAAGGTCGTGGTTAACCTCTCTATTAAAGAATTGTACGAGGCCAGCACATCGCTCCTAGTCAAAGGCATGAACATTGCTGTGGCTTCAAAGAAACTTCCTGTAGACGAAACTGTGTGTGGAATAGAAGGTTCCATCCACTATCTTCCTTAAACCACAGCCGACGAGATTCGTACGGAAACAATTAGAATCTTGTGCAAGGCCAGGCTGCCCCCATCAAATATCAGTCGGGAGTAAAGAAGAGCTTTGAAAGAGCTAAGCAGCGACAAAAATATTGTGATCCTAAAGGCAGACACAGGGATTGCCACAGTCGTCATGAACAATGCAGACTATGAATATAAGATCTCCAAACTCCTAGAGGATCCAGCCTGTTCAATAACTAGCCACAGCTCTCTGAAGCAAATAGAGACAACCACAAAGAAACCGATAACTGAATCTACCATACAAGAATAAATCAAGAAACGCCTTACTGTCAAAGATGCAAAGACACTCACTTGTTATGGTTTACCGAAGATACACAAGGAAGACACACCTCTCCGACCCATAGATAGTGCCATGGGCTCTGCAACTCATACACTAGCCATATACTTAAATAAGATAATTCAACCTGTTATTCCCATGTCAGACTCACACATACATATTTCGTCACACTTCATTGAAATTCTTCAGAAACTTTCACTTCAACCTAATTATATTCTGGATAGCTTTTATATGGTTTCCCACTTCACTAAGGGACCTGTACAAGAAGCTCACGAAATCCTCCTGCAAAAACTTGGAGATAACAATCATAGCAGAAACATTGTAAGGTTGACCGAACACTGTGTGTCCTCAACTTTCTTTTCTTTCAGGAGACATTTCTGCAAAAATAAGGGGCTGTCATGGGTTATCAACTTTCTCCCCCCCCCCTCCCCTAGTCTACATCATCATGGCTGACTTCGAGGAAAAACTATCTATACCAGCCAATAGAAGCCTAAGTGCTGGTATAGATATGTTGATGGCACATTCGCCATCTGGAGCCATGGAAGAGAGAAACTCCACGACTTCCTAGAACACCTAAACAACATCCACCCGAACGTCCAGTTTACGATGGGAGTAGAAAATAATGGAAAACTGCCATTTTTTAATGTTCTAGTCACAAGGAAAGATTACAACCACTTGAGCCACAAGGTCTATTGGAAGCCAACACACGCAAATTTACACCATTCGCCATCACAAAATAGAACTGTTATCACTACCTTTATCAACAGAGACAGGATTATCTGCGAATAGACCACCCTTAAGAAAGAGATGAAACACATTACCAATGTCCTTCAAGCTAATGGCTATTACGAAATATAAATAAACAAAGCTTTAAAGTCACCTACAGGCAAGAAGAGCACTGACAAGCTGTCCAACAAAGCTGTCATCCTGTACATCAAAGGAGTCTCCGACCAGCTAGCTCGACTTCTTCGGAAAAATAATACCTACTCAATACTGAAACCAAGTGCAATATTGGAAACTCTCTTCCTCAGTGAAAGAAGAAGACTCGTCGTGGGAGAATAATGCCTTCGTACGAACCCGGTCATGTTTAAGCCTATCAAGGAGCCACCTAGAGAACAGCTCTCCTCTGGCCTAGCTTGACCGTTGATAACTAGCCGGAGGGAATATGGTTAGCTGGTGGACCTCGCATTCACTTTTTTTTTAGATAGCCGTACGATTGTTTAGGATACTGATTTTAAAATCACACATATGGAGAACAACAATACACAGCAAACGGAGGCAGAGACTGCCTCCATGAAGCACACAAGGGAAGGAGACGGTGACACGGAAAGGCACTCCAAGACACAAAACACAACCATGAAAGATGACCTCACTGTTGTCTCGGGGCGCAAGGCTGACAAGACAAAGAGACTCTACCCTTTGCTACCTACTCCAGTAGGCACAACAAATAAATTTTCCAACCTGTCTCAAGAGGCACAAACACGCACTGACACACAACAACAAACACCGCGCTACAAAAGTGTGCCGATTTTTGTAAAAGACACGCGAGAACTCCGCGACATCGCAACCAAATTCCAGGCGCAAGGAATTGGTTTCAGAAACACTACCACACGTCACCATGAACTACAAACTCAATTTTGACACAACAACTGACTATACCAAGGCAGTGGCCTGGTTAAAAGCTCAAGAAACCCACACAACACTCATGCACACGCAGACGAGCGCAACATCATGGCCGTCATCAAAGGCCTGAGAATGAATACATGTTATCTGCATCTCGAGCAGCGGTTCTGTTCGCTCCCCCCTGTACCTGAGCCACTATGGTTTTACAGGGGACACCTTTCTGAGCGTAGATATAGAGTGCACCTCGGCTTCAGGATTTCCCGGTAACTGCTGTCACGACAGATCACGTCAGGTATCATGACGTGGAAGTGCACTCTGCCAGGCAATTTTTATCCAGAACGTGTCTATCGAGCTTGAACATAGCTCATTTAATTGGGAGCAGTTGAATGCTCTCAATAGAAAGAGAGAACGCTCTTTCCAATCGCAGTGGGTGGAGGTTCTCCACCCGAGGGTGGTTCCACCTCACCTGTCAACAGCAACGAATGGAGTTGAATCCTGTCGTGCCACCTTGATGGGGCCGAGTGCTATCCTCACTCTACAAAACCCGCTTTGTGAACGAGTCCTCTTACTAGGCGGACTAGACCGTCGATCCTTCGTTAGTATGCATCAACCTATTGAAACTCGGTCTGAGGCAGGTCGGCACGCTTGCGTTCCACGGCAGCTGCTACCGACTTTTTCCGGCACAACAGACTCAGCCCTCCAGGCAAACACACACCTCCAGATCTCCTTCTAAGCAGAAGGTTCAACCAATGCCACCCAGAGTCCGACCCGCGATCAGCACGGCCTAAGCCGGGGCTTNTGGCTTTCACATTGATCCCCTGGGTACCCACAATTTTCAGACATGCACGCTTGAGTTTTCACCCAGGGAGGCCCAGCCCTTCCAGGACGCCAGACAGCGCCGTCACTAGAGCTCAGCCACCCCGAGATCAACCCGATTTGTCAGATCGAGCCTCAGCTGGGGGATGTGCAATTCGGTTCGCGGGTCTTCACCGCATGGCCAAGAATATATACAGTCACTGGAGACTGCACATAACCTCGCCGTAACTGATTATCTGTGCACAGACAGGCCGTTACCGCCTTCAGTCGCCCTCACTCCGTTAGCCATAGTGTGGCCACCATGTTACCAGCCCTTACCGCGAGGAGGTGGAGATGGACTTGAGCAGTGCTAGGCTATATATTCGCATCACTGCTCCATTTAAGGAGTTGAGTCGGCAGCCTTCACAGCAGCAGGGGAACGCCCAATCACCAATGAGCGGGCCCCACCGGAGCTCACCGGCACGGGCACCCAGTCGACCGAGGCCAGAAAGAGCACCGCACACCAGCTCACTCTTACACTTACGCCGGTCACTTACTGCTAGAGCTTGAGCCGGGGGATGGGCCGACAAGAGCAGACATTCCAGTAGTCACGTCAGCTCAACCAAGTTGCCAGGACCTAGTTCCCCCCTTACACACGCAGACCGGACCACAGTCTGGTTTTCAGGGCACCTGGTCCCTTCACCTTACACCCTTTACAGGCTGGTTGCCGGACCCACAGCCCAGCCCCAACCCGGCCCCCCACGGGCCTGAGAATGAATACACCTGAAGACGATATTTTGGAGGAGATGCGAACACGTGGTATCGACGCCTCCGATATTCGCCAATTCAAATGCCTACAGAAACACGCCGACTGCACATTTGCTTACAGAGGGACGGAATGTTCTGTGTGGTAGTCCACCCTTCGGGTACACGCATTTTTTTAATTAAAAACACTACACTGGACAAAAGTCACCGTCGAGAAATATAAATTCCTGCCTGAAGACCTGCCTAAGTGCAAGAGGTGCGGAGATTTTGGCCACACGCACACACGATGCTGCCAACCCCCAAAATGTATTCGCTGCGCAGGCCCACGTTTGCTTGGTGACTGCACTATACCGGACAAATAAAGAAAAACACTGCTCCGATTGCAACACAACGACACACTGCGGAATGGAAACAATGCCCGCAGTTTTTGAAACTGGTTGAAAGCAGAACGTAAACCAAACGAAATGCCACTGCACAAGCAAATGTGCAACAAACACGCATGCCACGAGTGCCTGACACAGCCAGCATGGCATAATTTCTCCCAACCCCTCGGCACCACACACTCTCATGCACAGCCTCGCGGCCCGCAGTATGTCTTGCACAAAAAAACCAACAGTACAGTCTGTTCACAAAACTTCTTTAGCTGTAGTCGGAACCCGCGCCTCGTAGCACACCACTATACACTCCGGCACAGGATAGACTGAATGACATCTCCAGCATGCTGGAACAAGCAGAAATTCTGCGAATGTGCGACTATGCCAACTTAATTTAAAAACGTATGCCATATTATCAGCCAATCCGTGAGGCAACCACTCTCACGCAAAAACAAGCCAATTTAATCGCAGCCATAAGCCACAAATCAAAACAAAACACTCCAAACACTAATCTACAATGCTGCCTGTACAAAAAGTAATACATATGATGTATAACAATGCCTAGCCATGAACAGTATTCATTAAGCATTCATTACAGAAACTTTTCTTAAACTGTAGCATAGATGTAGCATATGTGGATATACTATTTACAGAACCGACCGCCCCACTGTTGGGAGCAGGACAGCAATATTAGTAAAACATTGGATAAATCATCACCCAGCTAATATTACATGGCTTATGCACTAAATAAATGGCCACTAGCATTAATGTCCGCCAATTAAAACACACGTCCCAATGACACCACATATAGAACACCAGATGCACCTTTACTTAAATAAGACCTCGAGAAATTAATGGAAGTCGAAAGGGAATTTTTCATTACTGGGGATAAAAACAGTAACCACACAGACTTGGGCTGTAGGATAACCGATGCCAATGGCAGAGTATTAAACACACGTGCTTCTAATAATAATTACAATATTTTCGCGTCAGGCACGCTAACATGTTTCACAAACCTGATATTTTAGATATAGCACTCACTTATATTGCAGGCACAAATATTAATATAGAAACAATTAATGAATTAGATTCTGATCACCTCCCAGTTTTAACACACATACAATTTGATGCAGTTTTCTCTAATAATATTTTCAGCCAAAAAATTAGACTGGGAGCGTTATTCAGGAGGAGCTTATAGACGCATATGAACCGCCGCCAGTCAAAAACGAATCTAGTGGCATTGACCAACACATAAAATTCTTTACAGAAACTGTAACAGATACCTGATGTAACACGCGGAATTTATAAACAAAAGACAATATACACTGAAGAGCCAAAAAAAACTTGTGTAGGCGTGCGTATGCAAATAACAGAGGTATGGAACCAATCAGAGTAACGCGATGCGGTCGGCAGCTAGATCGGTTACTGCTGCTACAATGGCAGGTTATCAAGATTTAAGTGAGTTTGAACGTGGTGTTATAGTCGGCGCACGAGAGATGGGACATAGCATCTCCGAGGTAGCGATAACATTTGGATGTTCGCGTACGACCATTTCACGAGTGTACCGTGAATATCGGGAATCCGGTAAAACATCACATCTTCGACATCGCTGCGGCCGGAAAAAGATCGTGAAAGAACGGGACAAACGACGACTGACGAGAATCATTAAACTTGATAGACGTGCAACCCTTTCTGAAATCGGCGCAGATTTCAATGCCTCCGGCATACCTTCAGACATTAGTCGAGTCCATGCCACGTCGTCTTGCGGCACTTCTGCGTGCTCGTGCGGGCCCTACACGACATTAGGCAGGTGTACCAGTTTTTTTGCTCTTCAGTGTATATAATCACTCTTTTTCCTACAGGAAGCAACTGAAAATAGAAATCACGCTCACTGAAAATTATGAGGTGGTATGTTTAAACTTAATTTTTGGCATTAACCAGTAATCATGCATAAACTTCTGAGAAATGATTTTATTCTAAAGATACCTGAATATCGAAATTAATTTTCACGTCTATAATAAAATCTTTGATTTTCCCATGACAAGCAATTGAAAATTGACTTTGCAGTCACTATAATTTATGTAATGCTAAGTATTTATTTCTCTTCTTTTATGAGGGATAAAATAATCTTTAATTTTTTTAATGTTACTATGCCACTATGAACATGTCAGTATCATGTTATTGTTCATATTATTAAAAAAGTAATATCAGTGACATTATTGGCATGTAGTACAAGGGAGAGTTTCGGTGTGCCTTAAGGCCACACACTCTTATCTTTAATTTTTTTAATGTTACTTTGCCACTATGAACATGTCTGTATCACATTATTATTCATATTATTAAAAAAGTTATATCAGTGACATTATTGACTTGTAGTACAAGGGAGAGTTTCGGTGTGCCTTAAGGCCACACACTCTTCAACGCTCTTCAAAACTTTATTGTTATATATATATATATATATATATATACTAAACTTTGCTAAGCAACGTATATAGGTGCTTTCAAACCACACCAAATTCAAAAGAATATCATGTTGCACTATGCAGACAATAATTACTATACTAAAATGCTTACGGACATCTATCAGTGAGTGCCAATTCTTCACAGCTACAGCAATTGGAGTTAGAGTCATTCCATGTCAGTTCAACAAGGTTATGACACCAAAGTTGTCATATTCTGATAAGACTTCATTCGTCAGTCCTTTCATGAAAGTAAGTAAATTCCCAAATTTTTTTTTGTCTACATTACATAGTTTTAATTTTATAGCTCTTCAAACTTTCAGTGATTTTCAATGTGTCAGGGTTTCTGAGATCATCTTTGCAAGTTACACTCCCTTACAAAAATTGGAATAGTTTTCTCATAAAGTACGCAATCTCTTTGAAATTTTACAACCTAATTAAGGCATTACTATTTCTGAAAAAAAATACAACTACTTTACAAGACAGTAGAAAGTCGAAAAAAAAATTAAAAATTCATTTTGATAAATTTGTTATGCAAAAAGCAACATTCTAAAAACTGAATTATTGCAGTGAGAGAAAGGAATTTTTATTTTTTATTAAACGTTTATCTGTGTTCAATAATACAAAGTAAAATAAATTACGTTTTCCTTTATTTTCTTAATAAAATATTTTTTCCTAAAAATTTAACGAAGGGGCTGCTAAATTTATAATTATTCATTAACTCACTTTTTGCGTGCGCTCGCACGCACACACACAGAAGGGTGCGTGTGTGTGTATGTGACAGGTAGTTCAGCTTCTAGTTAGCTCACATATAAGATTATAGCATGTATGACAGTCGGTGAATCATAAATAAGGTATGTGGGCACTGGGGAGGCTCTCCAGTTAGTAGCCTAGTTGGAACACTGTTGTTTTGCAAGTGATGTCCTAATGTTTTCAAGTTAATAGTAGATTTTTTTTTATTTTAAGTTAATTTTATAAATGTTAATAGTTTAAATATAATTTTGTTACAGTGTAAGTGTACTTGTTGTTTGATTGCATTTTGTAGAAGACAAAATGGATGATATTGAGTGTAGTGTTGCGCAGGTAACTTGGTCAGAGCGCCACAAGTTTAGGGATGTCTACAATAAAGATATAATAAATGTAGCAGATTTTACTGAAGAGAATAAAATTCGTTTGAACTGTCGAACAGAAGTTACTGATAACTTTAAAATGGTATGTTTGCACCATAAGTGTTTTTTCTCGCAAAAGTTTAAATTTTTTCAAAAGGTGCGCTGTGATCCCTTCCAGAAGAACTAGAAAACTGTGAAAAAATCAGTATGCGAGGTGACTGCACTACTATTTAACTACTATTGAAAGATTTTAAAGTAAGTGAGCGAGTGAGTGAAGAGATTTGGACGGCTCTTAATATCGAGGCCTTGAGAGCCGATAAGGATGAAGTGAGGTGAGCATGGAGCAGCGCTGGAATACAAGGGCGGGGGACACGAGATATCATCGAGAAAACCCGCCGACCAGCAGCATCATACCGCACGATACATACATGCAAAAATCCGGGAGCAACACCGCCGGAAATCGAACCCGGTTTCCTAGATGGGAGGCAAGTGGTCTAACCATTACACCGCCGCGGCAGCCATTATAAGTGAAGCCAGGGCAAAAACTGTGCTCTCAGTACAGAGGTTTTTTTGTTTAAAAGTGATGGGACTTCTGATAAAAGTGCACACAGCTCCAAAGAACCTGAAAATACTGTTTTTTTTTTTGTATAAGTGACACATTCAGAGAAGAGAGGAGCAATAGGAAAGCTCAATTCACCTCTCACTGAGGCAAGTTGTCCTATAAAATTACGTTATCTTGGTCAACATTTAAAACTATGATATGAAAAGAAAAATTGGAAAAGTTTCAGGCAAATATACGAGGCAAGATCAAAAAAGTATTAGGTGTTGATATCCCAACAAAAGGTGAAAAAACAGAGGAACATTTTGAAGAGAAAGCATATGATATGGACAATCCTGTAGATATTATAAAACATATCCTGAAATCTGTTACAAAGAAAGAACAAATTCAGATACTAACAATTCCTGATTCACTGATGTGGACACACAGAAAAATTGCAAGAAACATTTGGGGTATCAGACTATGCTGTGCGATAAGCTCAGAGGCTTAACGAAAAATAATTCTTCGCTGAACCAGATCCTTGAAGAAGGAGAAAACTGAAACCTTTTGCTGTTGATTTAGCGAAAATATTTTATGAGAGAGATGATCAGTCAAGAATAATGCCTCGAGTGAAATATGTTGTGAGCATAGGGTAGAAAATGTAAATGCAAAAGTGTTTAATTTTGGGAAATTTCCACAAACCATATTCAAGTTTCATGTGGGAGTATCCACATGTTTCAATGGATTGTTCCAAATTGTATGCTTCATGACTACAGTAGTGTGTTATAGATGGTGCCAACAACAGCTACTCAATATGTGTATGCATTTATCAAAATGTAAAACTGCTCGTTCATGCTGCAGAAATTGAAGATAGTTAAAAATAACGTACAAAATGTTTAATCACCGATGAAGCAAATAGGGAATGCATAATCAAAAAAATTGTTGTGAATATTATCAAGGAAAAATCCCTCACATAAAGAAAATACACTCTTTAGTGATGGCTGTGCTACACAATATAAAAACAAGTACAACTTCATGAACATGTGGGTACATGAAGAGGATTTTCAGATTAAATCTCAGTGGTCATTTTTTTTATAAAAAGCTATGGCAAATATGAATGTGATAGAATTGATGGAAAAGCAAAAGACTTAGCTTGAAAAGATCTGCAGAGGTCGTAGGAGAGGCAGATCACACCGACAGCCCAGTTCCTAACATTTTGTGAAACAAGTATCAAAAAGTCCGTTTTCAATTTATTGACAAAGACACAATAAATTTAACATGTTTAACTATTGATAAACGGTTAAGAGTTGTACAGACTCTTCGTGATACTAGAAACTTCGATAACTTTAAGCCCCTTGATTTGGCTGGCACTATCGACACTCAAAAAATTAGTGACAATAAGAATTCATCTCTCATACATAACCTCAAAATTTGCCATCGATCATTTGTAACAGCACATATGATATTTACACTNATAAGAATTCATCTCTCATACATAACCTCAAAATTTGCCATCGATCATTTGTAACAGCACATATGATATTTACACTGTATGCTACATTTCATTCAAATATAACCACTTCTGGTATTTTTGAATGGTGGCAACAGCGAGCAAAGATGAAGGTGATACTGTTATAAAGTTCTTACATCCTCGCAGACCTTCACCATCATTCTACTGGCCAGAACACGAAGGTTCTTAGCAAAGCCAATTCCTCATGTGCTTGCTGTAGTTGACAGTTCACAATCATCATCTGGAAGAAACTACCACTTTTCAAAGGGTTGTACGAGGTCAGTAGAAGAAAAAATCACACACGTTGAGGTTATACAACAGAAACAAAATTGAGGTTTTTGTACTGTATAAACTTAAGTTATACATAGTTTATAAAGCAAGTATTTTATTTTACAATATATACGTAGTGTCCATTAATTAATTTTTTATACAAATAATTGTATAATATTCAAANTAAGAATTCATCTCTCATACATAACCTCAAAATTTGCCATCGATCATTTGTAACAGCACATATGATATTTACACTATATGCTACATTTCATTCAAATATGACCACTTCTGGTATTTTTGAATGGTGGCAACAGCGAGCAAAGATGAAGGTGATACTGTTATAAAGTTCTTACATCCTCGCAGACCTTCACCATCATTCTACTGGCCAGATCACGAAGGTTCTTAGCAAAGCCAATTCCTCATGTGCTTGCTGTAGTTGACAGTTCTTCAAAGGGTTGTACGAGGTCAGTAGAAGAAAAAATCACACACGTTGAGGTTATACAACAGAAACAAAATTGAGGTTTTTGTACTGTATAAACTTAAGTTATACATAGTTTATAAAACAAGTATTTTATTTTACAATATATACGTAGTGTCCATTAATTAATTTTTTATACAAATAATTGTATAATATTCAAATTGAAATCTTGACAAGTCAGCATACATCTTTCAAAGACATGGTAACNATTGAAATCTTGACAAGTCAGCATACATCTTTCAAAGACATGGTAACGAAATTGTGATTTGTTAAAAAAAATTTCTAGACACCACAATTATTTACATTTCAAGCTAGGCACCTAAGTTTGATATAAAGCAGATATTAGTGCGAGAGTTAAATTTTTAAGTGGAGTTGAACAAGCTAAGCTTAGTCATTCAGCAGTATTTTCATACAAATTCTGGAGCAAAAGACATTTCTAACTGAAGGAATAAAAATACAATTTTTTTTTGTTTGTATTATTAAACACACATTTAGGTTATTATAAAAAATAAACACATTATGCTTTTACTTTTCTCTCACTGTTCAGATTTTATAAAAGTCTTGCTTATGCAAAAAAAAAAAAGCATCAACATTTATTATAAAAAAATTTCTACTGCGTTGTAAAGTTGTATATATTTTTCTGAAATCCTCATGCTTTAATTAAAAATGCGGTAAAATTTCTGATAAACATGCTTTATGAGAAAGCTGTAACAATTTTTGTAAAGGAGCGCAGCTTGCAAAGAAGAACTCAGAAACACTGAGACATTGCAATTCACTGAAAGTTTGAAGAGCAGTAAAAGTAAAACTATATGAGCTAGACTAAAAAATTTTGGGAATATACTTACCCTCATGAAGGGATTGACTGAATGAAGTCTTATCAAAATCTGAGAATATAGATGTGAAAATAATTTTTTTGGGTAGGATTGTCATGGAATGACCCGCTACAAAAACATCTTCTCCTCCTCTACCCACTTACCCAACATAAATGCCAACTTCTGCGTTCAAAAGTGTAGAATTCATAGGTAATATGCACTATGTACACCATTGATATATTGAAAGAATGTTTTTATCTCTATACTAATTTTGTACATTGACTTATGGAACAGTGTCAACTTGTAATGTATTTGTCTTATTTCTTTGCCCTCTGTTTATCTTTTTTCTCGTAGCTCCATTAGCTCCGCCAATTAATTAGTTGAATTTGTTAGTTCTGCTCCTGTTTCTTTCATTAAATTGTTCCTTTGATAAAACGACACATCTGCACAACCACAATGTGCGCTGGTGGTTCAATCGTACATTCCTTTGGGCTGGATTATTTTGATGTTTTAAGTTGGGGATCACAGTTTATATTACAATTTTCCAAACCAGAAGGCAAGGCACTGTGTTGAAATTCTTCCTCTTGTTCATTTGCTGCATCACCTTTAAATTCATACATAAACTGTGAGAATCGAGATGTCTCTTCATCTTCACAGGTGACCAAGCAACTCAGAATCACAATTCCAAGTTTCAGAAATTTTGCTTTTCTTTGCTGGCTGCTGCAGTCATGTGAATTTGCTGCACGTTCTGAAAACAGCGAACCATGAAACAAATCATGCACGCTTGACGTAAACTTCTGCAAATAATACAATTTTAAGAACCTAAGATTGTTACACCAACACCACTTGAAATTCTTGACAATCATGTACAGCAGAACCTCACTGTTGCAACCCCTTTTACTACAACCACCTATCCTTTAATACCAGTTTTTGAGGAACAGCAAAAATATGGGTAAAAAAGTTGAGGGAAATTATAAAAAAAAAATTTGCTGCAGTTTTTTTCATTGATGCATATTGTATTTATTCTTGTAGGCTAAATGCTTTATTGCAAACAGCATATCTAAAAATAAAAATATATCACCATCCTTAGGCTGCCAGGGCTAGCCAATACCCATTGACTGTGCCCACCCCTCCCCTTCAGAAGGCTGAGTGGTTCAGCACGATGTGACTGCAGACTAGTGTTATGTCATGCACACTTGTCTTGCCACTGTGATCTTGCTTGCTTGTAGATACGCTACTTCCTATTTAAAGGTCTACAAGCCTAGTATTTTTAGTTACAGCCATGCCCGAGCAAGTCTACTGAAAAGTTCCCGAGCTCCAGGCTCTTAATACATACAAAGGAATTATTTTCATAATAAATAATATATTTAACTTTTGAAGACAATCTGGGTTTATATCTGCAGTTCTGAGGAATAATTCTAACCAAACAAACCTAAATTTTAAACTGTTTCGGGAATTAAAATATTTTCTTGCAAACATTTAACAAACTCTCTCATCCAACACCGCATCTTAGGCTGACTCATGGCCTCCTATTTATGATAATTTGGCAGTAATCTGCAAACATCAGTACAGTTCTCAGGAATAATTAAAAATTAACACACCTACATTTTGAAATACTGTTTTGTGAATGAAGGTCTTACTTTTAAGGAACAATTTAACAAACTGTCACATTGGGTGCTGCATCTTGGGCCAATTCGCAGCCCTGTTTTATGCTAATTTTGAAAGTAATCTGTTTTTACACCTGCAGTTCTGAGGAATAATTTTAATTAAAGCACATCTACCTTTTAAAATATTAAATTGAGAATAAACAACTTTTTTTATTTTCTAGCAAACATTTAAGAAACTGTCACGGGTGGATTTGCGGAACAGTTTTAGGTTAAATTTGCTATTAATCAAAATTCATATATCCATTTATGTGGTATCCTTTTACCGGAACACACCTACGATTTAAATATGTGTTTCATTAATAAACATATTATTTTCCTCCATAAACAGTAAACCAGTCTCATCGGTCATCGGCTGAATGATTTGAAAATATGGAAGCTTAAATTTTTAAACCCTGAAAATCATTTTGGGCAGACGTTGAATTGCAAGAAGGTATTCAGCTTTAGCTCGATTTCTGAGTACTCGCAGATCTCTGTTGCTGTCTTTGCTTGTTATTACAACTTGGATTTATGCACAATTTCTGATTTCTGTTGGTTCCAATTACCACTCCAGTGATAACTTATACTCCAGTGAGTGTTTTAATAACACACAATGCGTTAATTGAGAGAGGGGAGGGGACCTTCTTTCAGTCCAGTCACAGTGACATCCCTTCCACAGGATCCCTTCACTGGCACCAGGTCGGCCACAAGAGAAAGGTGCTAGGATATCGCCTGGTTGCTAGGCAACCATTCCCCTTCTCGGCCATTAAGTTAAGGAGTAGAAACAACGTCACAGGGGTTGAGCCAAAAACAGCCAAACGGAGCACCCAGTTCCTCCAAACCAGATATACCTTCACGCCATAGCAATAAAAATGGAGTGCGTCATTTGTGACAGACACCTGCCTTTTAGATTTATTAATATTTAATTTAAAAAGTGCACTTTTTTGAGACAGCAGCGAATAAGTAAGGTTATTAAGATTTGTTTCTATACAACCTCCAATAATGTATCATTCAAAACAACATCCACTTGCACTTGTAATGAGCAATGCCATGCTCAGGCAGTTCATACGGGTTATTCCATATGAAATAATAAAAACATTTTTAACAGCGTAAGCTGCACCATTTTTAATTTTGATAAAAATGTGTTCCTATGTTACCCTATCCTCATGTGAAAGAAAAATATCGATTTAGATTTTTACGAACAACAAGTGGATGATTGCAGTTATTTTTCATACAAACTGCAACCGAATTTCACAGATTTCGGAGGTTTGACCAAACTAGCCGTAACTTTTTAAAAAGTCACCTATTGTGAAGTTTTTAATGTAATTTACAAGCCTATATAAGATACTATTACACTCTATACTTATATTTACAAATACATTATGTATTTTCAAAATGGCGGCCATCTGCATTTAGCATTCAGATGACTGTTTTACACCACATTATACCCTACCATGCATCACCAAAGTTGCATTTAGAGATCTGATATTTTGTGTTCTTAGTGTCTGTCTACATGTAGAACAGTGTGCAAAATCAAATTTAACTGGGTTGACTTCCTTCCTAGAAAAAATCTCCATCTTGGAAAACAAATGAAAATGTGCTGTTTTCGAAGCCAATAAATGTTATGTAGAGGACAAAATAAAAATTCCAGTTTTTTTTTTTTAAGATACTGTTGATGAACATCTATAGGGCACAAGTAGTCTCCTGTTTTTTGCCACGCCTGTTGAGTACACAGACCTTTAAAAAAACAAAACAAGTCTATTTTTAAATTAAATCAATTGTGTGTAAAGTTACCCTGAAAATCCAAATAGCATCTCCAAGTTCAAATCGCAACTTACGACGAGAATACAAAACAGGGTTAGATGCAATACTAATAACAGAATTAGATGTAGCAACGAGTTCATTGATGGCGAAAGTCTTCCAACATATTATATCTCTTTAATCTAGTTGACTCAAAAAGTTGACACCTGATACAGTGCTGTTGTGTGGATGTCTGTAAAAGCATACTTCGAGTATGCCAGACCCATTGTGTCCAGTCATTCCTTGTAAAGCAAATCTGTACATGGAACTTGAAAGTACAAAACTCTCTTCAGCTGTAGTAACTTGCTTCACGAAATGTTGATCATCTTTCATAATGTCACAATCGAATGATCCAATGTTCCGAACAACAGGTCTTGCGATGTGTCGTCTCCTTCTGTAATAGCGTTGCATAATAAATGATAACATGCATTAAAATATTTGTATTTAATAATTTCACAAACCCCTCTAATTTCCCTGCACCAAATAACGAAAACAGGTCTGGCCTTGAAAAGGGATTCACTATAGCGTGCAACGACCTGCACGTGATGTTGGGCCCGTACCGGATGTTCTTATCAGTTGGGCCGGATGTTCTTATCAGGAATGCAAATGTGAATTACCTTTTCTTTAGTTGTAAACTGTGCCAATATAAGTTTTCTTCGTGGTGGCAAGTAACCTCAAAACATAAAAAACAGCTTTACTTATAAGAAATACCTAATCACTGCACAAGTTAATTACTTCCATCTTTGGTACAAATCAATTTAATTTTACTCCTATGTCTACATTTGAGTCTTCTTTTTGTACATTCACAATTCAATTTTCACTCTCATTTACAGTCACTTTTTGCACATTTATAATAATATTTACCAATTTACAAACTCCATGTTTATGCAGCAATGTTTGTGAGTAGTATGTGCCATTCTCTCTATGAAAATCACAGATAAAATTTCACTCAGTTTGTTGTTTATATTGTGTGTTCTTCCGTAGTAAGTTACTACCACAAGTGGTGGCAATGTTCTTAAAAATATTCACTTGTTTCAGCCATGCCAATTCCGTTGAAACTTTGAAATAAGTTCTTGGGCATTTAGGATGAAAAAATTTGACTTTGTACTGTTCTTATGGCGTCACAGTTTTTTTGACTGTAACAATTCCAATCCACCAGTCACCGTCACAAATAAAACACACATAATCGTTCAGGTGTGGCAAAACAGCTTGTTGTGGTTTGGTGATGGGTACCACTAAATAGTTCTGTGATGATAAGTACTTGTAGACAGCAATATTATCTCCATCAACTGGAACAAAATCATTATACTGTCTTGTATTGGGAATGGTTTCAGCTTCTTAAAATCGTTTTTCAAGTAACTTCTCTTCACAAACAATATCTTCTGATGGCACAAAAAAAAAGGTTATTCCAGAAATTTTGCTTGAACACAATTCAAACATTTCTTGTGGCAATACAATGTGGTTGTTTAGTGGTTCTTTGTGGTTCTTTGTAAACTGCCCTTTACACAAGATGTTTAACTGTACCTCTGGCACCATCACGTGGACTTTTGCCATGTATATGGCAAAAAAATTACATTCAGCAGACAGACCGAAATCATTTTGGTGCTTAGCAAGGATAAAACATTTTTTTTGTGTTTGTAATGAGCAACTGAACCGTCACTAAAATAACAACATTTGGTCCAGTTGATTTGGGTGAGGGGGACTGAAGCTATGGGGAGCATGTACCCTGGAAGCAATGTCCTTCACTGCCACTTGCAACTCCTTCAGTGTCTTCGTTATTCTGTCTTCGTCGTCTTTCTTCACTGTGACTGACCATACCTGGCGTCGGGGTGCCGTTCCCTGCACCTTGAATCGCTGTTTTATGATTTACTCATCTCCTAGCATTGGAACTCTGGCTCAGTGCGTTATGATTGGGTATGCTTGAACAATATTTTTCAGTACAAGGGGGCTACACTCAAACAGGTGTGTGCGCCGACTTGCTATCGCACATCGGCACACACGCACACACACACACACTGTTGTTCTTTTTAAGGTAATCTCCTAGCTTCGTAGATGCAAGAACGATTCGCAATATATACGTACAAAAAATGACTGGCATACCTTGAATCACTGTTTTGGCGATTTACTTCCCTGCTGGTGCTGGGACTCTTAACTCAGAGTATTATGGTTGGCTACACTTGAACAGTGTGTCTCAGAGCGAAGGGGCTACACTTGAATATCATTTATACAGGATCACAGTAAAAACGATAACCTATCGTGAAGTTAGGTTTCATTTGGTTAGGTCTTCTGCATTTGACACTGCTAGGCAGCAGCAGTATGTAAGCACTTCAAGGCAATACTACACAAAATAATTTATTACACTTACTTTCCATGCAAAAACTAGAGTATAAATTATGTTACTCACCCATGTAAGCGGCGAATATAGCTCATTGGTGATTTATTGCTGATAACACACATATAGGACACGTTAATGTCTATTCAATTTGTCGAAACTCCACAAAAACTCGTATTTGAGTACAATAATTATATTTTAACACTTCGCGTGGACATAATTGCAAAAACACAATAGAGTTTTCGCACAATAATTTGATGTAACATGTCAAATGGAAACAATTGCAACGAAACATTCTTAATAACACTAGAAAATCACAAGCCTTCGCACGGTTAAATTCACATGGTACACTGAAATACTTATGTCACATAACTGAAAGTTATGTGACATAAGTAAAAACTAAACCTGAAGGGACCAAAATCGACGCACATTTGTTTCCTGTCTCTGTGCATTGTTTTTCAATGAATGTATTATGATGATAAACATCAACTGATTGTAAAGAACACCCGTGAACATATTTTTGTAAGATGTACTATATTTTTTTTTTCATACTACCAATATGAGATGTAGTACAATCCTCTCGAGAATGTAAACAAGGTAAATTGAATAATACAACAGAACTAAATGATATTCCAACACTGCTTGAATACTGAGGGTTAAAATTTTATAAACCTAGCTCATCGGCGAAAATATACCCGGTGAATTATGTTTTGTTAATTAAGGTTTGTTTTTCAAAGGTGTTCTCAAAATTATTATGGTTCAGCGAACCAATAGAAATATATTTTACCTAAATCTTACTTGTTTTACAAGAAAAAAAAACCCGATCTTCATAGCCCTCCTTAATATCATATTAAATTGTATATACTGCAAATAATGTGTTCACCTCATGACTATTATCGTATCTACTAAATCGCTTACATTGATCATATGTCTATTTACATTCTCATTAACACTTTTTTACATGCTAATAATTTTGTTATCAAGCCTATAACAGTTGTGCACAATTGGCTAATTAATCCATCAATTAATGCTTTCAGTGCTCCCAGGTGTGCAGACATTTTTCTAGTTAACATACACTGCAAAGGTTGTACAAAAGACTTAATTTGGTGTCCTACAGCTATTAAAATTAATGTATTTGTTTTGATATCACTAATAACTTGCCTGCTGTAAAACTAATTTACAATTAAATGCCTCCATCCCACTTCTGACATCAGTGTTACAAGACGCCTGAGAGGCGTATCCCAGTTCATGAGGGATAGAAAACTTAATATAAATCAAAGAAATAAATCTGATTTTTAATTTATTCGAACAACTATTATTTACATAATAAATCTATCTATCTCCACTATCATTCTTTTTGTTTCTCAGTGAGCACAAAATTTAATGCCCATCTCACCTCTAATTAAAGTTCTTCTCAATTTCTCAGTTTGGTTATAGTCGATCAACTAACACTCCTTATAAACACATGCTCAGTTTGTCTATTGCCAACATTTGAAATGTTTTTTTCAATCATGCAACCAGTCCAATAGTCCAGCCTGCCATACACTGATGTTCACAGTCGTAGATTTACCTGATACTGGTCACTTCTAGCGGTGATCGTTGCTCTTCTGGCTTGTTGTCTATCGCATAATGTTTCCCAATCGCCCACACTCCCGAATCTCATAAAAAGTCCCAGCTCGGAGCCCTATCCCACTTAAATACTTTCGCTGGCTTTCGTCTGGAAGGTTCGCTG
The DNA here is from genome assembly GCA_002778355.1 of Clitarchus hookeri. NCBI lineage: Eukaryota > Metazoa > Arthropoda > Insecta > Phasmatodea > Phasmatidae > Clitarchus > Clitarchus hookeri. The sequence continues at coordinate 385,767 of NQII01000425.1, forward strand.
TTGATTAATGTCATCGGCGCTTCGCGTTTTCAGGTGGTTACATGTTTCGCAGACACTTACAAATTCCCGCACTTGTCGGAAGAGCCCTGGCCAGAAATAGTGGGCTAGTATAACACGAGCACCAACAAGGGATGGGACATGGTATTTTTGCATAGATTTTAGGCCCATCAACATAATAATCAAGAGCACACTACCATCCTACATCAGTGATAAGGATGCATTACATACACTAGGCAAAGCAAAAATAATGACATCACTGGACCTTCGCAGTGGGTATTGGCAAATGCTAAATAAACCAGAGGACCGGCACAAAACAGCTGTTACAGCACCAGATGGGTGGAGATTTCAATTTTCTGCAATGCCTTTCAGGCTTAAATATCCACCAGCAACATTTCAGTCTATGGTGGCTCGAGTATTCGATTGGTACATAGGTGACTTTGCCCTCGCATACTTGTATGACGTAGTGGTATGGCCAGAGACGTGGGAGGACCATATCAAACACCTGTCACTATTTCTAGAATGGCTAGCCATAAAAAAACTGGCCTGCACCAACCGAAAGTGCCACAAAGAAAAACAATGCACATAATTTCTCGGCCATATGGTGGACGAAAATGGCAGCTGGCAAACCCCCGAAGAGCTGTCAATTATAAAAGACTATGCAGAGCTGCACATGTGCAAACCACTCCGCAAATTCTTTGGGTTAGGAAAATGGTTGCAAAAAAATATCCGCGACTTTGCCATAGCCACAGCACCACTAAAAGACATGCTTTCACCCAAACAGAAATGCCAGTAGACTGCAGAGCATGACACGTGTTTCACGGAGCTGAAAGCCCGGTTTCAGCAGTGCACCACACCAGCCAGCCATGACCCGAGTAAACACCTGTAACTCCAAACAGACGAGAGTGAAAAGATATTGTGAGCAGTTCCATTCCAACTCGGGGAGAATCAATAGCAGCACATCATATAGTTCAGTAATGCAAAATTCGGAGACATAGAATGGAGGTACGATGTGATGGAATGCGATTGCCTGGCAGTAGTGAGTTCTGTCAAGAGGTACTAAGCCTACCTCGAAAACCAGCACTTCACACTGCTAACAGACAACAACTCTTTTAGTGTAACTTCATTCCATGAAGGAAACACAGAGCATATTGGCCTGGTGGGCATTATTTCTACAGTCGTACAACTTAGAAGTTCAACATGTTCGTGGACCCAAATACCAGTTAGCTGAAGAAATGTCATGAATGCCTGGCTAAACAGTAGCAGTGCATGAAGACGAGTGGGATGACCTACTGCCCCCTACAGAAGCCACCCACCGAACACCTGGAAAGGGCGTAGCTAGCTGACACCACATCGAGGCACCAATAGGAGTCAAATTCAGGCTAGACGAAATCCAGGCCCACGTGCCAGCCACACAACAACAGTGCGCATACACCCAACATCGCATATCAGAGATAACACAAGGCAATTGAGAGTGATTGTGAGTGGAAGGAATGTGCATGGAAACCAGGCCTTGCCAACCAGAAGTGCCATTGCATCTCCACATGCCCAATTATGCACGTCAACCGGTATTATGTCATGAATGTGCCAGCCAGTTCTCAGGTCATCTAGGAGCACAACAAACAAGGAATGTGTAAGCTCATTTTCACTGGCCAGGTGTCATGTGGGACATTCACAGGTATGTACATGAGTGTGTGACATGTAATCACTTCAAGAGCCACAGCGCAGATTCAGTCACACAACAGCCACGAGTGTCAAACGAAGCATTTGAGACAATTTCACTGGAATTGATGGGCTATTACCTCAGAACAACATATGGAAAATGCTTCATTGTGGAGGTAAGCGATTCATATTCCAGGTGGACAGAAGCATATCCAGTTTCCAGTGCACATGCATGTAACACCACATGTGTACTGGAGACTTAATTATACCCCCACTTGGGTTACCCCAGAATGCTACTTACAGACAACAGCACAGAGTTCACAGGGAGAGAGTGGCATGACTTGTGCATTAAGTGGGGGGCAGAGCATGATACCACCGCCGTTTACCACCAGTGGGCTAATCCAATAGAGTATCGAAACCAGGACCTCAAGATCCAATTGCACCTGCAGGTTGGCAAAAATCATGCAACCCGTGGCCGAACACCATCCAGCAGCCATTTTCACAATTCAAAAGTGTGTTAATCTGGCTACGAGCCGATCACCAACCAAAATAATCCTAAAAATGCNGCAGCCATTTTCACAATTCAAAAGTGTGTTAATCTGGCTACGAGCCGATCACCAACCAAAATAATCCTAAAAATGCAGAGAACTACCACGGCCTGGAGAGTTCGTCAGATGGCGCAGAGCGAGCAGGGGTGAAGTGGAGGACAAAACAGTCGANGAGAACTACCACGGCCTGGAGAGTTCGTCAGATGGCGCAGAGCGAGCAGGGGTGAAGTGGAGGACAAAACAGTCGAGCAACACTGCCGAAAGACAGACCTACAGGCCACCTGCCAAAACCAAGCCTGCTATATAGAGAATTGGGTGCTGTCAATCACGCACCCACCATCGAGGTTAACACCATTACATCTGGTGTATGTTCGCGAACACCGGCTCACCAGCAGCGCGAAAAAGTATTGCATGGGATTAGCCCGAAGTGAAGCAATCTGCATGCAATAATAAAAATGCTCGGGTACACCACCTACCAGGTAAAAGTAAGCAGGAGGAAAGATGTAATTCACTGTGAGGACCTCAGCCTACCCATAGAAGAGGCCAGCGCTGAGGTGCCTGGCGATAAACTCCCTCCCCAGATGTGCCGCGACACGACTGAAGTGTCACTCAGCAGCTAACACTGCATCGTGGACCGACCGACAAAGCAATTGGGGGAGTGTATCAGGCCTAGACAGTCTGACTGCAGGGCGCCTTCCTCCCTCCTCCTCAAACTACAGATATGTCAGTGCCCACATGCTAGCAGCAATATCGGAGATGAGACGGCACAGGAGAGGGAGTCCACCATTCCCCGTTGCTCTAAGAAATCATGCTGCCTTCCTGCACGCATTTTGCGGCCCATCAACACCATTGGGGTCACAACCATGAGCCGGCAGTAGCCAGCACCTTGCCTCACACACACACAGACCTTATCAGCTGAGGCCGCATCATCAAATAAAGCCACCAACCACCTGTTGCGCCTGACAGCATGATGGGTCACCTGGGGGACTGGGGGTCAAGCTGTCACCAAAGAAGGGGCATTTTACATGAACAATTTGTCCATGTGTGCCCTCGTGACCACTTGTACCTCTGCAGTCAGTTACACCACATAGTCAACACTGGGCTGAAGTGAACACTCGGCCAAGAACACGTCAGTATGGCTCGACGAGAACGGAACACACCTGCCTCGTCATCACGTACTACGTAACTCAAGTGACCGCCTAGCTTTATTTACCTCGAGAGGCAACTCTTGAGGGAAACTAACGAGTGGTCCGACAATGTCCCCACGAAAGCCACAGCCATAAATTGCTCCGGCAATTGGAGGGAACATCGGCGCAGCTCGTGCCATGAATTTCTGGCATACTTCCTAACTGTGTGACGTCGACCAGCCTGCTGGCCGGAATAATAGTGCTATGTGACCCCAAGTGCAGCTAAATAGAGTGGAATAAAATTCCGAAGAGAAACACAGTGTTGAAAATGCCATAGCCATATTAATTGGAGTCATTCTTTTTTTAAAACCTCAAACGAGCATGGGCACCCATACCCCTTTCAGGGATGGAATCGTCCACCCCACCCAAGCTGGAACACTTGGACCCACCTATTACCGAAAAAAGCCGGAAACTGAATTTTACTTAAGAAATGTACAGTAAACTAAAATACATTCTCAGTTTACCATTATTCCAGTTATTTCATTAATTGTAATTATGTTCAATGCTTAAAAGGGTAGCTGCGTTCTCTTTTCACAGCTGACTTCCTCTCAAGGCCTCATTGTTTTTATTTTAAGTTTATAGTAAGGTGACATCCCCTGTGATGTCACAGTCACAAACATAATTATCACTTAATTATTCATGGGGATATCACTAACATGTGTGTAGCATATTCATTAGCCTTAAGAGAGTACATGTCGATTTTCACATAATTTTTGGCGCTGANATCACTAACATGTGTGTAGCATATTCATTAGCCTTAAGAGAGTACATGTCGATTTTCACATAATTTTTGGCGCTGACTTCGACATCTCTCAGCAGAAGCAGACGCCATGATTTTGTCCTGATTTCAGCACTCGGCCTAGCCGAGTTTCGCTCCGCACGGCCCCCTTTGGCACCCTCATAATTTGCTGTAACCACCTTCATCATCAGTAACGTTAACTAACCAGAACATTTGCATATTCAGTGCAGAGGGGACTACCATCTCCCTACCTGAATTTTAACCAGGGTTTAACAGGCTACACAGTTTTTCAATGATTTACATGGCTTAGGCTANACCATCTCCCTACCTGAATTTTAACCAGGGTTTAACAGGCTACACAGTTTTTCAATGATTTACATGGCTTAGGCTACTTTTGCAGTATTGGTCACCTCAGACCAGAGTGTCGGGTCCGCATCAACTTGTAAAATATTAGCAGAAATGCGATTAATGGTAAGTTCAGTATCTGCAAGCACTCCAAATCTACAAAGGACTCCAGGGACCCACGGGCCATCGACTGCACGACTCTCACTAACTCATACTTACTGAGTTATGGTGCTGGGCAAATTCACTGGTTTTTGTCTTAACCTGGGTAAGCCAGGTAAGGTGGGGATCAAATCAAAATCCCTGGAACCCCTGCACTTCAGAGGACATTCTAGGGTGCATCTGTGCCCTTACCACGAATTCGGACGACAATGTGACATCATATCCAGAACAATCTTTTGAAGGGCACAAAGGCATGTATCTGTAAGCTGGCGAATTCGAATACAGCCTATATCTAATGTGAAACACGTAGCACGAAAAACTAAATAAATGTTGCTTATATTAGAGTGATAATTTATGGCCCCTCCAGAATGAGAAATCGGCATTCAAGAAGCTAGTCGCCGGCAGTCCGAAATTAAAATACCTGTGTCCCTGTTAAACTCCACAATGAGCCATAGAGTCATGCTGTCTCAATTTAAAGAGTGCTCTTTGCAGAGAGCACTCTGTCGTTTTAGGTACCTGGCCAGAGAACTCTTTGGTGGAGAGAGAGAGAGAGAGAGAGAGAGAGGATCTCGATTTGAGATGATGCTATTTTTATTTTTGTAAAGAAGCACAGCATAAAATGAAAACATGTGAAGGGTTTTGAATGGCTTATGGTAAATACGTATATTAGAGGATCATCTGAAGTAAAGGTTTATTCTGGCAATTTTTTTTAACTTCTACTTAACTTTGTGAGCTGCAAATACATGGTCGTGTTAAATTTTACGTAGTTAGTGCACATGAAAAAATTGTATTTTCCCATGAGACATACCTTATATGCTGCCATGAAGTGGGTTGAATGTGTGTTATGTATACGAGCTTAATGCGATAGAATTATATGTTTCTGAGATACCTCATTGCATGTTTCTTAAAGAAAAAAATGGGGAATGGAATGATGGTAGTTAAGTCATATGGTTACACAAGCTGCCATGTTGCTGCTGTAATGGCTAAGAGTAGTGGATAACAATGAAGCATTAAATTGCATCAGCATTATATCATAATATCAATTCTGCCAAAATTTGGTCAAGTTCAATTTTGTGACAAAATGTAAATATCAGTTTGTAGTTAAGTTATAGGGCAGTACTTCTGTGTAAGGTCAACAGCTAGTTGGGTATAGGGGTACTTTGATTAATTTTAGTTTTAAATATATAAACACGCCATAAAAACCAAGAATCCAATATGGTAGATGAAGGATCTCATTAATCTAACTATGTTAAATGTTTGTTAGAGGAAGTGTAAAAACATCTCAACTTGTTAAATGTTTTAACCTCAAATTCCATTCGTGTAATTTTCGATAGCCATACTGTCAGAAAAGCCATCCAATGTTGGGACACTGAAAGTGGATACTGAGCTCCACGGGCGCACACTCTGCCCAGTTTCCCTAAAGACCAATGTGAAGTGTGCAGTCGAGTAGTTGGTTATCGATGGTCCAGCAATTAGCGATTGCCGAACTTTTATCTTGGGCTGTCGACTGCAAGTTGTCTGCTTGCCAATCATAGCTCACTCTGGTTCAGCATCGTTTCGTATAGTACTTTTTTTTTAATAACGGAAAAGAATAATTTTGTAAACACATCTGTGCAAATGAGGACAAGCTTTATTTTATATTCTCAATTTCTTGTAATGGATGGCATTTACATTAAACTGTTTCCTTATTGATTTAGTTCAATAAAGGCATTGGCTTTTCGACATAACAAACAAGCATTACAAATACAACAGTAGGTAAATAGAAAGAACATGGTCATATTTTAATGAGGTCTTTGAAATTGAAGATTTTTAGTGAATGACTGAAAATTTGCCCAGTATAAAATCATACATGTTTAAAAATGTAATCATGCATTATGTTACTGCCTGTTATTCCTCAAAATATACAAACTGGATTCATGCAAAATTATAATAGTGTGCATTGCACTTTGCTACAGTGTTGCATCCAATAAAATGAGAGGGTTACTGCTTCAAGTACCATAGTTTCAGCAAATAGAGTGGGAACACAGCATGCGAGCTCACAACTTTGCACTTAGAGGCAATATCACTTCGAATGTGCTGGCTGGCATCACCCATGGTGCTTCATCAAATTTATCCCGGGCACACAAAACTATACACCTTAGTAGGCAGCAAACATAGAATTTTCATCTATGTAGTATATCAAATTTCGTAGTGCAGGGGTCTTCCGCTTAACATCCCCTCTACTTTCTCTCTTGTAGGCCTATTTCAAAGCTCTCATTGCCATTAATGTGTAAATACTTTGCTGAATTTGACAGTAATTTTGTTGTATCAAACGAATAAATGTTACAATTAATTTTGGTCAGTATTTGTTTGTTAATTGGTACACAAATAGTAGAGCGAAATGGCAATTAATTCGCAACGATTTTTGGAGAATTGTGCAGAAAAGAAAGAATACTACCTCTGGAAGTGGTGCTTGTCTGTGTCAAGAATGGCCATATTTCCAAAAGCTGACATGGCTGACAAATTTCCACCTAATACAAGTTGTGCCTTATGTTAATAAAACAAGTTGTGCCTTACATTATTTTTAAACACTNTGACAAATTTCCACCTAATACAAGTTGTGCCTTATGTTAATAAAACAAGTTGTGCCTTACATTATTTTTAAACACGTTTAGGCAGCTCTTGCTTTATTTCTGAGACCTTCAGTGAATAAAGTATTATTTAACTATGGTCAAACCTCACTGAGTGATTTTTTAAGAAATTTTGCTGTTTTAAAGGCAATTTCAGAGAGGTACAAAAACATTGTTTTGCTAAGGCTTACCTTGTTGAAATATACTAGAAGGATTTAATATGTCATGTAGAAATAGCGAAAAATATNTGACAAATTTCCACCTAATACAAGTTGTGCCTTATGTTAATAAAACAAGTTGTGCCTTACATTATTTTTAAACACTTTTAGGCAGCTCTTGCTTTATTTCTGAGACCTTCAGTGAATAAAGTATTATTTAACTATGGTCAAACCTCACTGAGTGATTTTTTAAGAAATTTTGCTGTTTTAAAGGCAATTTCAGAGAGGTACAAAAAGATTGTTTTGCTAAGGCTTACCTTGTTGAAATATACTAGAAGGATTTAATATGTCATGTAGAAATAGCAAAAAATATTATGTATCATACTAGGCTTTTAGATACTTTGTGTGTTATGTAGCACCATGGTATTGTTATGTGTCGGTGGTTTTCATCGCATGAGCTAGTGAGGAGTGTGTGGAAAAGAGAGAGTCGTGATATGATGGTGGGCTGTGGCGATGACAAAGTCAGACGTCGCATGGCACCATGATAAGCCTTTTGCGAATCGTGCGCTCCTCACCTTCAGAAGCTTGAATTTCTGAATTTATATTAATGAATACTGTAGTTTATGACCTAGTTACTGTCAGCAAGACTCACGTGGATCACTACTGCGTGATCTGGCACAGCCACTGTCATCATATCATTGGCCCACAGTCGCTGCACCTGTGCGGCAGATGGAACACGCACGTAGTGCGTCCCGATGTGTGTCCACATAGTTCACTTGGGAACGGGTCATGACTTGATACCGAGCGCACCAACCGAGTGCATGTGGTGTCCCTAGACAGATTTGTGTAATTAGGATAGGAATCAAGTGTTAGAATGTATAGTAAATAGCATTACAATTTATCGCCTACAGGCAAAAATTCGTGAAATTCGCCCTTAGGGGATTGCGAAGTAATCGCAGAATAAATGCACGCCATGTGCGTATATAAAAAGGTGTAGAGTAGCAAGATTAGGGTATTTGAAGTGTTCTATATAATTTTCCGAGTGCAATATTGTGCCTTATTAAGCCAATTAGTGTCGTGGGTAATAATTAGTATTTCTTTCAACCTGACCATTCCAGTTGTAGAATGCCCCAAAATATAAGAGACCTAAATTTCCCATGTGTTCATCAAGCCACCACATAATCATGTTTTTTCTATTTAAATTAGTGCTTAATTAAGAACTCTTAACTCTCTACAGGATTAAGAAAACTCACTCAGAATGTTTCAATGTTTTATGTGTATATGTTTCAATTTCAATGGTAATGAGGTCAGTTAATTAAATTACCTCGCAGAGTGGAGCGAGCTCTCGGCAAGGATGCCGCTCGCCCATGCCATCTCCAGCAGTCTGATTCCACTGGTTTTAGGTGCTGCACATGCTTCGCATCGCGGGGGATTTTCATACTTTGTTCTGAACACTTAACTGCAATAGGTTAATGTAATTTACTGGAACACATATATAGTTTACCAACAGTCTTCCCCACGATCGCCAGACACCTCCATCAGCTCAATTTACCAACCCTGGAGATTTAATTACTCTTGTAAGTTTTCGGGTCATGCCTGGCCTTTTTGTACAGTAATGGCCACTGGTAGGCCTTGTAAGTCAGGTCTGCTTTAATTTGCATTGTATACATGTAATTGTGTACACTATTCGGCAATACAATTTACTTGAGTCAACCAAAACTTGTGAGTTCTAATTTATTGTTATATTTCTGGTCATGGCCCTATCCAGGAAGTCATCGATGCCTCAAGGAGGTATCCTTCATTTATAAGATAAAATGTAATACTAATGTGTGCTGGGGAGCCTGATTACCCCGCTATATATTATGTTTTCCTGTAAATTTGTACAGTGTGAGTCAGGAGATACAGCCACATTGTCGTTCGGCCCACGATTCTGAGAACTGTGACTTCGTACTCGCCCAGTGAGCTGGTACCCATTCTATTCGATATAGGATAATTGTGTAATATTCTGACTTTTCTTAATATAGTCGCCAGACGACGTCCGCAATACTATCCCCGACTGCTCAGGTTACGTCAGCTGCATGTGTGCTCTTTCCACGAATTAGGAGAGCGACAATGTGATGTCACATCCGGGATGAACTTTTCAAGGGCATGAAGTCATATAAGGGCATTTGGCTAGTGCACTCGAACATGGCCAAGAGCTCATGAAATGAAAGGTATCAAGGGCGCATTGCACTGACATGGTACATGTCCTACATTAACGATGGAAATACATATGTTTAACGCGATTTTTGTCAACTTTATGAAAAAGCAAACTACACAACTAAGTATCAAGTATTTGCCATAATGAGACCAAATCTTACAACATCTAATTTTATTTCTCAAATCTTCCAAAAAAATTGTTCTTATAGATCGTACCATAGCTACAAGTATGCAGGATTGTGGGTTTGAATGACCTTGGTTTCCTTTACAGCCAGAAATATAATCAAAGTCAAAGAAATATGAATGCATGCAGAGAATGATTCACAGCACAAAAACGAATTCCATGCCTATACAGCACTAGATGTTCACAATCTTAAACAAACTTGACAAATTCCTCAAACATCGCAAATGTCCGAAATCGAAAAAACCAATTCAGCTCGCACAAAAGAAAAAATGTCACAAGGACAAAAGGATTCTGATACCCCGATTCCTAGGGGCAAAATCACAACAGTCTCCAATGGTGTTGGGCGATAGTCTCCCATAGCAACAACACACACAGTACAAACGGCACACAAGCGACTCAGCTACAGTCGCCAACCCTACCATTGCCAACAACTCAACAAATGGAAATATAGACATTACAACATAACATAATTTTAACTGCTATAATTTACAGTCTTGTATTCTTAATTACTTATGTTCTAAAATAATTTAGAATAACTTTATTAGTTTAATAATTACATATTACATCAAATTTAATAAATTTTTCTTTCTGTTTTTATGGCTTTGAGACATCATGGAAATATCGTCAAATGTAAACATGTATAATGTAGTTTCGTTGCTTTCAACGATGGTTTGTGTAGTGCAGTGCAGTACAGTGTAGTGTGACGCATGGAGTGGTTTGGCAGGTGATCAGAGGGAATGTGATGTTTACGGTCTGGGACAGAGGCCTATCAGACTGTGATACTTTCTCTAGGGCACCAGCGCAGAGAGCACGAGAAAAGAGCGCATGTGGTCACCAATGCTTAATGTGGCCCCATTTGATAACCCAGCATTGGAAGTTCAACTGTAATTCCTCATGCCTAGACTAGTGAGAGGTATTAATAGCCCCTCTCAACACATACTCACTCCTATACAGAGATTGTCCTCGAACATCTATATACCTGATGTGATTGTGATGCAATTAAAAACAACGGGTTTAAGGAAAACAGCCATCAAGCAACTGGAGAAAATAAGTATGTGTATAAACTTTGACACAACACTTTATTTCCAGTGCACCCTCCGAATAGACGTTTTATGGATTTCCCCACTGTAGCTCAGGGAGTTCTAGCACTGCAAAATTTGCTGCAAAGCCTACATTGAACTTAAAGGTATGAAAATTATGAATCCGGAATGAGCAAACCTCCTGATGTGTGGGGTGGCATGCTCTCCATGCTAAAAGATCATGTAAATGTTCCGGTGCAAAGTCTGACCAATGATACTCTACATAGTTATGACAAAGGTAATGAAGGCCTGGAGAGGCCACGCACGACATCCAACCCACTCGGTCACACCTGCAGCTTTGCACAGCTTTCACACGAAAAATAAGGTGGACCATGCTGCAAAAAAAATCATTAACAATTATGTTGAATGATGAAATGGTAACATGTGAACCCTGATGAAAAGATATTACAAATGAACACTTCCTTAATTAATCACAAATTCCCTTAAAAAATAATAAATTGTAGCATGTAGTGCTTACATGTGTCTGTTTACATTATCCATACTATTATGACGGGTTTGCTTTGAACTTGGGTAGCTCAGTGCCTATTTTCAGATTAACATCTTGTTGGAAGGTAATACACACATAATGCCCATTAACAATTAATGTAACATTACTCTGTAAAACAAAAACTTATTTGTTTAGAGTGAGTATTTTTGGAATAGCATGTGTTGCTACGTCATACTGCCTAAGTGTTGCGTGGTTACACTTAGCTACTTATGTGTTCAGTAAATATGCAATGTCGCATTGTTTTGCATGGCATTTGATTTCTAAATACTTTCTTATTTTATTATGCACTTGGTATTATTTTACCACGTCATGGCACAACACTTTCACTGCACGTTATTGGTGCACTGTACTCATGCAGGTGAATGGTGAACTTGCAGCCCTGACAGGTGAGGTGGCAGGTGATGGGCCGAACGGTCTGAGGGAGACATTATGTGGGACATGTCGAGTGATATGCAATGCTGTATAATGTTGGGCTATGCAGTTACACCAGAACTCTCTGTTGGTGTAAGTGTACAAATATAATTAAGTGAAATGATGTTTGTAAAGTATTTGCCTAGGTTTGGCAGGATGACTTATATCCTATATGAACTGTATGCAGTTTTCAACTGAAGACTATGATTTATTCGTTAGATTAAGTAACACGATTTTTAAAAATTCACAAAATGTTTTCCAAATAGTTTTAGTGTAATTTTCTGCAGGCGATCGAAATAACCTAATACCTTCGCATAATATCTAATGTTTAATTCGTATACTAGTATATCGCAAAAATTATTATGTTTTGATTACAAGTTTTAAATTACTTGTCACATTTATACGGCATCTACGAAAAACAAGTTAGAAACTATTATGACCTCGGCCCAATGAGTAGTAGTTTTTGATGTAGATTGTTGGTGTTTGTCTAAATAAAAAAATATAGTATTATATGTAAGTTAGTACAATAACATGATGATTGGCATTGGTGGTTTGTCCCAGAACCATTTAAACTTGTTGTTGATGGTTGGTGGTGTAGCGAGTTCGAAATCACTGAAATTGTACCACCAACTGACCAATCAGGGATTGGGTGTTCTGTAGGTCTGAACAAGTGACAGTAAACATAAAAGCTTTGAAATGGAGGAAAATAAAACTGTTACCTAAACTAAGCAACAATTTACAACATCAACTGGCTGTTGAGCTATGTAACACATTGATCATCAACCGAAAACCACCCACACCAACAACAACACCAATCGTCAATTGTACAAGGGAACAACTTTAAGGTCATTCATATATACTTCCTTTGTTAATCCAAATTGTTGGCCTAAACTCAAAAGCATGTCAGATTTATTTACATTACACCATCTACACCAAATCGAAAGCAAGTGCGGTTTGTGTCGCAGACAGTTGTGTTGCATACAGTTGTGCATATTGTGCCGTTGAGAGAGGCAAATGTTATGGCAACTAAAGGTACATCGAATCACTGTCGAAATGAACACCATTGCCAGAATTCGACGTTTCCCTGTTGATATGTGTTTGCAACCAGGTAAGTCATAAGTATCACAATTTTCCAAAACATATCACATATTGTGTTGACATTTCATTTATACTTATAAACATTAATAAAGAGATAGCATACAGAAATATACACACAATAAAATTTTTTTGCATTATGTCTACAAAAAACATTAACAATATGTGCAAATACTGGATGTATGCTTAAAACACCAAAATTTCTAGCAGGTTATTCCTTATGAAAATATTAGACAAAAACTTATGCACCGCTTTACCCTTAAGATATTAAGGAAGAAATGTGCAACAAAAAGTCGAGTTTTGAAATTAATTTAGTTAAAAATATCAGAAAATACTTGTGATAAGGTAACAAATCCTTGAACAGTTTTTTTAAATAGTGGATACCTGCTTACACCTAAGAAAATGTGGTTCCCAGATATGTAAGATAAAATTAACATTATTGTAAAGAGGGAATAGTGATTTGAACGTTTAGAAGCTCTCCAAGAGAATAAAAAGCATTTTTTTAACCAAACATTGACTTTTAAAAAGTTCATTTGAATTGTTGTTTGGATTTTGAAAGCATTTTATTAATTAATGTAATGTGATGTGAACCACACGTCAACAAGTTCCTTGTGCCACTCTGACCGTCGCAATCACATCAACTGCACGAGTTCCACCGGGCTGCACCAGTAACTCCAGGCCACGAGTGTGTAGTGCAGGTTGACAAAAATGGAACTTGCACCTTTTTCCAACCCGGTGCTGTGTGACTCAAGAGATCATCCTACTTTATTTATTACAAGAGGTAACTTGTACTAAATTTGTAGGCGATTCTAAACTGTATTTATCCCAAAGCCACAGCCATTGGGCGCAAGGGCCATTGGTCGTTATGTCGTAGCTGCTCGTGCTACGGCATACGACATAATGAACCACCAAGTGGCGACAACTGGCCTGTATGCCGAAGATGAAGTGCTTAGTGCCCCAAAGTGCGACATAAGTGTGCAGCATTTTTCCATACATATCACACATCATCATCTCATTCAAAGCTAGTCAGGGGTGGGTTTTATTGTATTAACAGCCATCGAGCATGGCAACCCACACCCTATTGCCCAGGTGAACTCGTCCATCCCTTCAAGAGACAGCCACCTGGCAACACCGTGGCAAGTGAAATACAAACACATCACAGGAAATGTCATACAGACAGTTTTCCCAAGAAAGTGTAATAGTGTATTCAATGTATATTTATAAGTGTGGAATCGTGTTTTCATAAAGGAAGATTGCCCATAAAGGCCTCCATCATAGTAACATTTAATTTAGTGCAGTGACATTCCCCGTCAACTTCACAACATCAAACTTAACAGACTTTTGTTAATCAACAGGTGTGTCACCAATGTGTTTCGTATCATTTATATAATTTTTCACCATTTCAATAATGTTACATAGTGCTTATGTCATGTTTTACCACTCGGCGTTTAACGTCGGTTTACGCCACTCATGACGAAGCCGACGCCACTTGTTCAGTTCGTCACAGCACCCGAGCCAGACTTGCAGCGTGGTCGTCTGCTCCGCCAGCCCCCTCAGTACCATCATATAGGCTCACTTCATTGCAATAATAACATATTTAACCGGAACATTTGATTTCTTTCTGTACTGTGGGAAGAACCACCTACGCCCTCACCATAGAGCTTAATGCTACCAAATATCCGCATAACCACCACACTGACTAAGGGTTTTTTCATGCTAAGGTCTTCGGCAGTCTGTGTGTGCTGGGTCCATTTCTTATTCACATGTCCTTTTCTTGAACATGTAATCAAGTATGTGAGTAAACAGGTTTACAAAATTCAGTGAGTTTTAATTCATTGTCTCCTGGAACACATAGGGTGCTGCACCCCTTGTGGTACCAGCCACAATGTTTCTAATATATTTCAGGTGTACAAGATGGCCTACAGTCTCGCCACAAGGTCAACGTTTGTAAGTAGTGTAATATTAAGTGAGTGACAACTTCATCTTCAAACTGACGGAGGCATCCAGGGCCCCCTGGACCGTCGACCGAACGACCCACATCACTAACAATCCACTGATTTATGGCACCGAGCAATTCTACACTCAACCAGCCCTGACTCACCTCGACCATATCAAATGGCTGTACATATTGTAGGACTTCCTTGATACATAGAGTATGACATGAGAGAGTGTTCCAGGGGTGTTAATGTGGGTGCCCACCTTACCATGCGTACCAGTTTAAGGTGAAAACTGGTGAAGTTTCCCAGCACCATAGCTTAATGAGCATGAGTTAATGAGGGTCGTGTGGTCTATCGCCCTTGGATCTCTCGAGTCCTCTGTCAATCTGCATTTTTTGGAGATGATGAGATTACCAGTAATTTAACATAACTAGTGGTTCAATTCTTTATACTGACGAGGTTGTAGCCCACCTCGCACACCTTACTTACATTTGTATTTACGTCAAGAGCTTGCCCGTGGTTGTTCAAGACATTTACTTGCTCTTGTCGTACATATGCACTTACACTACTATTTATCAAACTGATGCAGTACCAGCACTAGGTTGCTGGTGACCATTCCTAAACAAAGGGCATAAGCGATGGATAATCAACTGATGTTTGCACATTACATGTTAAATCCTGTTCGAGATTACAGGAAAGCAGATGGTCATCCCTCAGCTCTAAATAAGCAAAAAGGTTCCAGTCAATTAAATACTTTTGAAAATTAAAGTGATAACCGTAAAAATTGAAGGTGCCGAGGGAATCTGTGCGGAGCAAACTCCCATGCTGTTGGCCGGCCCAAGTACTGAAGTCAGACTAAAATAATGGTGTCAGCTTCCACTAATGGTGGCCAAAGCCANATGCTGTTGGCCGGCCCAAGTACTGAAGTCAGACTAAAATAATGGTGTCAGCTTCCACTAATGGTGGCCAAAGCCAGTGTCAAAATTAAGTGGACAAATAATATGAACACTCTTATGACTAAATAAAGTGTTACATAATGAATTACATAATGGTGACATCATCATGTTTAATTAATAGTCAGTTACATATTTGACAATGATGTCACGGGAATGTCACAGCACTAGAGAAATTAAATAATGAATTTGGGGCCATGGTAGGCAGTCTGCTTNATGCTGTTGGCCGGCCCAAGTACTGAAGTCAGACTAAAATAATGGTGTCAGCTTCCACTAATGGTGGCCAAAGCCTGTGTCAAAATTAAGTGGACAAATAATATGAACACTCTTATGACTAAATAAAGTGTTACATAATGAATTACATAATGGTGACATCATCATGTTTAATTAATAGTCAGTTACATATTTTACAATGATGTCACGGGAATGTCACAGCACTAGAGAAATTAAATAATGAATTTGGGGCCATGGTAGGCAGTCTGCTTNATCAGAAAATACTTGTGATAAGGTAACAAATCTTTGAACAGTTTTTTTAAATAGTGGATACCTGCTTACACCTAAGAAAATGTGGTTCCCAGATATGTAAGCTAAAATTAACATTATTGTAAAGAGGGAATAGTGATTTGAACGTTTAGAAGCTCTCCAAGAGAATAAAAAGCATTTTTTTAACCAAACATTGACTTTTAAAAAGTTCATTTGAATTGTTGTTTGGATTTTGAAAGCATTTTATTAATTAATGTAATGTGATGTGAACCACACGTCAACAAGTTNATCAGAAAATACTTGTGATAAGGTAACAAATCCTTGAACAGTTTTTTTAAATAGTGGATACCTGCTTACACCTAACAAAATGTGGTTCCCAGATATGTAAGATAAAATTAACATTATTGTAAAGAGGGAATAGTGATTTGAACGTTTAGAAGCTCTCCAAGAGAATAAAAAGCATTTTTTTAACCAAACATTGACTTTTAAAAAGTTAATTTGAATTGTTGTTTGGATTTTGAAAGCATTTTATTAATTAATGTAATGTGATGTGAACCACACGTCAACAAGTTNATTTGAATTGTTGTTTGGATTTTGAAAGCATTTTATTAATTAATGTAATGTGATGTGAACCACACGTCAACAAGTTCCTTGTGCCACTCTGACCGTCGCAATCACATCAACTGCACGAGTTCCACCGGGCTGCACCAGTAACTCCAGGCCACGAGTGTGTAGTGCAGGTTGACAAAAATGGAACTTGCACCTTTTTCCAACCCGGTGCTGTGTGACTCAAGAGATCATCCTACTTTATTTATTACAAGAGGTAACTTGTACTAAATTTGTAGGCGATTCTAAACTGTATTTATCCCAAAGCCACAGCCATTGGGCGCAAGGGCCATTGGTCGTTATGTCGTA
This sequence comes from Clitarchus hookeri, assembly GCA_002778355.1. NCBI lineage: Eukaryota > Metazoa > Arthropoda > Insecta > Phasmatodea > Phasmatidae > Clitarchus > Clitarchus hookeri. Next base: position 402,935 of record NQII01000425.1, read on the forward strand.
GCTGCTCGTGCTACGGCATACGACATAATGAACCACCAAGTGGCGACAACTGGCCTGTATGCCGAAGATGAAGTGCTTAGTGCCCCAAAGTGCGACATAAGTGTGCAGCATTTTTCCATACATATCACACATCATCATCTCATTCAAAGCTAGTCAGGGGTGGGTTTTATTGTATTAACAGCCATCGAGCATGGCAACCCACACCCTATTGCCCAGGTGAACTCGTCCATCCCTTCAAGAGACAGCCACCTGGCAACACCGTGGCAAGTGAAATACAAACACATCACAGGAAATGTCATACAGACAGTTTTCCCAAGAAAGTGTAATAGTGTATTCAATGTATATTTATAAGTGTGGAATCGTGTTTTCATAAAGGAAGATTGCCCATAAAGGCCTCCANCAAGAAAGTGTAATAGTGTATTCAATGTATATTTATAAGTGTGGAATCGTGTTTTCATAAAGGAAGATTGCCCATAAAGGCCTCCATCATAGTAACATTTAATTTAGTGCAGTGACATTCCCCGTCAACTTCACAACATCAAACTTAACAGACTTTTGTTAATCAACAGGTGTGTCACCAATGTGTTTCGTATCATTTATATAATTTTTCACCATTTCAATAATGTTACATAGTGCTTATGTCATGTTTTACCACTCGGCGTTTAACGTCGGTTTACGCCACTCATGACGAAGCCGACGCCACTTGTTCAGTTCGTCACAGCACCCGAGCCAGACTTGCAGCGTGGTCGTCTGCTCCGCCAGCCCCCTCAGTACCATCATATAGGCTCACTTCATTGCAATAATAACATAATTAACCGGAACATTTGATTTCTTTCTGTACTGTGGGAAGAACCACCTACGCCCTCACCATAGAGCTTAATGCTACCAAATATCCGCATAACCACCACACTGACTAAGGGTTTTTTCATGCTAAGGTCTTCGGCAGTCTGTGTGTGCTGGGTCCATTTCTTATTCACATGTCCTTTTCTTGAACATGTAATCAAGTATGTGAGTAAACAGGTTTACAAAATTCAGTGAGTTTTAATTCATTGTCTCCTGGAACACATAGGGTGCTGCACCCCTTGTGGTACCACCCACAATGTTTCTAATATATTTCAGGTGTACAAGATGGCCTACAGTCTCGCCACAAGGTCAACGTTTGTAAGTAGTGTAATATTAAGTGAGTGACAACTTCATCTTCAAACTGACGGAGGCATCCAGGGCCCCCTGGACCGTCGACCGAACGACCCACATCACTAACAATCCACTGATTTATGGCACCGAGCAATTCTACACTCAACCAGCCCTGACTCACCTCGACCATATCAAATGGCTGTACATATTGTAGGACTTCCTTGATACATAGAGTATGACATGAGAGAGTGTTCCAGGGGTGTTAATGTGGGTGCCCACCTTACCATGCGTACCAGTTTAAGGTGAAAACTGGTGAAGTTTCCCAGCACCATAGCTTAATGAGCATGAGTTAATGAGGGTCGTGTGGTCTATCGCCCTTGGATCTCTCGAGTCCTCTGTCAATCTGCATTTTTTGGAGATGATGAGATTACCAGTAATTTAACATAACTAGTGGTTCAATTCTTTATACTGACGAGGTTGTAGCCCACCTCGCACACCTTACTTACATTTGTATTTACGTCAAGAGCTTGCCCGTGGTTGTTCAAGACATTTACTTGCTCTTGTCGTACATATGCACTTACACTACTATTTATCAAACTGATGCAGTACCAGCACTAGGTTGCTAGTGACCATTCCTAAACAAAGGGCATAAGCGATGGATAATCAACTGATGTTTGCACATTACATGTTAAATCCTGTTCGAGATTACAGGAAAGCAGATGGTCATCCCTCAGCTCTAAATAAGCAAAAAGGTTCCAGTCAATTAAATACTTTTGAAAATTAAAGTGATAACCGTAAAAATTGAAGGTGCCGAGGGAATCTGTGCGGAGCAAACTCCCATGCTGTTGGCCGGCCCAAGTACTGAAGTCAGACTAAAATAATGGTGTCAGCTTCCACTAATGGTGGCCAAAGCCTGTGTCAAAATTAAGTGGACAAATAATATGAACACTCTTATGACTAAATAAAGTGTTACATAATGAATTACATAATGGTGACATCATCATGTTTAATTAATAGTCAGTTACATATTTTACAATGATGTCACGGGAATGTCACAGCACTAGAGAAATTAAATAATGAATTTGGGGCCATGGTAGGCAGTCTGCTTGAAAGTAAACAGAGTATTACACTTTTACATAATAAATATAATAGAAATGATAAAAATGAATAAAATAACAGTTTTCGAAAATGCCATACCATTTCCGGTAGACTTTGCCGATGGGTGAGTCCAAGTGTTCCAGCTTGGATGGGCTGAACCAGTCTATCGCTGAAAAGGGGTGTTGGAAGCCATGCTCGATTTATATTTTAATAAAAATATTACATTAAATTGGCTGGCTACTGTGTTTGTGAACTTAGTTGACTTCGGGATTTTACACACGGTCGATGTCACCGACGAAGCAAAAAACGTGGCACGAGCTGCACCGATGTTCCCTCCAATTGTTGGGGCGCCTGACGGCTGTAGTATTCGGAGGGAAACCATGTTCGACCTCTTGTTATTTTCCTCAAGAGTAACATATTGAAGTAAATAAAGCAAGAATGTCACTTGAGTGATGTAGTACACGACGAAGAGAGGTATGTGTTCCGTTCTCGCAGATCCATACTAACGTACACATGGCTGGGTATTGGCTTCTGCCCGGTGTCTGCTAGGGGGTTAAAATGACTGTGGAGGAGAAAGTGGTCACGAGAGTTAATGTGAACATCTGGTTCATTTCCAACACCCTCCTCTTCGGTGACTGCTTGACCCTGCAGTCTCCCAGGTACCCCATTACCCAGTCAGGCATCACAGGTGTTATGTGGCTGGATCTGGTGATACAGCCATAGCTGGTAAGGACTATATGAGCATGGCATTGCACTGGCTGCTGTTAGCTCAGGGTCGTGACCCTGGCTGTGTTGATGGACCACTGCATGCATGCGATGAAGAGGGCGCCACCCCGACAGGCCATGTAAGCAAGGTGGTGCAGGCAGTGTGGCCACTTGGAGTGTCAGGGAAGGATGAAGACCCCTCCTCTGCTGTCTCATCTCTCCTGCTGCTGTAAGTGCGATGGTCCCCACGTATCTGCGGTTATAGCAGGAGCGTATGAGGATATCCTGCAATTAGGCTGTCTAGGCCTGACACACTCCCTTATTTCTGTACTTGTCTGCAAACGACGCAGTGTCAGCTGCTGAATGGCGCCCTGTAGGCATCGCGGCGCAGCTTGGCGGTGAGCTTACCTGTGGGGAGATCCCAACCAAAGGTGTCCCCAGTGGCTCAACATAAACGACGTCTTTGGAGGTGAACGTTACGGCGAGGGACCTCGCGATGCAGGGCAACACAGCACAGGGCGTGACACTTCTGGCGGACCTGGTCGGGTCTTCAATGGCTGCTGTTATTGCGTTGTTTGACTGCGATTTTGAGTAGCATTTTTAATCGCCTGTATATTATGCTTTATTAATATAAGCATGGATGCAGACGTAAATAAACAAGATTTAAACGTTCGAAAAAACAAATAATTGCACAATGTTATATCGAATTTGTTGCCACGCAATACCACTAAAATGCAATGAGCACACTAGAAAAGCTTGCTTGATTACTGGTATAATTAACATAAACCCTAATGAATATGATGTGAACACATGTAAATAAATAATGCAATCACCCTGAAACACTAGTTAAATTATACTAAAACAATAAGAAATGCTACGAGAGCACTAGAAAAGCAATTATGAATTGCTTGGTAAGTAGTAGAATTAACATAAACACTGCTGAAATTTATATTAACACTCTTAAACAAATGATGCAATGGCCCTGAAGCACTCGTTAAATTATGATAAAATTTTAAAAAAATTGTGCAATATATTACGCAAGAACACATAAATACTGATAAACATGAAAAGACACTGCAGGTTTTAAAGTTAACCATTAAATATGAGTGCAAAAATATGCTGTGGGCCAATGTGGACGTGAGATGTTGGCAGAAAAAGTGGGTCACTGCTGCACTGTGATGTAAACAAGTGGCGAAGGTGAGGTAAAGTCGATAACACAATGGTGACTGATGTAAACACTGAGTGCAGCGCTGGTGAAGTCGAAGTCAAATGCAGGCTTCCTAACTGCTGTGATGAACGAAATACCTGAACGAGAGGAGGGTGTGTGTAGCCCTGCCTTCCCTTGTGCGAGGTTCAGTGATGACNGGGGGGGGGGGGTTGTTCCGAATGTACATCCCTCGAATGCCATGGTGAGATGAATGGCCCATCGACCTGCCCCACTGCGTGGTGGCCATTGCGATAAAGGCGCATGCAGCAGAAGGGGAGAGTCTGGTGCGAGTAGCAGTGATAACACAAGGTCACTCGGGGCAGAGCTGAACCACGAATAACTTAGTTACACCTTCGACGAACTGGATCGCAGTGCAGGCTTCTTACTGTTCTATCTGGCCAGAGTNCGACCTGTCCCACTGCGTGGTGGCCATTGCGATAAAGGCGCATGCAGCAGAAGGGGAGAGTCTGGTGCGAGTATCAGTGATAACACAAGGTCACTCGGGGCAGAGCTGAACCACGAATAACTTAGTTACACCTTCGACGAACTGGATCGCAGTGCAGGCTTCTTACTGTTCTATCTGGCCAGAATGACTGAAATGAGCTGTAGGTGTTGCAGGGTATATGAGGTACCGACAAGGTGCGGCACTCATGCTTTACCAAGGCCATCACATAAAATTAATGATGCATGCAACTGTTCTCACAGGTAACAGTAATTCTCAGATGGACTCAGAATTCACTGGCTTCAGCACGAAATGTTTGTTTGGTTGTAATTACACCTCGGTCTGAAACATGGTTTGTTGTTATGGCACAGTTCATCACCGAAACAATTTCTGACATTAGTGCGCAATTTTACACGAGGTTGAGGGAAGGACAATAAGCACAGTATGTTCCATTGTTTGTTCCACTGCTTACCTTTCTGATGCGCAGTGTGCTTGCAGCTGTTGTTGCGAGCAGATTGGCGCCAGTAGCACCAGCGAGCAGCGTCTTGACGCTTGTGTGGCTTTTCCTCGTTAACACGAGCATGCTTCGCCGGCAGCACAGACACAATGCGCGTGGCTAGCTGGCCCGACAGCTGACAGCAGCATGAGTGGTGTGTCGTGGACATCTGATGTGCCGAGGCGAGCAGCATATAGGTGTTGTGGCGGCTTCAGAGGTGGGCATAGCGTAGGGCGTTGGGAAAAGAAGAAGAAATTTTGAAACTATTGTACGCCACTTAGCCCTAAGGCCATCCGAGGCATTGGATTCTATTGTTGTCTTAAGTTAATTATCATATGTTTGGAGATGTAATCATATGGATCAAAGCCATGCCGACACAATTATGTTGTTATATTTATTTTCATAGTGTGTTTTTATCGTTCGTTTTGATGTTTTGTGTCATGGTGTTGTTTGTTTCAGCTCTAGGATGAGGACGCGCGCAATCGCAAATCCCCACCCGCCGACAACGCCCCGACCATATGGCCCACCCATGGACTAGCCTTTCGGCTGGTCCAGAGGGGTGACCATCGGCCGAGACAGCGCCGCCAGACAAAACTGGTCGGACACACGCCCCCGCCCCAGAACCTATTTGTGTCAATGTGTTATGTTGTAGGGATGAGGATGCACACAATCGCAAAAGGGTGTTGGGACACATGGAGGTGGAATATATGGGATGGCAGCTGCTACTCACGCCACCCACTCTTCAGCTTTGATGCCGAAAGCAATAAAAACCACCGCCGAAAGCGGGGTTTGAAGCAGCGTATCGAGGAAGGACATCTGTGGTAGGCATCTCTATGTCAGCTGTTGTCAAAGACGTCATGTTTATCAGGTCACCTCTCTGTGGAGGTGGCGTGGTGGCATTTTATTACTGAAACTCTGTTGTACAATCAATGTGTTCGTTAATTGCACTGTTTTTTAAGAGTCTGTCATGTGACCAAGTGAGCAGGCAACTGGTAGGGTGGACAGTGACACTATCACAGTTGTCATGGGTGCTCATGTCATGCTGACTCAGCAACATGGAGGCAGTAAATGTAAACATGGATGAGTTGCAAATCGCTATGGATGGTGTTGGTTCCACAGTGTCTTTGCAGAGACTGCGCAAAATGAATCCCTCATGGCAGTCTGTCAGTTCCAAGTCATTTGTAGTCACACACTCATAATGATACTGATAGGAACACGATTGGCAGGATATAGTTTCTGTTCCAGTGTCTCTGTAAGTGTTCTTTGGGCACAAGTTTTACAGTGCCAACTGTATCCATGCTGTTGAGAGGGGTACGGGCATTGGTGTACAGTTGCATGCTGGGTTATGCTGATGAAATTTCCCACACATTTTAACTTCCTGCACTTTTCACAGGTTACAGTCATGATGTAAAATTGGTAGACAATTTTGTCCTTGGTGTGGAAATATAAACTGGCACAGCAGTAAACTGTTTCTTCTGTCGGTGTCAACGGACAACACGGCATGTGGCAAACTCTCAGCTCGCATGAGAGGAGANAGTGTATGGGGGGGGGGGTGGCGATGACAATGCACACATGATGCCAGCTGTCTTCTCCCTGCCTCACCTGGTTGATTGAGACAGGGGATTGATGCCAGTTTATCTGGCTTTTCCCGTGCTCCACAATGGTGGCAATCGGGGATGCTCATTTGTCCAACACTGTCCAAAAATGGAGTGAATGTCCAAAATTTAAAATTTTAGGTTGTATTGTTTCAACTGGTTTTCCTTAAATTTTGCTGAAGGCTTTTAACACATGTACTTTGGCAGAGTACATTACACATAAATTGACCCTAATAAACAAATTACCCTTGAATGTTGCGTGACTTAAACAAAAAGGAGATGTGGTAATGACAAAAGTTGCTCTTAAAACATGACAAACACATATAGGCTCTGTTTACTGTTAAAGTTACATTGGTGTGGTTGTAGGCCACCTGGCATGCCTTACTTGCACTTGTATTTGCTGCAAGATGGTGCAGCACCCTAAGTACTCAAAGGGGTAAAACAAATAAAACTCTTGTGATTTTTCAAGACATTTACTTGTTCTTGTCATACATATGCACTTACACTACTATGTATCAAATTGATATGGACCTTAAACTAGGTCTACCGGTGACTATTGCTGAACAAAGGGCCTAAGTCATGGATAATTGAGTGATACTTAAGTGTTATGCATTAAATCCTGTTGGAGATTACAGGAAAGCAGACAGTCATCCCCTTAGCACTAAATATGAGAAAAATGTTCCAGTTAATTAAATACTATTGAATATGAAAGTGATCACAGCCCAAATTGAAGGTGCGGAAGGGGTCCATGTGGAGCGAAACTCCTGTGTTGCTTGCCGGCCGAGTGCTGAAGTCAGATTAAATTTATGGCATCGGCTTCCACTAATGGTGGCAGAAGCCAGCACCAAAATAAAGTGGAAAAATAAAATTAACCCTCTTATGACTAAATAGGGTTATATAATACAATTATATGATGAATTAATAATGGTGATGTCCCCGTGTTTAATTAAATGTGATGTCACAAGGCCTTTCATTTCACTAGAGGAATGAAATAATGAATGTAGGACCATGGTAAGCAATTTACTGGAAAGTAAAAAAACATGTACACTTTAACATTATAAAAATAATAGAAATGATAAAAATGAATAAAATAATGGTTTTCCAAAATGCCAAACCGTTTCTGGTAGGCTTCGCCGATGGGCGAGTCCAAGTGTTCTAGCATGGGTGGGATGGACGAGTCTTTCCCTGAAAAGGGGTTTGGGTAGCCATGCTCGATTTAGATTTTAATAAATAAATTTAATTTAATTGGCTCGCTACTGTGTTTGTGATACTTAAGTTGGCTTTGGGATTTCATTCCCCACTCTTTAAACTCACTTGGATCATGTAGCACTGATTTCCTAGCCAGCAGGCCAGTTGATGTTATGTAGTTGGGGAGGATGCTGACCAATGAGGCAAGAGCTGCACCGACCTCCCCTCTATTTGATGGTGCACCTGACGGTTGTGGCATTCGGGGGACATGGTGTATGATCGCTTGTTATTTTCCGCCAAGAGTTACCTCTTGAGGTAAATAAAGCATGACAGTCACTTGAGTTGTGTAGTACACAACGACGAAGGGGGTGTGTTCTGTTCTCGCTGACACATATTTACATACTTGTGGCCGGGTGTTCGCTTCGGCCCGGTGTTGGCTAGGTAGTATAAGTGACTGCAGAGGTGCAAGTGGTGTACTGTGGTAGTCATGAGAGCACGTGTGGACATCTGGTTTATGTCAAATATTTGTTGGGCAGGGAATTATATTTTTGTTATTGAACAGCATGGGTGTAATGTTTATTTTAACTAAAACTTTTCAAAGTTTTCTAAAATAAAAACATGAATTAACTGAATGAAATATAAGTGTTAAGTGAGATTATTTAATGTTTTACAGGCCTTTAAGAATCTCAACCTTTCTTCTGGCACACTATTCTGAATTTCAGATAACACCTTTTTAGATTCAGTAGTGTCCTTATAATAAGATTCTATATTTCATATTTGAGTGTAAGTATGTAAAATGACTTAAATGTTTGTCTCAAGAATCGACTATCGAATCGTGAAAACTAGTTTCAAGTCACGAAATTGTGAAAAAACAATCAGCTGAGAGTTAATGTGGATTGGCAATATTTCATAACACACATATGCATGTACATACATTTTCTGTTGGCATATATTCAAACAAAAATGTAACATAATGAAATTATATTTTTTGCGCACTTATAGAAAACATGTTACAATTTTGAAAAAATTGGCCAAAGAAAACCGATTTTCGTGTATTAATGACCTAAACTTAATAGTTTTAATCATAGGAATAAATTTGTTAATAAATCAAATATTCTGATTTGTTGGGAGTTAAGTTGTAAGTATGTAGAAGTTGAAAGTTAAGCTACTGTACACTAAGCTTGAATGTGAATGGGTGCCTGATGGTATGCAGTGCTCAACTTTTATTCATATCTATGTACTGACACAGGACAGCATCCTGCCCTCTAGACTGCCTGTAATGCCATGCGCCCCATGTCATCGCATCAGACTGCACTGTGTGGACGATTGCATAATACCCACATGCATATTTTTCGTGTGCGGGCAAGGCAGTGTCACAATTCGCCCTCTTGGGAAAGGTTGTTGATGTTGCAGAAGAGATTCTACCATCAACATAGCATGGCAAATTAAAGGCCGAATTATATTTATTTTCAAAGAGATGCAGGGACAGATATAAAACTCGAGAGTAGCAATTGTAGTGCTTTTAATACTTTTTAATACGTATGTTAGTTCCTTGTGTTCACTGCATGGTATCACCCTCATTTAATGCCACCATTTAATTGTTTCTTGCAAGTGTTTTTTGTGTTAATTATATTGTTTAATTTTTCCATATTTGTTTCAAGATTTAGGTTTACTTATATGCAGGTAATTTGTGGTTCATTAATCTCATGCAAGTAGTTCCTGCACGCAGCTTGTTACCAAACCATAGCTGCACCTGCCAGCCATGAGTTAGCCATCTTTCAGATGTGAGAGGGGTCGGCACGTGTCGCTTCTTGTTCCGGGTGAATTCATGTTTTCGCGCCAATCATGAAACTTGCAATAGACTCATTTTTGCTTACCAGAATCTTTCTTTCTTTCTCGCACCGGGAAATACTGTCTCTTCTTCCACCGGGATTAGCATCGCCCATGGAAGCTTAACGTCTATGTAAATTCAATAATACGCACTTACATGTGTTCGAACATTTTAGCCCATTTGGCAGGCAGGCAGCCAGAGTCTGCTTCAGTTTCACCATACAACATGCTACCAAACACATCCCAATTATCACTTAAGTATGGCCAGTGTACTTCATTCAGTACTCATTAGAGTTTAAGGTGTGTGGGTCAGCCTTAATAGGCCCACTTTATCCAGACATTACTACTAGGTACGAGGTCCACCTTCATCAGGGCCATTGGGGTGATTTCAACAATGCAACCACCGAGGGAATTGCATAGAACAAGGCGGTATGCTGCACGACCCTGAGAGTACCAACAACTTCACCTTTGACACCTCCTGCCGACAGTGTCTTGTGCCTAGTCGGGTAACCCTTTCTAAAACTAACTACCTTTACAGCCCCAGCACCAGCATTAGTACATATGATACTTGGAGGTTGTGAATACATCTTTATTATTGCGCGAGTCTCGAAATTGCCATTACAATGTGTTTTTTGACAACACCTGATCTTAAAACTACTTCCAAGTGCTGATACACTTTTATTACAGCTATATGACTTTAATTGAACTAATGAGCATAGTCATAAAAATGAATATTAAGATGATACATTTATCCAGGTGGCTTTACAGGGGAGAGGTACAAACAGTTTCAGAGGGTAAAGTAATGTATGGAAAGCGGAAGGCAGTCCATGCTTGGAAGAACTGCGAGTTAGTGGAATGGGTTGCAGGATGAGTTTGTGATGGTAAATTGGGGTTTGGTGATTTAGGGATGGACTGGAGAGAGAGACAAGGGATGAGAAAAGGAAATGCTTGCCACCAAGCGATAGTCCAATTGTAAGTTTATTTTATTATATAATAAATTCTGTAGATGAATTAACAATATTTTGTGTTTAATGTAGGCATACCTAAATATTTTAAATATATATTTTGGCGCCGACCGCGGCTTTCCAGAAAGCCCTTGTTGACCCTCACACACCACCTAGCTGAATAGGTATAAACTACCTACACAAGGTACTGGCCGCATGCTGCTATAACAGAGTCCATACACCCAAGTTATGCTGCTGAAGTCAATGTAATGACTTTCCCTGCCACAAGGTGTAACTATGTTTCAACCTCATTAAAAAATTTAACCAACTTGTCATAATTACTACCATAACATTTGGCAGTATATAGAATGGATGTGAGAAAATCCTTGCACGGGTAACAGAGTACTGATAGTGCAAAATGGCGACCAAGTGGTTGCCGAGATATTATTAATCCTATAACTTTACGAGAATCTAATTAGTTCATCATGTAACCATTATTAAAATAACACAGCAATAATTAGCAATGTCTTTAAAAAAAGGGCCGTTCATAATTATTTAGATATATATGTTTTGACTCAGGCAGGGGAACACTTAAACTCCTAACTTGACGTGAACCCTGCATCCACGAGCTTCTTGTGCTCACTCTGACCGCCACACTCACAACAACTATGCCAGCTACACCGGGCCGGGCCGACTTCATCAGGCCAAGAGTGCGTAGTGCAGGTCGACAAGAACGGAATTTGCACCTTCTTCCCGACAAGGATTGTGAACCTCAAGAGTCCGCCCTACTCATTTATTACAAGAGGTAACTCTTTCAATAAATAAGTAGGCTATTCTAAACGGCGTTTATCGCAAAGCCAAAGCTGATGGGCGCACTGGCAATCGGTCGTTGCGTCGTAGCAGCTCGCACGGCGAACTATGACATGAGCTACCACCAAGTGGCATCGAACTGGCGTGTAAGCCGAAGATGAAGTGATAAGTGCCCCAAAAGGTCACCAGTAGTGTGCAGCATTTTTATNCAAAGCCAAAGCTGATGGGCGCACTGGCAATCGGTCGTTGCGTCGTAGCAGCTCGCACGGCGAACTATGACATGAGGTACCACCAAGTGGCATCGAACTGGCGTGTAAGCCGAAGATGAAGTGATAAGTGCCCCAAAAGGTCACCAGTAGTGTGCAGCATTTTTATTTACAAACACATTAAACACAGTCACCACATTCACAGCTACATTCAGGGGTGTGTTTTATTGTGTCAACCTGTAGCCAGTGAAATCCAGACACGTCACAAGTAGTGAAATCAGACAATTTCTATGAGAAAACGTAATTATTTATTAAAGTTTATTTATATAAGAGCAATCATGTTTTCACAAAGGGAGATTGCCTATAAAGGCCTCCATTTTTGCAATATGTAATTTAGTACTCTGACATGTCCCGTCAACTTCACAACTTCAATCTTATCAGACATTTGTTAAACAACGGGGGTGTCACCAATATGTTAATCTAATTTATACAATTTTCACCGTTGCAATCATATTACATAGTGTTCATGTTTCATAATTCACCGTTTGACTTCGGTTCTCGTCACTCGTGATGGAAACCAATGTCACTCAGCCAGTTCATCTCAGCACTCACACCAGACCGGTGGTGTTGGTCACCTGCTCCGCGAGCCCCCTCGATTTCATTATTTAGGCTGTAATCATTTCACTGCAATATTAAATTATATGACTGGAACATTTATTTTATTTATTTTAAGTACCGAGGGGAGAGAGCCACCTACCATCTCACCAGAGAGCTTAACACTATCATGTATCAACATAATACCATGTTTCTTTCACGCTAAGGTCACCGATAGACCGTAAGTGTTGGGTCCATTTCCTAGCATTATTCACATGTAGGCAAGCACAGTGAATAAACCACTTTACAAAGTTAAACATGTGTCGATTAATTGTAGGTTACTACATCCTTTGTAGCATCACCCACAATTTCATAGTATATTTCAGGCGTACAAGATGACCTACAGTCTCGTCATAAGGTATAAATAGTGCAACAGAAAGTACGGGATATCATCATCAACAAACTGATGGAGGATATCCAGGGCCCCCTGGGGCGTCGACCGAATAACCCTCATCATTGTCCCTCCACTGGGTTATGGCGCCGGGCAATCCAGCACTCAACCAGCTCTGGGTAACCTCTACAACGTCAAACTGAACAATGCCAAAATTTCCGTGGAAATTCGAGCAAATTTTGAAATTAATTAGAACATATTTTAATTAATATATATTCATTCTCTTAGTGCCTACAAGTGTCCTATGTGTGTATTTTCTTTTCAGGCAGTGGAAAAGACTCACTATAAATTAGTTTTGAAAACTCTATAAAAATTTTTGATATATAATTTTTATCCATTTTTGTGCATTAATGTAAACCAAAGTTTATGCCATGCAATCTTCAATGTATTTTCAAGGGCTTTGTGTGTCATTTCACTCATTTTATCTTTTGTTGAGGGATATTTTGTTTTAGCATGCTGCAGTCAACCATCGTTACCTCCGCCACACTACTCCCTCTTCAGTCTGAGAGTAGCAGGCATCAGGGCAGGTCACATCACGTGTCTCGGGGGTGAAATAACTTTGTACTTTAATCACATTCACTGCAGTATACTTAAATCATACCGGAATATTTTATTTAACTTCTTCATGCACCTCCGAATATGCCTCGCTTATGGAGCAGACTCGTGGCCCCTCTGGCATAACTCAAAAAATAATCTCTTGTTCTTTCTGTCGATGCCTTTGTTCAGCAGCTTAGGCCAGTGCAGGGCCTCGTGCCACACATCCTCTTCAGTTTGTGTATGATATCAGCTGAACTTTCTTAAATACAACTGCCATTTTCTTGAAACTGATGTGTATATGTATTATATTCCCGCTTCACTANTCAGCTGAACTTTCTTAAATACAACTGCCATTTTCTTGAAACTGATGTGTATATGTATTATATTCCCGCTTCACTACGATCTTAAGGGTGATGGCCCCTTACAACAGTGATTTAAATGCCATGTTTCTCTACACCACATAAGTCTGAGTGTTTTACGCAAATTAAGGTGTTTTATGTCAGNTCAGCTGAACTTTCTTAAATACAACTGCCATTTTCTTGAAACTGATGTGTATATGTATTATATTCCCGCTTCACTGCGATCTTAAGGGTGATGGCCCCTTACAGCAGTGATTTAAATGCCATGTTTCTCTACACCACATAAGTCTGAGTGTTTTACGCAAATTAAGGTGTTTTATGTCAGNCAGTGATTTAAATGCCATGTTTCTCTACACCACATAAGTCTGAGTGTTTTACGCAAATTAAGGTGTTTTATGTCAGTGCATTAAAATTGTGTGCTGGGGATCCACAGTACTCCAGTTTGGGAGTGTGTGTCTGTTACATCCCCTATATAACCGCCGATGTCAGTCATTCTGTGCGACCTCGTTAAGACAAGGTCCATTAGCCTGGGACCTCGCAAAGTCCATTAGCCTTAGCTTTTCAAACATGGCCCACGTCAAGAGTATCGTGCTAACCAGAGCCGATTCCCTTAACTTGTTAGCTGGCACCTTCCGTATATTAATCTCATCTACCCTACCCTGTGACCAACCCTATAACGTGACAATTTGCAGTATGACAACTTTGGGCTCACTAAACTATATTCAGTGAACTATATGTTCAGGAATTGAATCTGCTGGGTGATGTAAATAAATAAAAAATAAGGTAATTTTCTAGATTAGGGGCTTTTCTGAAAATAATTAAAAAAACTCCAGAAAGTGGTATATTTCGACTCTACTAATAACGTAGAACACGAATATATTGGGGGCATAGCTTTAAAATAAGTACAACATATTTTTAAAAATTGAACAAGTTTGTGAGGTGACTGTTTCTGACAGTTTGTTTACGTTTTGAATGAAACGTTTTATGCCAACAAAAGTTGCATTAACAGGTTCTGCATAGCTTACCTTGTTGATATTCAAGACGGCGTAATGTTAAAATGAGTAGAACATATTTAAATAAATCGCGAAAGTTGATGTTTACGCCTATTAACGTCTGCCGCCATTAATAATGGCTGCGCATAGCATATTCACGCAATCTACCGGGCGCATAAAACATCACGAGTCATACGTTAGTATGCATGCAGGCAGCGGTCGTGGTCAGTTCGATGGTGCTTCGTTCGTGATTTAAGACGGAAAAAAAGCAAGCAAGACTACGTTTCTGCGTTATATTAGCCTATTAACGAGTGCTTCTGTATATATATTCGGCTGTAAATGAGTGTTTCAGTGCGTTATATTCGCGTATGTGGTGCTTCGTGAAAACTGTGATTTCATCGAGTGATCTGACGTTGAATGGGCCGTTGACAGAATATGTACAACCCGCCTACATTGGTGAGTGCATTTATATTATTTGTGTGGGTTTTACGTTCCTTTAAATCCCTAAAATCCTAAATTCGTAGTTTAGTGTGAAACCCACAAATCCTATCCGGTAGCTTAACGTGCAAATGTAGTTATATTACGTAAGTCAAACAAGGCTTTTTCCGGACGTTTATACAGCACAATTTCACATTCTTTCTATACTAACCTTGGATTATTCGTAGGTAACGCAGAACACGACTATAGTAGCGTAGTTAACGTATGACTAATTGTATAATATGTGCCCACCTAACCGAACAGAACCTAACCCCACGATGGGTGAATCACTATTTTACATTTTTAAACTAACCTAGGATTGTAGCGATTTTAACTAACCTAGGATTGTAGTTATTTAAAATAACGTAGGATTATAGGGTTCCCATGTAGTCTGTGATTGTAGGGTGTTGATCGGAGATTTTTTTAATATTGTATAATCTTATATTACTGTACAACCTTACAATCCTAGGTTAGTTTAGAGCCGTACAATCCTAGGTTAGTTTAAAAACGTAAAATAGTGATTCACCCATCGTGGAGTTAGGTTCTGTTAGGTTAGGTGGGTACATGTTAGGAAATTTGTCGTACGTTAATGCCCTTAGTATATTCGTGTTCTACGTTATTAGTAGAGTCGAAATATACCACTTTCTGGAGTTTTTTTTATTATTTTCAGAAAAGCCCCTAAACTAGAAAATTACCAAAAATAAATACTCTTCTTCCGCCCAGTTGATAAAGTATTATTGTGGGGAGTATATTGTCATTCCTTCTATACTAGCGCTTATGGTTTGACGTGTTGCCATTTATGTTTTAATTGTGCATTTTGTTTTCAGGGTCTGTGGTATTATGAATAAGACGAAAGAACCGGAATAAAGTTTATGTGTTTTGGTAGGAAACAATTTTGACAAATGCGGTAAAATGTCGAACGTTATATCTAATGTTATAGTATGTAAAGTAATCGATGGTAATTCTGTTGTGTCCAAATTTAATTTTCCAACATGTATTCTTCTAGAATACGATCCGGAAGGCATAAATGTAAGGATACGTAAAGGTGTGTATATTTTTTTTACCTCTTGATATGCACAGATTGTGTACAGAAAGCGAATTGCATGTGAATATATTATTGTTTCTAACGTTACTTAGGTTATTTAAATTTATTTTCTTTTAAGTCTGCAGTAGAGTGCTGAAATCATCCGTAGAACGCCGACTGAATATGAAATCATTGTTCTTGGCGTCGCCGAGTTACGCGAATATTTTTTACACGTACGTCCTTTTGATGATTGTAGATTTGCCCTGGAGTATGTACACGTGTACCACTATATACTATTTATTTTATATTGTCAAGGTTAAGAATAAACACGTGACCGCTGTTTGATGACTCGTATGTTTTAGTGCTCTGTATCTCGCATTTTGATGCCTAGTCGTGACTGCAGTGCTTTTTCGAATTTTTATCTTACAGAATATTAACAAAACATTGTATAAATATGCGATAATTCACAGTCAATCGAAAAGTCAGACCCGGCGTTGTATAGGTTACTCGTCGTCACCTAGTATATATTGACCGGACTTGAAAAAAAAAAAAAAGTTTATTTCCTTTGTCTCGTGTAGGTATTCGGCGCGATAAAAACATTCTTTCCTTTGTTTATTCTATACGGTGCAAGTCTTTATCACTACAGGTTTTCTTGGAATTTTAATTTGCATTACATTTGTAGTTACACTGTCTTGCCTGTGTATTAAAAGAATACTAATAAAACAAGACAATGCTTATAGACGTTTTATTTTTTAGTAACNACACTGTCTTGCCTGTGTATTAAAAGAATACTAATAAAACAAGACAATGCTTATAGACGTTTTATTTTTTAGTAACTTATTTGCCCAAGTGCAATGGTATTTAGTTATTTTATTGATTTTATGTAATTTTCTGTGAACAGCACTGTCCATTCATCAAAATGGTAGCCTACACAACAACATTGTCAGTTTGCAACACATACACAAGTAACATACTATATAACTTAAAAGTAAGGTAAATATCCAGTTTAGCGACTTTTCTGTAAAAAAAAAAAAACCCGAAAAGTGGTATATTTCCACTCTACTAATTACGCAAAACACAAATATACTAGTGTCATTAACGTATGAATAATTTTGTAATATGGGCCCACCTAACAGAACCTAACCCCACGATGAGAGAATCACTATTTTACATTTTAAAACTAACCTAGGATTGTAGGGTTTTAAACTAATCTAAGAATTTTTTCAAATCTAGGATGTTAGGGATTTAAAGGAACCGTAAAACACACCGGAAGAATATCAATTAACTCACCTAGGTAGGCGGGCAGGTCTTCGGCTAATTCAACTCTACCTCACTCGACGAAACACCATGATCTACTAAAACGCCACATAGGCGAATATTACGCACTGAAGCACTGGTTCATAGGCAAATATAACGCACAGAAGCACTTGGTCATAGGCAAATATAATGCACAGAAACACACTTTCTTGCTTTCTCAGTTTTTGAATCCGTCGGATTGGGACGCCACAAGTCACCTCGGCAACGACACAATGGCTACTGAGCTGTTCAAAAATACCAACAAGCCAATAAGGCGATGGCAGGAATCATGACGTCACCAAAGTCATGGTATCCGGCGAAAACAAGCGGAGGGCTGCTTGTACTTTGAACTATTTTATTTGATATGTTCTACTTATTTTAACATGACATCCTCCTAAATATGATCAAGGTAAGCTGTGCAGAACTCATTAATGCTACTTTTGTTGTTCTAGGGCGTTTTGTTCAGAAAAGCCGCTAAACTGGATAATTACCAAAAGTAACATACAATATTAACAAGAGAAAAAAGAGAATTTAAATAAAAGTCATTTTAAACATACAGTGGCGTTACATTTGTTAAAATACAAATGGAAAGTTTGAAGACAGATAGGAGTGAAGAAAACTGTTGTTCCCATTTTTGGGGCAAATAACATTTACAAAAACGAAGCTAACTGTAATAACAAACCTGAAGAAATGTTTGCCCAGACTTGCATATACTAAAGTATTAGTAACAATCATTCCACACAGACATGATTTGCAGCCCAATGCATGTGTAAACTTGGAAATTGAGAGAACAAACAATAGAACAGAACGAATCTGTAATGTTTTCGTCAACCTCATTTATTTAGTACTTTAGAAAGACACCCTCACACTAGACATGGACTGCACTTGAATCAGATTGGCGAAATAGAATTAGCATAAAAAATTGCACTGGTTATCATGGCATCAAAAAACATTCAACCAACTTCATGCATCCTGCTATCAGCAGATGAAAACACAATGTTTGTTTTACTCTGTCTTTTTGTGCCTTTCAACTTAAGTTCCTGTTCTGCGTTCTTACCGGAAGTAATATGGCGCTGATGTGTTTTACTTGCCGGGTCAACATGCTCCTAGGTCACTCAGGTCACGCTTTCGATAATGCCCTTCTCAAGGAAGAATTGTGGTGGCAAATCGTCTGCATGTTTGCAGTGTTCGTCATGTAAGATGGATGAGAATAATATATGTTTTCAAGCATCATTTGACAATGATGATAATATTGTAATTGACGGGTGGGGTTTTGTGTTATTCCAACCGATTGGTTAGTTAATTTGGAACATTTGTGGTTAATGGGGATTTTCATTGGCTTTAAAAACAATTATTATATTTGTTAGTTTGCGTGAATAGTTTGAATTTCCTCGATATTCTTTGATATAATTAGTAAAACTTTATATTTTCCTTTGCCGTGCAATTTTGTCAAAACAATTTATAAACCAAAGTTGAAATAAATTTTGGTATACTTTTTCATTCATATTATTATTCAGTAGAGATACAGTTCACTGAACTTGAACTTAAAAATTGTGTTACTGTTGTCAAGACACCAGACAACAAATATTTGGCACTGTTGAAACAGTTTCATCTTCAGATGACTCTTCATTCACAATTAAATTTCATAAAACGTCTGCCAACTCAGCCATATTTGTTTTTCTGTATAAAGATCATCATATTGACGTATTCTCTTTGCCCATCTGAGAGTTATCGACTCTTTTTGACCCGGTTCAATTTCACCCCAACTCTTCCAACTCCTGTGAAGCAACAAGAGACGTCAAGTAAATCAAGCCTACAAGCTGCGTAACTGAAGAATGGAGAAGAGCATAGCATATTACCAACTTTGGAAAGCAGAATTTAAGCACACTTTAACAGAACATACAGTGTAAAGTATACAAAAGCAGCTGTGTGCAACCAACAGTAAAATCACGGATTGACAATAAGATGTTTGTAAATGTAAGTACCTGTAATAAACCAAAATGTATAAGCACAATTAGTATTTTGAACCAAAACATTTAAGGTAGGCCTATTAAAAACAAAAAAAAATTACTGGAACAGTTAGTGAGTCACAACATGTTAGATATACTTTGCCTAACTGAACGTTGGTTGAGGACTGATGAGATTAAACTTTCCCAATTTAAAAACTTCTATGTAGGCTCTGATTAATGCAAGTCACATTATAAGGGAAATGGTACATGTATTTACCTGAAGCCAAACATGAGCAGTTAAGAAAAACTTAGAATGAGTGTGTAAAGAAAAAATATTAGAGGGGTGGCTGTATAACTATACCTAAATATAATCTCTGTGTATTAACACTGTACAGGTCTCCAGTAAAAGAGCTTCTGGAAAAAATTCTTAAAATTTGGAAACTACAAAAATATATTGTGTTTGCAGGTTTGAACATTGACTGCAGTGAAAAGGCTAAAAACAGTATATAACCTAAGGCATACAATAAATAAGCCCACAAGAGTTTCTAAACACAGTCAAAAAACAATGGACAGTATAGTTACAAATATAAATACAGACTGGTTTATGGTTATTAACAATGAAACAGCTTTGTCAGACCACTTAGCTCAAATAATAACCATAGGACAAAAGTCGCTAGGCCCTTGTAATTTAAATAACATTCAATTCAGTAAAAAAAAAGAAATTCAGTGAGAAAAAAATAAAAATTTTTGTATGTGCACTTGAAAAGGAGAATTGGGTAGCAGTGTATGAAACTACAGATGTAAACAAAGCATGGGACATGTTTTCTAATTTATTTTCTCTTGTTTTCAATAATGAATTTCCTGTTAATAGCAACTGGATAGTGAAAGGTCTGTACAACTTGTATGAAAAATTACAAAATTTGCGTATGAGACTAAAATCAAACTCTAACCCTAATTTTGAAACTTGCTTAGAGTAAATATGTTTTTGGATCGTTTAAGAAAGTAAAAAAACAAAATGTTAGTACAAAGATAATACAACAAAAACAATGCGGAAAACGGTTACTAGGAAATTATACCAAATAAAGGAATATAAAAACTCTATAACATTAAGCTAAATTGGCACCACTGTACACATGGCAAAAAAAATTGCAAACAACTTCAACACTTTTTTTAAAGTAATTCTACTTAAACTTCTGTCCGATGCTGACAGCACATCAAC
Organism: Clitarchus hookeri; assembly: GCA_002778355.1. NCBI lineage: Eukaryota > Metazoa > Arthropoda > Insecta > Phasmatodea > Phasmatidae > Clitarchus > Clitarchus hookeri. Next base: position 423,488 of record NQII01000425.1, read on the forward strand.
TACTGCAGATTCCTCTAATACACATTTGAAGATAACTGAAAAGTTTTTATTTTCAACACCATAAACAGAGGCAGATATAATGAAAACAATAAAAAAGTTAAAATGCTTAGATGAAATTCCCATGACAATAATAACAAAATGCGCAGTTGATTACATCCCCTTTCTCTGCTAGCCTCCCTCACCACCCCTGTCACCGGTGTGCACATGCGCTAGCAAGACCGAACGGGCTGCCTCTGCCGCCATCCAGCGTAGCGCTGTACAAGCTCCATAAACACACGTTGCTCAGTTTCTCAGTCGAGGGCATCGGCCTACGATAGTTTGCAGAGTAGAAAGCTCAAAGCACTCATAATGTTTCTTTTAAATTGAGAGCCGCTGCGACATTAAAAATTGTTTACTGCAATTCACAAGTAATTCAGTAGGGGGGGGGCTGCAGCCCTATAGCAGGAACTGCCACTTTCCTTGATGCTGAAACTACACAAGCAATAGTAGGTATGTCGAATTCGTTTGCAAACAACAAATGGGTTTTAAACATCAATAAATCTTCCATTATGACATACAGTAAAACCTCGTTTATCCGAACTAACTGGGACCAAAGGCAATCCAGAAAATCGAAAATCCGGTTAATCCGGGTAGTAAGCAAAACATGCCGCTCACTGACGTCTTCCATATCAACATCTGAGCACCCACTTATTGTTCTTAATATTAGCAGGTCGTCTGCAGCCACTTGCACCAAATAATCGCTTGCCATTTCATTTGTAGCACAAATAGCTGGCCACAGTTTTTTCCACGACTTTTTCGAAGATGGTTTTGTGATGCAATCCCAAGCGTCAACAACCATGTAAATAACGTCTTTGATATTGATTGATTTTAACAAATCAATCTCACTTTTTTCCCCTTCCTCTTCAATTATTTTACCAAGCAATTTTTTTCGGTAAACTCTTTTGATATTTTCAAGGACTCCCTGGTTCATAGGCTGCAGCAGTGGGGTTACGTTTGGTGGAAGAAATTTCACTTTAATTCCTCCACTCGTGAGTTTTTGTTCTCCCGGATGAGACGGAGCATTTTCGATCAGTAAAATAGCTTTTTCTGCTAAACTGTTTTCTTTCAGGAATTTTTGAACTTCAGGAACAAAGTTATCATAAAACCAATTCTTAAACAAAAAACGGTCCATCCACACACTTTTTGTAGTCGGTAAACCACTGGCAACGTATTCTGGTTCACATTGTTTAGCACTCTGGGATTCTTGGATATCCCTACAATGACAAGAGGAAACTTATGTTTCCCTGATGCATTGCTACAAGCCATAGCAGTTAGCCTATCTTTGCTTTTCTTGTAGCCCTTAGCAGAATCTTCAAGTTTTGATGCTAACGTTTTGCTCGAAAGCATCCGGTAAAAAAACCCAGTTTCGTCAGCATTATAAACTTGATCAGGTGTGAATTCTTGAGATAAAACAAATTGTTCGAAGTCCTTTTTAAATTTTTCAGCAGCAGCATCACTAGACAAGCTCTCTCCAGTCAGAGTAAGTTGGCGAATACGGTGCCAGTTTTTAAAACGCTCCAGCCACCCTTGGCTAGCAGTGAATTCTAGGTCAGGATTTGGTAACTTTTTGTTTAAGCTCAAAGCTTTTTGGGCCAAGATCGGTCCAGATATAGGCAAACCATGTTCTCGCTGAGCACTGTACCACATGAATAGTGCGTCGTCTAATGCTTAATTTTTTGCCTTTTTTTTGCCGTTCGTCTGCCTTCCAAACTGTTCTTACATATCATTTTACAACAAAAATCTTCAATTTATTTTCTTTGCTTCTTCCAGTCGGACACTGTTGAAGTTCCAACTCCCAATTCGGCAGCTATTTTTTTCAATGCTTCTCCTTTATCAATTCGATTAATAGCGTCTAACTTTTTATCCATTGAAACCACGACCTCCTTTCACTTCAATGCCGTTTTAAGCTTGTATGTACACTACAATACACTCCCAAACACTTTGATAAAAAACAAAAACAATATCCGGTTGAACCACACTTAATAAATAAAATGACAAGTGCCGTTTGAAAACAGTAGGAAAACTGGGGAGATTGAGGGAGGGGAAGTGATGGGTAGGGATTCAAGGTCAAGTCAAAGCTATTTATAACTGGTGTGTCAATCCACTTCATATTACATATTATCTATGTGAACATTAAATTAAAAACATCCGGATTATCCGGAGATTCGGATCAACGAGGGCCGGATTAACGAGGTTTTACTGTACTACTTAAAAAAGGCCAAATATAGATACAGATAAGGCATCCAANTGTACTACTTAAAAAAGGCCAAATATAGATACAGATAAGGCATCCAATGGGTAAATTGTTGGAATTTGAAATAAAAATTTAACTATAGACCTAGTAAAAGAAAACAAAATTCCTTGGGCTGCGTATTGACAGTTCATTGAGCTGGAAAGATCACATGTTCTTAATGTGTAAAAAACTAAGCTCGTTTTGTTTTTCCTTTCATATATTAAAAAAATCTATTATCTGAAAGTAATTTGAAGTTTTTTCTTTGCAAATGTGCATTCCATCTTAAGTTACGGAGTTATTTTCCGAGGACCTCATCAAAATGCATCAATGTGTTTAAACTGCAGAAAAGAATTAATATGATTATAAAAAACAGTCATTGGAGAACTGCATATAAAAATATATTTAGAAAGTAAACAATGCTACCATTACCCTGTGTCTATATACACTGAAGAGCAAAAAAACTGGTATAGGCGTGCATATGCGAATAACAGAGGTATGGAACCAATCAGAGTAACGCGATGTGGTCGGCAGCTAGATCAGTTACTGCTGCTATAATGGCAGGTTATCAAGATTTAAGTGAGTTTGAACGTGGTGTTATAGTCGGCGCACGAGAGATGGGACATAGCATCTCCAAGGTAGCGATAACATTTGGATGTTCACGTACAACCATTTTATGAGTGTACCGTGAATATCGGGAATACGGTAAAACATCACATCTTCGACATCGCTGCAGCCGGAAATAGATTGTGAAAGAACGGGACAAACTACAACTGACGAGAATCATTAAACGTGACAGATGTGCAACCCTTTCTCAAATTGGCGCAAATTGGATTTGTGGACTGCCCTGCACAGGATTCACGGTGTGAATTGCCTCCTGCATACCTCAGACATTAGTTGAGTCCATGCCACGTCGTCTTACGGCACTTCTGCGAGCTGGGGGGAAGGGCTACCCACGATATTTGGCAGGTGTATCATTTTTTTTTGCTCTTCAGTGTATATCATACCATATTATTGTCAGTTAACAATATTTGTAAAGTTAAAAACAGTAACNTTTTTTTTTGCTCTTCAGTGTATATCATACCATATTATTGTCAGTTAACAATATTTGTAAAGTTAAAAACAGTAACATTCATCATCATAACACTAGAAAGGCAGAGGAACTACACATATACACACACAGGACCAGCAAGTACTCCCAAAGTCCCTTCTACTCTGGTGTAAAACTAATCAATCATTCATCGTATAACCTAAAAAATGTTGACAATATCACAAAATATTAAAAGAAAAAAAAAGTTTTACTAATAAAAGCACACTACTCAGTAGAAGAATATTTAAGTAATGCAACTACCGTAAAAGAATAAGTAATATAGTTCTATATATGTAATAGTCTTTCCATAAACTTTACATGACGTATGTTATTTGTGTCATTTGTGTAATTTTGGTAAATTATAATTTTTGTATAGAAATAGTAAATAAGTGTTGTTTAGTACTGTATATGTTAGCCTATATTATTTTTTCTTTCTTGTTGGAGATGTTTTCGACAAGTGACATCAAGATTTTACATAGTGCATTGATTGTTGTGGTATTATTATTTTGATTGTAATGTTAGTGGTGCAGTGTTTTGATTGTACTGTGCTAAATTCAGACCTCCATTTCTTAGGAATTATTTAATTCACAGGCACGACACACACACTTCTTGTAGTTAATTTGCTGGGTAATCCAAATTNCATTTCTTAGGAATTATTTAATTCACAGGCACGACACACACACTTCTTGTAGTTAATTTGCTGGGTAATCCAAATTATGATGGGACTAACTAATTTTAAGTTTAATGTATATGAAGTTGACAAAAATAGAATGTGTTAAAATTGATAAAATTCACAAAAATAATTAAAAAATTTTAATTTTTAATAAGTTATATTACGTACTGTATGCCTACATTTTTTCTGGAAAAACATACACCATGACTAATATANTTTAATTTTTAATAAGTTATATTACGTACTGTATGCCTACATTTTTTCTGGAAAAACATACACCATGACTAATATAGAAAATTTAGAAATTGCTTCGCTGCAAGAAAAAAGTTTTTTTTTTCAAAGGGGATTTACAAGAATTTACTGAGGTAAATAGAACTAGTTTGGGGACAACAGTAGTTAAAAATAACAAGACATCTGATCAAAAACAAAAAGTGAGTAATAGTAATACTCTTATCAGTACAGAATTTGGATGACAAGTGTTAAAAAAACCATTTGTAGGGGAAAATAAGGACGTTTACAGTAGTGTGAAGGTTACCAATAATGACTGTATTTTTAAGTCATGTAAACAAAAAATGTTCTTGTATGGAGATACTCATGCAAGGGATTTGTCTGTGAAATTAAAATCACTGACTAATAACATTTAGGTACAAGGAATGGTTAAAACAGAAGCCCCTTGTGAAGAAGTGATCAAACATTGTGGTACAAATAACAAAAAAAATTGGAGTAAACGATTGTNAAAACAGAAGCCCCTTGTGAAGAAGTGATCAAACATTGTGGTACAAATAACAAAAAAAATTGGAGTAAACGATTGTAATGTCATTTTTGCAGGAAGTAATGATGTCTATAGGAATAATGCTGATAAAATATCACATCCTATGATTTAATGGATAATTCATGTGTTAATTAAGAGATTAGGAAGGCAAATGAACGGTTACAGAAATTCTGTGATAGATTCAGTAATGATTATATAGTCTTACGAGGAACTTTTTTTACCAAGCATGGTATGCACACGAGTTATAAAAGTAAGGAAGATGTGGCAATACAGATTGTAAAATACATAACCAAGAAAATAGATAATGAGCAAATTATAACACTGTAATGTTGCCGCCTTCACGTTACCTTATATTAAAAATATTATAGCCGCACAGTTGGATCGCCATATTGTAATGTTGCGGACTTATTACACTGCCGATGTTTACGTTGCCACGGCTTGCCCTCGACTAGATCAGAAGGTAGAAACATGAGACTCAGTACCAGGTGACGCTGATTAATAAAAAAAAAAAAGAAGTTCCAGATTAGTTTGCTTTATACTTTATTTATCATTGAAGTTTCACAGTTCACAGACGAAGTTCCAGTTTGCAGAGTACGAACTTTCACAATTAATTATACCAGTGCAGAAAACAGCGCCACAGTCGTTTACAGTTTATTAATGTGTCAAACTTGCATCGCAAGACTAAGTTACAAAGGCAGGAGGGATGTTCGTTCCCTCCTGGCACCCTAATGACCCCCCACACCGGCGGAAATAAGTTGATAGAATTTAAGTGACGTTAAACTGAAAAAGAAATGTGAACAAAAGATCNGTTACCACGTAAACAGCAGATGTCCGTCTGATAACCTACGAAAGCACACGTCTGCTCGATAAACAAACTATCACGGGAAACGAACCACCGCAGCTTTAACTTTAAACCTGATAAAATATTACAAAGCTTTCCAAAGCTAAATACACACGAAAGAATTTTACACCTGTGTCCCGAAAAATTAATAATATTGCGTCATTACAACATTAAGTAATAAATAGTTAATTATAAAACACGTGAAGGGCCTGAATTGCAAAAAGGTAAATATTGTTGATTTTAATTCAAAAGGCCCAAAACAACAATGTGGGTTTAATAGAAGTATTATAAATAATAGTAAAAGTATAAAATTAGGAGTGAAAACAAATGAGTCGTCCATTTTCAAACGATCCCTTGTCCTGGCAACTTAAAACAAAGAAAAACGTAAATATGTTTTTTATTTAATTTAGTGAAGGTTGTTTTACAGTAATTCACTTGTATCCCTACATTCCTTCTGCAGAAATTTCAGCTGGTTGAGGGGTTTTTGTGCAAAAAGGGAAAATAAAAAGGACAAGAGGCATTTTGGAACTGTAGCATGGACAAGGTTATTTTGGAACTGATGAAAATGGACAAGGTCCAGTTTGATTTTGCACAAATACAAATAACCTCTAAAAACTAACCAAGCCAGTTGTTAAAATTAAAAACTATAAATAAGAATACAGGAAAAATGCAAACAAATACATATTTCTTCGTGTGTTTGAGGAATGCTTACACTCCACAATAAATATTTTTAAACTCACAAAGCTGGAATTTATATTATATGGAAAACAGCTTGCACATTTTTGAATGTTTCCTTTTATCTGGGCAATGGTAATGGATATCGGTATTCACAATGTTTCCAAATAAATACTTTGTAACGTTCGGCCGCTACAATTAGAAAGCCGACTAGCTCAAAGGTAGTAGAACAGAGACTCAGTAAATTGGACGCCGATTAATTAAGAAATAAGTTCAAGTTCCAGAGTATTTTGTTCTATACTTTATTTATCATTTAGTGACANCCGATTAATTAAGAAATAAGTTCAAGTTCCAGAGTATTTTGTTCTATACTTTATTTATCATTTAGTGACACAGTTTACATACGAAGTTCTGGTATGCAGAGTACGAACCGTTCACAGATAAATATACAAGTGCAGAACAGCACCACCGTCGTTTACAGATTATTCATGTCTCATAACTTGCATCGCAAGACAAAGTTATGAAGGCAGGAGGGATGTTCGTTCCCCCCTGGCACCCTAATGACTTCCCACACAGACGGAAATAATTTTATAGAATTATTTAGGTTAAGCCAAAAAGAAATGTAATGATAAAAGTTTTAAAGGTCGCGGGTGCTTGCCGGTGTGGGTGAAGTTCTTCACGCCCGATGCGTCTTCTCTAACGGTTGGTTACTTTTTCTTTCTTAGGCGATAGACACCCCAAGTATTTATTATCCAGGCCTATCGCCCCCTTCTCCTAAGATAAGGGCACGGCATCCGGCATCTGCCAGCAGCGTCATCCAAACTGCGTTATCGAACTAAGACTGCGCTGTCAACATTCCGATAAACAAACTTCTCATATAAAATTTGTATGACGCAGCCTGAAAGTTTCTAAATAATGCTGACGCTTAACAAAAACTGAAAACTACGATGTTCAAAATGAAACGACAACCGGACTCCTGATAAACGTAAACAGCAAACATCCGCCCGATAAACTTTCATGGGAAACGAACCACCACTGCTTTAATTTTGAATACCCGATAAACATATTACGAAGCTTAGCAAAGCTGAAGAAAAATGAACAAAATTGAAACACGTGTCCCGGTCCTGAAAATTAAGAATACTGCGTCATTACAACTTTAACAATAAGTCTCTCTGAATGTTTGTTTATTGCTGTAGTATAGAATGTACTGTATTTACACAAAGTCTGCAACATCCTCCATTGGACCACTTTCATTTTCATCTTCTGAAATGTTGCTCTCACTTCTGACACAATTTGAGGAAATTATGTCAGTGTAGAATTGCAAGTCTGTTAAGTTCTCCCAGCCTTCACCATAATGAAGTTGAAGTAACTTTTTGATTTCCTTTATTTTGGCTTCTTTTACTGGAATGCCGATTTTGACCAGCGGTGGATTTATCTCTCCTGCCTTCCTATTTGGCCGACAAACATTTCTTGCGATTCCCACATTTGTATTATATGCAGTCTCTCCTCAAACAAGAATGTCTGCTGTCAGCGTACACTCTCGAGTGATTATAAATCTCTTGCACACATAAAAATGGAAATGCCATTGATTTGGTTTCTTCAAAATGCCCCCTGTTGCTGCTTTCCAGTTGTAAACATTGAAGTCCCTCCCTATCTTGTGAATCTGCCCATTCTGCTCAAAAACACTGTGGTATTCTTCAGGTTTTGTTATTGTGGACATTGTTTTCAGCTGTTTTTCAATCTGTCCAAACACACGGTCTGGTGGAATGAATGAATGAATGGCCAGGTATTGGGAACATTATCTGAATGTCACAAATGTTGTAGGGGGCATCGTGCAACCAATTCATCAGCATACCCATCATGGTTGCGTTTTTATTTTGCCCTCCACAACCATCAGGAAACAGGCGCACAATCTCATATTTTCTTGGGTCTGTATTGTTCAGTCAATGGTACACAGCAGATGCTATTTCCGATGATGCTTTATGGCTGTCCGCCTCTGTCCAAGTGTAAATGTTAACCTTATCAGAAGGCTGTCTGTCTTTTGATGTACCTTCAACCATTGTAAAATTAAACAAGTACAGTTGACGGGAGTAATATGTGGCTTGATCTGGTATCTTAGGTAAAACTAAGGTTTTCTCACATTCAAAAGTCAATGTTATTGATTTCATGGGATCTGTTTTCAGTAGCGAAAAAAGGCAACTCAATCACCATAGCTCGGTCATTTCTATTGGTCTTAATATTTTCCTCACACTGCAGACATTTAGAATACCTGTCGACTGCAGGTGAATCAAAACTTAGGTTATATTCTTTCACAAACATTTTCCTAAAGTATTCATTCTATGCTTTCAATGTGTCATCAGGACATGCGTTATTCTAGATACTATGTAGTTCCATAACAGTCAAGTCACTGTCCAATTACAGCTTACTAGTACTGGTATTATGACAGTAATGTGACTAATGGCACAAGAGACTCAGTAAAACCTTACACAGACCTTTTGTGCTCTTCATATGTGAGCGATGATCACCACCATGTTTCTCTTTGGCACATTCACCTGTTTGAAAATGAACTCTGCACACCCTCTGAACCCTTTTCTTTGAAAATTTTCAAAATATACAAAAATGCCTTTTGACATATTTGAACTTACGTTGATTCACCTTGCCGTAACACAGGAATGTAACACTTGTGCCAATTCTGGGTTTCTTGTTTACATAACCCTCTTGCTCTTTTATGCTTAGAAGACTCTGTGACAGTGTATTCCATGATAAAATTATCCTGATCTATTTTAACTGGCCTGTAATCATATGTTCTTGGGCAAAACATTTCATGAAACTTACTAACATCACATAATGTAAATTGTGAGCAGTGAAAATCCTTTCGACCATTGTGTTGACAATTTGGTAAACTTGGCAGGTACTTAGAAGAATGCTTAGAGGGCAGAAATATTCCTGAGGGATAGGTTTGAAAAGTGGTCTATAGAGGAAAGTGTGGAAGGATTATGGGAAGAATTAAAAAGAATAATAGAGGTTATGTTGGAGAAATTTGTGCCAAAGAAAAGATTACTGTCTAGGGGAGATCCACCATATTATGTACAGGAAATTCATGAAATGAAGAGGAAGTGTAGAAAATTACATGCCAAATGGAGAAATGAAGGGATGACAAGACCGAAGGAATTGATGAAAAAAATGGGAAGTGAGCTTGAAAGGATGATCAAACAGGCAAAGAATATATTTTAGGGAAGATGGTGGAAGAAGGAAAAGGAAAGGGGTAAATTGTTTAGGTATGTTAAGAAGGAAAGGGGAAAAGAGGAAGGTAGGGATGATAGGACTGCGTCAAATGACCAAGAAAAATCGGAGATGCTGTAAGGCCAGTAATTGTCAGTGTTTGAGGCAAAGGAGGATTGGAATAGGTAGGCTAATAGGGATTGGGGGTTGTTTAGTAAGTTTAAGATGAGGGAGTGGGAGATAGCAGTGGTAATCAGGGGGTTGAAGAGCAGTACGGCAGTGGGACCAGACGGGATAGGGAACGCAGCACTTAAGTTTGGTGGGAGAGAGTTAGTGAAATATTTGGAGGTGTTGTTTAGCGAGTCCTTAGGAAAGGCTAAGTTGCCACAAGGTTGGAAGGATGCATTGGTCCCAATACACAAGCAGGGCGAGGCCTGGCAGCTACAGACCGGTGAGTCTCACATCGAGTACAGGAAAGGTAATGGAGAGGCTGGTGTTTCAGTATGTGGTGAATGTTATGAACAAGAGGAATTGGTTGGAGGAGTCACAACATTGTTTCAGAAAAGGATACTCATGCGAGATGCAGCTGGCTGGGCTGTTAGAGGATCTGGTGCAGGCAGTTTAGGGGAAGCAGGTGGATGCCTGCTTCATAGACTTTGAGAAGGCATTTGATAAAGTGCCTCATGGGACTTTGATGAAGAAAGTGGATGAGCTGATACCGGACAAGTGGGTAGTGGAATGGATTGGGGACTTCCTCAGGGGGCGAAGACAGAGGGTGAAAGGGGGGGGGCAATGTCAGGGGTGCCGCAGGGACCATATCTGTTGTTCACCATAATGGTAAATTACATGGGTTTGGGGAATAGGGGAAAAATAAGATTGTTTGCAGATGATTGTTTTTTGTATGCAGTGGTGGGAGGGGGTGAAAACTTGCAGGCAGACATTGACAGGATATAGTTATTGTTTTTTGTATGCAGTAGTGGGAGGGGGTGAAAACTTGCAGGCAGACATTGACAGGATATAGTTGTGGAACATGGAGAATAACATTAAGATAAATGTAAGAAAAACTAAGGTAGTGAGGTTTACCAGGAAGAAGGTGATAAGCAGGAACATATACAGATGGGAGGAGCAAGAGATAGAATAAGCAGCAGAATATAAGTATCTAGGGATTGTATTGCAGGGAGACCTCAGATGGAAAAATCAGGTAGAGAGGGTGGCTGCAAAGGGAAGAAGGGCTTTGGGTATGTTGGGAAGGGTGCTGAGGTGAGTCAGCGGGAGGTGAAGAAGGTATGTGGCACAATGGTACGGCTAATGTTAGAATATGCGGCAGCAGTATGATACCCGTACGTGGGGGTGGAGGAGCGAGAGCTAGAGAAGGTGCAAAGAAGGGTGGGTGGAAAAGACAGGGGCACGATGATGAGGAAGAAGGGAACTATAGGCCATTAGTGATGATGCAAGAATTGGGGTGGAGCTCGTTGAAGGATGAGAGGAAAGTTGAAAGGCTGGTCAAGATGTACAGGATACAAATTGAGAGGGAGGGTGGGGAAGTTTACGCTGCCAGCTAAGTAAGGGGTTACTTAGAGGGAGAGGAAACAACAGTGAGAAGCATCAGAGGGTGTGGAGGATAATGGAGCGAGGTAGGCAGTCTATGCTTGTGAGGTCTTTGAGGGAGTGGAATGTGTAGCGGGAGGAATTGGTATCTGTGAGAATGGTTGCAAAGTTCAGGAAGGGCGTGGAAGAGGAGTTTGGTTGGGCAGGGGGGAGGTGAGAGAGCTCGCCACTGGGCGGTAGCCTAATTGTGGGTGTTGGTTATTATATTATAAGTTAATTTTTTTCATTTGTTGATCCTTTGCTTTTACATTTTATATTATATATACAGTCTTCTTTCATAACATGGGGTTTCTGTCTTTTTTCCTACACATCCCTTTAGGAGAAGGTTTCACCGTACACACTGGTCGAACCTCACTTTCACTATTGGAAGGTCCGGGTTCATCATTATCCTGAGAAACAGAGACTAACAATGAACAATATATTACTATGAAAATATTGCTTGTCTGTAATAATGTAAAAAAAAATGTATTTGAAGACAAAAAGTCTAAAACATAGCCACTGCAGATGATCTTTGCAAGCAATATTATGCTAGAACACAACAACAAACTTGATCCTTGAAATTGTTTTGTTTCATCTTTCTTTTATTATGTATGTAGTGGTGCTGACTACACAACATGTATTATCTCAATGGAGGCAACAGAATATAAAGGAAAATCATTAATGCATTGTGTAAAACATATAAACAGACTGGACAAGGTGCATTTTGGAACTCAACAATATAATATGCTTAAAGTGTCTTCAGGACAAATGCCCTTCTGCTTCTGCACAAAAGTATGTTTTAGACAGCCGCCATTATTGTGCCTTTGGAACAGGTGCTGTTTTTCACATGCAATTTTCATGGGCTTCAGGTGGTTTGGGAACTGTAAAACTTTTTGGACGCCTAGAGGAAGGACGTTGAGGCCAATTCCATGATACTCTTATGTAATTTTTTTCATTTTTGGACAAGGCACTCTTTGAAAATGGACACTTCAACTAGTAGTTTAAGTAAAATAATAATTATACATCAAAATGTACAGTCCCTTAGAAATAAACTTTTTGAACTTGATATTTTAACAAATGTCTATGATGATGATTTTACACCATCAATTTTTTTGTTTAACTGAGCATTGGCTAAGACAAGATTAAATTAATTTTACTCAGTTATGTAACTTAAAATTAATTAAAAATTTTAGTAGAAACCCTAATGCAGGAGGAGGGAGTTATTTCTATCCATAAGAATTTTAATGTATTAATAGAATTTGTATTAAGCAAAGAAAAATATTTCAAAAAAGAGGTTCAGCGGTAGAGTTTAAACTAAGAAATGATAAATACATGATTATAAATATTTGTAGGGCTCCAGATGGGGACTTTCAAGGTTGCTACAGGTATAGAAAACTGGGAAAAGTCAAAGAATTAGGTCAGGGATTTTTGGGAAAAGTGAGGGGGGAAAAAGGAAAAATTTCTGGAAAATTCTAATTCCCTCATTGTTTGCTTCACATCTTGCTGAAGTCACATGTTCAGAGGCTTATAAAATTAAAATAAAACTATGTAGGTTAATAGAACCTACTACACTTTATTTGCAAGACAGAGTAGTGTAATGTATTATTAAAAGGTTTGGGTGTGTTGTCCCTGATGTTTTGCTATAAGCTTTCAAACAGTGGACTTTATTCATGCCGGTAATCTAAAGTCGCATGTTCGGAGGCTTACAGAATAAAAGCTAAGCTACGCAGGGTAATACGACCTACCACACTTTATTTGGAAGACAGAGTAGTATCAAGTAATATTAAAAAGTCAAGGGAAATTGGCCCCAATTATTTGCCATAAGCTTTCAAACATTGGACTTTGTTAACACAGGTGCTCCGAAGTCGCATGATCAGTGTCTTATAAAATAAAATTTTAACTTGGTAGGTTAATAGGGCCTACCACACTTTATTTGCAAAACAAAGTAGTGTAAATTAATATTAAAAGGTTCGGGCACTCTTCTCCAATTATTTGCTATGAGCCTCCAAACGTTGTGACTTTGTTCAAACCAGTGCACTCCAAAGTCACATTTTCAGAGGCTTATAAAATAAAAGCTAAGCTACGTAGGTTAATAGAAACTACCAAACTTTATTCACAAGACAGAGTAATATTAAATGGTTTGGGGGACTCGTCCGCAATTGTTTGCTATAAGCCTTCAAACATCAGACTTATTCGCACGGATGCTCCAAAGTCGCATATTGAGAGGCTTATAAAATTAAAATAAAGCTATGTAGGTTAATAGAACCTACCACTCTTTATTCTCAAGATAAAGTTGTGTAAATTAATATTAAAAGTTCCTGGGGACAAAGTTAGGCGTAGATATATATTTCTTAAAATGAGTTAATGTTTTAAATATTGTCTTGTGTTACTTAGGAAGAATTTGTGGCACATAAGAGTTTGGTTTTATGTATTTATCCATTTTTCAATAGTGCTGCACGTGAGATTTCATTTTTTTAGTGTTAGTATGCCTATTAGATAGGAAAGTCAGGGAAATCTGTTTGAAGTTCTGGAAAACAGAAAAATCAAGGAATTTTTTTAGTGGATACCTGTAGCATCCCTTTTTAAGATTTTTTCCCAATAGTTAGAGATAATGTTAAAGAAAGTCTGGAATAGTGGAAAAAATAAAAACTAAGTATGCGGACATTAGAATATAGATTATTTAAAAGAAAGTACTCTAAAGCAGGAGTTATTGAATTTATTAAATTCTTTTGATTTAGGTGTCACGGTGGCTGGGCAGATAGCCTGCTTGCCTCCCACCAAGGAAAACCAGGTTCAATCCCCGGCCAGGTCACTTCAGAATTTTCACAAGTGGGAATTGTGTCCGATTATGCCGCTGGTCGGCAAGTTTTTGCTGGGATCTTCTGGTTCTCCTGCTCTTTCGTTCTGGTGCTGTATCATCCTCACCTCGCTTCACTCTTGTCTGCTCTCAAGAACTCATTGTTAAGAGCTGCCCAAATCTCTTCACTCACTCACATTCTTATGATTTACATTATACAGTGAATGAGTAAAGAGATTTGGGCGGCTCTTAACATAGAGGTCTTAAGAGCCAATGAGGGTGGAGTGAGGTGAGTATAGAGCAGCACCAGAATGCAAGGGCGGGGGAAACTGGAGATCCCAGAGTAAACCCACAGACCAGAGGCATCATACAGCACATTTCCCACATGTGGAAATCCGGGAGCGACTCCTCAGGAATCTAACTCGGTTCGCCTTGGTGGGATACATAATACAGTTACAGAGTATACAAGAGTAACTGGTAAATCATAATCCTCCATTTATTTTATAACAACAAACATTACTCCACAACATTATATTAGTAAAGTTCAAGATAATTGAATATTGGATCATTGTGCTATAGAGATTATGATAAATGTTAGAACAGTATTATTGTATTGTCAGGAAGTTTATAAATATAGAAATATAGATAAAAATTCGGAAGAGCACTTACTTAACAGTTTCCAAGGAGAGGATTGGCTATAGTTAAATAACTTGAATAACATAGTCAAAATTTAATCTTTTCATTAGAGTATTGGTTAATTATATAAATGAATATTTTTCTATTAAATTTAAAAAAAGGAAATAAACCTACGTGTAATATTTGGATTACTGTAGGAATTTGTGATTCTGGTAAAATATTGAAAGCATTAAATGTAAAAAAGAAGACAACACAACGTGTCAAGAATACTATAGAAAATGTAAATACACATAGAAAAGTAGTGAACACACAATTGTAAAGAATGTATTTAGATAATCTAAATAATCAAAGTCAGGATAAAATTAAAACCATGTACAACATTATAAAACAAGAATTTGGAAAAAGCCAAAAATGATGATGGTGTGATAAAAAGGATAGTATCTGACACTTTATAACTAGTAAATACAAAGGGTAAGAAATAGCATCAATAATAAATGTTTTTTTTTTATAGAGATAAGTGAAAAATTTAATGAAAGCAATAAAACACCTATAACGAATGTAATAAAGCAGTTTAAAAGGAAAAATATTATTAATAATAAGTAATTTTTTTATCACCAATAATAAAACAGGAATTATAAGCAATTTTAAAAATTCTGATATAATGGGTATATATAGTATATCAGATAAGCTTTAGATTGCTAAATACCTTATTGCAAAACCATTAACTAAGTTAATGAGGATATCGTTGAAGGAGTTTTTCCAGATTGTTTAAAATAAGCCAGGGTATGACCATTGTACAAAAAAGGCAGTAAGATAAATGTAGAAAATTATAGACCAACTAACATATCAATTGTGGCAAAAAATTGATATATATATATATATATATAGTTACATTCTTTTTTCCACCAAAAATCAAATAATTGTTCAGCAAAGAGAGTAAACAACCTGTCTGGCAATTAGTGGCTACTTAAATTTTATTCCTAGTGCTATGAATTCTAGGAAAATTGTCATTTGGTATTTTTTGTCAAAAGCATTTGACATTGTTAATCATGAAATTTTTCTGGGTAAATTGTATTGTTTTGGAGTAAGAGGTATTGCTAATCAATTAATGCAGTCTTACCTTGCGAAAAGGAAACACAGTAGATATAAAATTAAATAACAAAGAGTTTTATTCTGACTGGTCTAATATAGTGTTACAAAGACCTTAGAGGCATATCTAAGTTTGTGAGAGATGGAGGTCTTAATAAAAATAAAATAACTAAATTAGATTTTCACCCAGCTATTATTTTCAACATTAATCTATCTATCTCCACTCTAACAAATTAAAGTCCTTAATGTGTCTGTTTGGTTATAGTCAATTAACTCATATTCGTCATTAACATATGTTTAGTCCATCTGTTGCCATCATTTGTAATGTCTTTCAGTTACGCATCCAGTCCAATAGTCCAGCCTACCAGTCACACCCTTCACTACTGTGATGCTTCCAGTCCAGGGTTGATAAAAATCATGATTTAAAAAAAAAATCAGAATAATTGGATTTTTAAAATTTATTTATATAATCCCATCTTTTTTCATTTGGAAGTCAGTTATTATTTAAAAAAAACATCTCGTTGTTTATTATATTTATATTTTAATTTATAAAATAAAAAAAAAATCGACATTGCAGTTCTTCTAAAACTATTAATATTAATCACATTCAAACAAAAAATCAACAATGAAAAATTAAGAAAATCAACGACTTAAAATTGACAAAATCCGTTTGGCTTGTTACATAATTATTTTTTCCCATTCAGGTTCTTTAAAAGGAAAACTAATTTGGCTGCCTTCTCGGTGTCTAACCTATTTCTTATTTTGGTATGCACCAAATTAAACGTTGAAAATATTCTTCCCACCCAAGCGGAAGACGCAGCAGCACTTAGCAGTTGCTTTATTATCTGTAATTTTGCATCAGTTATACATTTTTTCATGTTGTGGATTGCTAACCACCAATCAGTAGGGGCAATTTTCTGTATTACTTGTTAATCAACTAATACTCCAGTGAAAGGCTCAACTTTTGCATTCAAACAATAAATACTATTCATCAAACTGGTTCCTGTCTCTCTATAGCTTTCTTACAAAAATTGTAAGGCTGCATCACTTTCGTTGCTTGACAACTTTTCTTGGGGCAGTTTTGGATTCACCATGTAAGCTAGATAGTGAGCCGGTGTCATTGCTTGACGATAACGTTTCACGACAATCTTCATTTGAATCATATGTAGTTCCTCCTCTAGTTGGTCAATTAATTCCTTCCAGATAAGTACGCTATCTGAAATGGTACACTTATCGCTCTGAATCTTGTCCAGAGCTTTGGCTATTGGCTCTAGTCGTGCAATTAGACCTTCTGCATTTCTTTTAATACTCATATTTTGTATGAGGTTTCTAATGTCAGAGCTAATTTCCTCTTTATTTTTATCTGTTATTTGCATCAAAATCGGCCAGTTTTTAACATAGCTCTTTAGTGAATCACACATTGTGTTCCATCTTACTTCTTGTGGCATTACTAAACTATTCGCCCTGGTGAGTGAATATTTAGCATGCACAAAATGATTGTTTCTGAAGTGCTTGATAACTTTCAGAACATGTGTTGTAGCATCTGGAATTTCTAAATCTTTAGCCAATAGGTTAAGAATATGCGCAGAACATCCGTATTTTACTATATGTACATTAACTTCTGTGCCATTATCGTCAGCAGTGTTTGTTTGAAGCTGCTTACACATTTTTGCCATGTTAGCTGCATTATCCGATACGACACTTCTAATTTTNTGCCATGTTAGCTGCATTATCCGATACGACACTTCTAATTTTACAGTTAAAAAGTTTTTCTGTTTTTTTTATACTTTCATTTGCCACAATTTCTAAGTAGTTGGCAGTGTGACTGTGGTCTGCCGTATCAATGGTATCAACCAGGACAGTTTTACCATCATTCGTTGAGACACACGTGCAAATGATAGGGTCGTTTTGTATGTTAGACCACCCATCAATTGACAAGGTTACAGTTTTATTCCCTAAATCTGATCTACTTTTGTTTTGTTTGTCCTTGAAAATTTCATTGAGCAGCTTGCCACCAATATCAAATCAATTTGGATGAACGTAACCTGGCCGTAACATACTCATCAATTTCTTGAACTCTTTGTGCTCCACGTGCAGAAATGAGGTATTAGTTTCNGCTCCACGTGCAGAAATGAGGTATTAGTTTCATAAAAATACTTTGCTACTTGCAAATCCAAAAGATGTTTCTGCGTGGCATCTGTTTTTACAATGTAGTCATCTAGTTTTTTTCGGCCTAAACCAGCGCTCTGATTTGCTTTAGGTAAGGAACTAGCAGATGCAGAAGACACCGAAGCACAAGCATTTTCGTTTACTCCTAAAACAAACATAAAAAGAAACATCTCTATAATAATATATCTTGTAAATAAATGTCCTGGTAAGTTTTCTGCCAACAACAAGGCCTGATTTAATACGAACGTGCGGTATCGATTACCGCCGATGAAAGCAGCGTGATAACCTGCGGGATATTGTAAGATATAAAATAAATCACACCATATAACTACATAAGTTATAAAAATGTATGACAAACAAAAATCATAGTACTGTTAATAAAAAAGATAGTAAGTTACCCGCGCTTGCGGCGGCACTGCCGCCGACATCGTCTGAGTCGATGTTCTGATTGCAATCCTTTTCTGCCACACATATTTCTAAATGTTTTTTCATTCTCACTACTAAACTCATTAACTCCTTATTACAACTTTTACACACCGCTTTGTTAAACTTTCCGCAAGCAGACTTTTTTCATTGAAATAAACCCATACAGCATCTTTTTTTCTTCCAGCCATTTTGTTGTATTCACGCTTTCACTAATCAATCACGAATGACCGGGCGAAAACCCATTAAGTCGTGAGTTTACATTTCGGGGAATACCCAAACTGTATAGATAAACATAGCATTGCACGTATGTGTGCGCCGTAGTTTATGTCATGGAAGTCCCTTGACACATTTTGGTCGATTTTGTTGCATTAAAAAAGGTATTAATTTAAATCAACGATTTTTTTTTAATCACTTGATTTTAATTGTGATTGAAATCACGGATTAAAATCAGGTGATTTAAATAATCTCAACCCTGTTGCAGTCACAGATTTTCCTCCCGCTGGTCACTTCCGGTGCTACTCATTCCTCTTCTAGCTCTTTGTCTATCACTTAATGTCGCACGATTGCCCAGATTCCCGACTCTCATAAAAACTTCTGGATCTGAGGCCTGGCCCGCTTTTATAGTTGCTGGCCGTGACCTGGAAGGTTCACAGCACCCCGAGTCATGCTGAGAAAAACTAGGGCAGTAAACCACTTGAAAAGTCTTCAGATAAATGCAGAAATTCAATCTGCGGAAGGTCCCGAGCGTGCAAGTCACTAAAGGTTTATCATGGCACCAAGTGGAAGAATGTGCTGCGGCACATTTTGTAAGTAAAAACCTTGAAAGTGTTATCGCTCTCCTGTCATTCAAACTTTCCTTAGTCACTCGCCACCCGCTATCATATCACTTCTCTGTCCTCTTCCATCCATGCGTACAAAGCAGCGAGTGTGTAACAATAGTAAATGGCATACCACAGGGCAGTAATCTTGGCCCTCTATTATGCTTGATTTTAGTAAGTGATCTACCCCAACAAATTGACTTGGGTAGATTGCCATGTTTGCTGATGTTACCTCAGTTATAGTGAACAGCAAGACATGATGATATTCATATGCAAATAAATATAATTATTGAACAACTGCATCAGTGGTTTACAAATAATAGATTAATTCTGAATACTTATAAATTATATTAAGTTTAATCTTAGAAACCATGGTACAGATAAAAAAGAGAATATTCAGATAAATAAAAATAACATTGAGCAATTGAATAAAGCTTAAATTCTGAGGGATTTATATTCAAACAACATCTAATATTTAAGGAGCATATAAAATATGTAACAAAAAAATTTAGTACAGCTTGTTATGTTTTGAGACATATGGTGGATCTAGTTAATCAAAAAACATTGAAACAAGTATATTATGCTTATTTTTATTTGACTATGGTTTACAATATTGAAATGTGGGGAAATAGTATTGAGTATAAAAATGATTATAAAAAAAAGGCAATTTGAATTATAACAAAGGACTATAAATTCTCTAGTTGTAAGCAAAAATTAAAAAAATTGGCAATCCTGACATTTATAAATGAATATATTTATAGGATATTAACATATTGCTATAAAACCAAGCAACTTTTCAAAAGAATCAATATATAGAAGGCCCTACATCTTGATCATGATTATGATACATGTGGGAGGAATAGATTTAGACATTTACAACATAATACTACCGAATTTGAACCTGGGACTCAATATGTCGGTAGAATGTTACTTAATAAATTTCCTAAAAAAAATTTTAAAGATTGGAAATGTAAAAAAATTTAACACTATAATAAAAAATAAACTAATACAATAACCTTTCTAATGTCTAAAAGAGTATTTCGAACAAACCCAAGAATTTGGTGCTAAATTTCGGAATACTACAGTTAAGTGAATGAATAATTGTATTTGACATATTTATAAAGGATTTGATCTGTACATTATAATTAAGTAAAGCTTAGCTTTTTTGAGTGTAGAATTTAGAATGTTACTTTGCAAAATTTGTCTCACAGTTAGTAAATTTTGAAGGGTGCTTTTTATTTTATTTTGTGGTAGTGATATATTTTTAAGAATGGGTTGAGTATTATTGGTTGTTTTAATTAATATATTCTTGAATTTTTATTAATTTTTATGTATTGTGGAGGTGTGAATTGACATGTTCTATATTCCTGAGAATTTGTCTCATGTAGGAATCTAGAGAGCGTGAATAAATGAAATGAAATGGTTTTGTAGGACCTGCTGGTGTCATACAGTTCACCAAAATGTCACTCCTCAGCATTGCACTGGACTGCACACACTCAGTGTAAAAATGTACAGCATGTTCAACAGTATCTACTCATACCACTGTTTCAAAGCAATAGTTTGGGCTAGATAACCTGCTCGTGTTTAGTTCATAGCAACTGACTGGTGAAAAGAAATTGTGACTTCTTGTTCCTGGGGGCCACTGTAGTTGCACGGTTAGACTTCTTGCTTCCCACCAAGGCAAATCAGGTTCAATCTCCGGCCGGTTCACTCCGGATTTTCACAAGTGGGAATCATGCCGGACCATGCTGCTGGTTGGCAGGTTTTCTCGGGGATCTCCCATTTCCCCTGTCCTTTCATTCTGGTGCTGCTCCATTCTCACCTCACTTAACTCTCATTGGCTCTCAAGACTTTGCTGTTAAGAGCCGCCCAAATCTTTTCACTCACTCATTCTTGTTCCTGCAACAGTCTTCATTCTGTCATTTTGCTTTCCTCTGTGTTTTTTTTAACATCTTTTGACACAAAAAATAAGTGAATTCCATTGATATACAATGCAACCATGAAAAAACTGATATAGTGGGAGAATGTGACCCTCTGTTTGATGCTGTAGACTGGCCTGTGTTGCTAAAAGATTAACAGTGCCTCCAAATCTTCAAAAATGTTTTTTCCATGGCTGGTGGCAAAAAAATTCCATTCGGCATGTAATCCAATATCAATATAATCCATGCAAAGATCATCATCCATTTCTGCTGCCAGTGTGTTCTTCATTAATTCTTCTAGATTTTTCTTTCTTGGACATTCTTGGACAGTTTTCCCATCTATGAATCATGGCAAAGCAGCTTGCAACAGTTTAGCATTCTTATTAGTTTGACACACACATTCACACATACATGCATATTGTGTGTTCCCCTGGCAGAAAGAAGCACAACCCACTTCAGTCTCAAATCAAAACATTTAGACAAACCAGGGTTTTGTTGCTTGAATGAGGTGTACAGCTCAGAAATATTGCACAATAATAACCTTTTCTGCTTAGAATTTTCTCACTGTTAAGCTTCACAGAGATCCAATCCTTTTTACCAGGGCACAATATGCTATTTTGACTATCTTAATTAAAACTGATTACTGTATCCTTGATTTGTGTAGTGATAGTTTTACCTACTTGACAATGTTCTGTATCTGGTAACACTCCATGTGTTTCCTTGAGTTTCCTAGCTTGTCTTACTAGATAATGAGCAGTATTAAATTCTTCTGCAGTTTTTGAAGTGGACCAGCTAGAATGAGCAAGTGTTAACAAAGATAACTTATTCTGTTGTTTTTGCCTTGAAATCATATTTTATAATTTCTATTTCTCAACATTCAATACAAGTTGAGAGTTTTATATCTCTGGTTAATTCATTTTTTGAAATTTCAAATAGGACTACTTAATGGATTTTTTTTTCATAGCTTCATATACTTTTATTTTACCATAAAAAGGTCTGTTTTTTTTTCACTGATATAGTCAGGTGTTTTAAGTGGTGAACAGCCAAGAGAAACTACAGACTTATTAAGGGGCTGGTATCCTTGGCGGCCGGTAGGTAGAATTGGTAAGTGGCGCACCTGTTGGTGGACACTAGAGACAAATCTTCAAAGTCTCTTGTTTGTTCAGCTTTCCGTCGAAAGATGGCGATACCAGCGACACGTATAAGTAACAAAACACAATCGCCATTCATTGGAATGCACTTGTCTGTTTTCCAGGTAATATAGTCCCGTTGGGATAGACGTCTTGGGGGGAGTAAGGTTGGCGCGTGCAGCGTGGAGCTAAGATCCTACTTACTCTCCTGCGATGACGCACAACACGATGACCTTCACCGCACCTTCCCCTTTCTAATTCAGCACACACTTTTACACCACAAATCTCCCGTATTAAAATAATCAGTGTATAAAAAATCTGCCAGTTTTTAATTATTGGGTACATAAATTCAAATGACAATAT